>CM075977.1:38145363-38556016 GCA_038087875.1 Malacoraja senta | reverse complement strand
CAGATATTTCTGTTCTGCGACACTCTTCTGGTCCTACAATTTACTGCAGAGGCCCTGCCCTAATTTGACATATAGACTAATACAATAGACAATAGGTGCAGGAGTAGGCCATTCGGCCCCTCAAGCCAGCACCGCCATTCAATGTGATCATGGCTGATCTTCCACAATCAGTACCCCGTTCCTGCCTTCTCCCCATATCCCCTGACTCCGCGATCGTCAAGAGCCCTATCTAGCTCTCTCTTGAAAGTATCCAGAGACCGGCCTCCATCTCCCTCTGAGGCAGATAATCCCACAGATTCACAACTCTCTGTGAAAAAAGTGTTTCTTCATCTCTGTTCTAAATGGCTTACACCTTATTCTTAAATTGTGGCCCCGGGTTCTGGACTCCCCCAACATCAGGAACATGTTTCTGCCTCTAGCGTGTCCAAACCCTTAACAATCTTATATCTCAATAAGATCCCTTTCTCATCCTTCTAAACTCCAGAGTATACAAGCCCAGCCGCTCCATTCTCTCAGAATATGATAGTCCCGCCATCCCGGGAATTAACCTTGTAAACCTACGCTGCACTCCCTCAATAGCAAGAATGTCCTTCCTCAAATTTGGAGTACAAAACTGCACACAATACCAGGTGTGGTCTCACAAGGCCCTATACAACTGCAGAAGGACCTCTTTGCTCCTATACTCAACTCCTCTTATTATAATGGCCAACATGCTATTCGGTTTTTTTCGCTGGCTGCTGTACCTTACTTTCATTGACTGATGAACAAGGACCCCCAGATCCTGTTGTACTTCCCCCTTTTCCCAACTTGACACCATTTACATAGTAATCTGCCATCCTGTTTTTGCTACCAAAGCGGATAACCTCATATTTATCCACTTTAAACTGCATCTGCCATGCATCTGCCCACTCATCCAACCTGTCCAAGACACCCTGCATTCTCATAGCATCCTCCTCACAGTTCACACTGCCACCCAGCTTTGTGTCATCTACAAATTTGCTCATGTCTACTTTGTCTCTTCATCTAAATCATTGATCTATATTGTAAATAACTGCGGTCCCAGCACCGAGCCTTGCTGTACCCCACTAGTCACTGCCTGCCATTCTGAAAGGGACCCGTTAATCCAGGGCTCGAAATTAGCGGTTGCCCGGGTGTCATTGACCACCCAAAGTGCCGCCGGGCAACCTAAACACCGAGTCATTTTGCCCGGCTTAGCAATCAAATACTGGTTTATATAGACACAAAAAACTGGAGTAACTCCGCGGGTCAGGCAGCATCTCTGGAGAATAGGAACGTGACGTTTCGTGTCGACGGCGGCTGTGCGGGGCAAAGATACTAGGTGCGTGGTGACGAAGGGTCGGAGCGAATGACGGGCCCCGAACAGTGGCAACAGCGGCAGCAGCGGCCGCGACAGCGGCTCCACCGCCTCCTCCTCCCGCACCCCGCCCGGCGGAAGGAGGCCTCCCTCTCTCTCTCTCTCCCTCCCTCCCTCCCTCCTCCCAGCCTCGCCGTGTGAGAGGGGTTGTTTTGAAAGCGACGTTGGTGGATTTGCAGGCAGCGGCCACTATCGCCCTGATAACGGCCGCTGCTTGCAATCTTCCAACGGCGCTTTTAAAACAACACGTCTCGCACGCCGAGGGAGGCGGAGGCCTCCTTCTGCTGTCTGAAGCAGCTGCACCAAAGATCCTATAGCTATAGGTTCTTTGAGCTGCACCGCTCGGCCCCGCACCTAGCTGTCGGCTGGCGGCGGAGGGGAGGCGGTGGCGAAGAGTTCCCAACCGCCTCCCCCTCTGGCGGCGGCACTTTGGCGTTGGACAGGGACGGCCAAGGCAGCGGGACGATGTTGTCCGAGGAGCGCTGACCTTCCTTCCTCCCCACCTCCTCTGCTCCTTCCCCCCCCCACCTCTCTCTCTCTCTCTCTCTCTCTCTCTCTCTCTCTCTTTCTTGTACGTCCCCCTCCACCCCTCTTATCCTGGGACCCCTCCTCTCCATCCCGCACTGATCCCATTCCCTCCTCTATTCAGTCCTCACTGACATCCCCTGTGCTCCCCTCCCCATCTACCCTCCCCCCCCCCAATCTATTCATCACCCTACCCACCTCGCATTGATTCTCCTGCCACCCCCCCCCCCCATCCATCCTACACTGGTCCCCCAATTCATCCTGTACTGACCCCCCTTCCCATCCATCCTGCACTTCTCCCCCATTCATACTGCATTGACCCACCCATTCATCCTGTACTGACCCACCCTCCATTTACCCTGCACCAATCATCCCATCCATCCTGTAGTGATCTCCCCATTCATCATTTACTGATCCCCCATTCATCCTGTACTGAACCCCTCATTCATCCTGCACTGATCCCCTCATGCATCCTGCACTGATCCCCTCATGCATCCTGTACTGATCCCCTCATTCATCCCGTACTGATCCTCCATTCATCCTATACTGATCCCCTCATTCATCCTGTAGTGATCCCCCATTCATCCTGCACAGACCCTCCGATCCACACTGTCCTGACCCCCACCCTCCTTCATTCATCCTGTACTGATCCCCCCCCCATTCATCCCGTACTGACCCCCCCCCCATTCAAGAAGAATGGGGGAACAGTCTGAAGAAGGGTCTCGACCCGAAATGTTGTCTATTTTCTTCGCTCCATAGATGCTGCCTCACCCGCTGAGTTTCTCCAGCATTTTTGTCTACCTCCATTCATCCTGTACTAACCCCCATTCATCCTGTACTGATCCTCCCCCCATCCATCCTGTACTGAACCCCCCATTCAACACCACTGATATCCCCCATGCTCTCCCCTCACAATTTTACATACTCCAACCAACACGTACTAATTCACCTGCCTCAATCCATCCATTAAGCACCAATTGCCTTCTCAACCCCCTCCACCCCCCGCCATCTATCCACCCCGCATTGATTCACACACCCCCCCCCCCTCCCTGACCCTATTGTGCTTCATGGTCTTCAGAGCGAACATTGACTATGTTTGATAACGGAATGCAATCAAATGTGTTTTAATTCCCAATGTTATTATTTGTTTTGACACCTTTAAACATATTACCAAAAGAACATTTGCTGCAGTTATTGTAAAGGATTGATAACCAGGCATCGTTACTTTACTATCTTTATTCATACTGGATCATTATACATTGCACTAGCTGTACGTGGTCTGTCACAGGAACTAGAGAGCGATCTGTGGGTGTGGAGGTTGTAGTTATACTTGTGATATGGGGAGTGGTTAGTGGGTGTGAGGTCACTATGTTAAAGGCACATGCATATCTCATCTACATCCTTCCTCCCCGAAACGACAGGCAAATACAAAGGTGACCTGGCGACCACGGCTCATGCGCTAGGATAGCTAGGCAACATCGCCATAGCGGTCAGGCGGTTTGAACCAGACGTCCCGCCCGGGTTCGCGTCTCGCCATCCACCCTTCCTGGAGGAGGAAGAGGCACCAGCGGGGACAGACGAACCTGAAAGGGAGAAACGGGAGGAAACGGAAGAGATCGCGGCACCGAAACCGGAGGGGATGCGGGGCCGGGACCGGGAAGAGCGCGGGGGGGCGTGCGAGGGCTAGTCGGAGTGTGTTGGAGCGGAGGGGGCGAAGGAGGAGCAGCGCGAGGCATGTAGGGAATCACGGGCAGGGCAACGGCCGGACGCGAAACAGGCAGCGGGGGAGCAAAGGGATCGGCGGCAGGAGGACGCGGCTCGTGGACGAGCCGAAGGTGCTGCCGGGACCGTCGGTAAATGGTCCCAGCGTAGTCGACGAAATAGGACCTGGGCGACCCCGCAGAGCCGACGACAGTAGCGAGCTTGGAGTGACCGGGAGTGGTCTGCATACGGACTACTTGACCGGGGAAGAGGGGCGGCAGCGGGTGGCAGGACCTGTCATGGGACCGCTTTTGGACGTCTTGCCTGAAGGCAATTCGTTTCTGAACCGCCGCAGGTGGAAGGACCGAGGGTATGAGGGATCGCTGGGCCACCGGGAGTGGGAGCCTGGTAGCGCGAGACAGGAGCCGCTGAGCAGGTGAACCCATGGCAGGGTCGCGAGAAATGTTCCGAAGGCTGAGGAGGGCCAGGTGGAAGTCGGAGTTAATGCCACCACACTGTTCCAACAGGTGCTTAGCACTGCGGACCGCGCGCTCGGCCAAACCGTTGCTTTGCGGGTACTCCGGGCTGCTTGTGAAATGGCGAAAGTTCCATCTGGAAGCGAACGCTTTAAACTCGGAGCTCGTGAACTGGCTGCCATTGTCCGACTGCAAGCTTGCCGGGGGGCCAAAAGTGCTAAAGTGAGGGTCCAACCTGTCGATGACGGCCGAAGAGGTCACGGAAGGCAGCCGGTCAACCACAAACCAGCTTGAGTAGGAGTCGACGGGTACCAGGAAATGTTTGCCCCGCCACTCGAAAATGTCTGTGGCGAGCGCCTTCCAGGGCAGTCCGGGCGCGGGCTGCTGTAGAAGCGGCTGACGCTGCTGATGGGGGGCGCGGCTGTTGCAGGTGGAACACGATGAGACCCTCTCCCGGATGTACTTTGCCATATCCGGCCAATAGAACTGTGCCTTGGCGAGAGACAAAGTGGCTTCGGCCCCAGTGTGACCGCGGTGTGCGACCTGAAAATAGTGGTCGTGCAGCGCCGAGGGCACGACCACTTTGTGACCCTTCACCACCACGCCGTCGTGCAATACGAGCTCGTCTCGAATCAGGAAGTAGGGCACGGCTCCAGCCGGCAGTGCCGAGCGACGGTCAGGCCAGCCCTGCCGGATGACGGCAGACAGCTGTTGCAGGGCAGGGTCGTTGGTAGTGTGTTCAACCAGGGACTTCATCTGTGGCGAGGGGACGAAGTTCAATCGTAGTACTAGTAACTCGGACATTTCGTATTGGTGACGAGCAGTGGACGTCAGCGGAGCGCGAGACAACGTGTCGGCTACGAACATGTCCTTCCCCTTACGATAAACCACCGTGAACGTGAAACGCTGGAGCTGCAGCAGCATACGCTGCAGACGTGATGAGGCCACATGGATCGGTTTGTTGAGGATGGTAACAAGTGGTTGATGGTCAGTTTCAACGGTGAAAGTGTTGCCCACGATGTAGTCCCGGAATTTGGAGCAGGCAAACACCACGGCCAGTAGCTCCTTCTCAATCTGCGCGTACTGCTGTTCGGTGGCGGTCATGGTGCGGGACGCGAATGAGACAGGCAGCTGCAGGCCGTCATGGACCTGGAGGCAGGCTGCACCAAGTCCGAATTGAGAGGCGTCGCAGGTGAGGACAATGGGATGCCGCAGGTCAAAGAACTTGAGCGTGGGTGTGCTGATCAGTTTAGACTTAAGAATGTCGAATGCCTTCTGATGATTGGGTAACCAAAGCCAGGAAGTGTCCTTTTTGATCAGATCCCTCAGGGGAGCGCTGAGCTCGCTTAGGTCGGGGATGAACTTCCCCAGGTAGTTTACCAAGCCGAGGAAGCGTTGCAGGCCTGCCACGTTAGTAGGAGGAGGCATCCCTGAGATGGCAGTCGTTTTCTGCGGGTCTGGCTTTAGCCCCTCAGCGGTGAATACGTGTCCAACATAGGTGACCTCCGAGACGCGGAATCGGCACTTCTTGGGGTTCAGTTTCAAGTTGATTTGCCTGGCCCGGTCCAGGATCAGGCGGAGGTTGACATCGTGTTCGGCAACATCCTTACCGTAAACGAGGATGTCGTCAACAATTATGGCGCAAGGCAGATCTGAAAACAACTGTTCCATGGTTCGCTGGAATACCTCACTGGCAGAGTTGATTCCGAAGGGCATTCGGAGGAACCAAAACCTTCCGTAGGGGGTGGCGAAGGTTGTCAAAATGGACGACCGCTCGTCCAGTGGTATCTGCCAGAATGAACTCTTGGCATCGAGGACCGAAAAGACCGTTGCTGGACCAACCCGTGCAGCGACGTCTTCCACCGTTCTCATAGGGTAGTGAGGGCGCCGAATGGCCAGGTTGAGGTCTCTGGGGTTGATGCAGATGCGTATCTCACTCATGTCCTTTTTAGCAGCAACAACCATGGAAGAGACCCAGCTGGTGGGCTCGACGACCGCCTTTAGGACGCCCATTTGTACCATACTGTGTAGGGTCGCCTCAACTTTGTCCCTCATGGCGAAGGAAATACGGTGAGGAGCATGGACCACAGGAATGATCTTATGGTCCACTTCAATCTTGTAGCTGCAGGGTAGTTTGCCTAGCTTATCATCAAAGCGGTCGGGATACTCGGCCAGCGGGTCCATAAGAGCCTGCACGTGGTGGATGTCCCGGTGGAAGGACACCAGTCCCATTTCCTGGCATGCCTGGATCCCCAGCAGGGGAACGCAACTTCGATTGAGGAGAAAGAAGGTGAGGGGCCGAGTGACCTTCAGTATCTTACAGTGTAGTGTGGCCTTGCCCACAGGAGTAAGGATCTCCCCACCGTAGGCATGCAGGTTTGAGCTCTGAGAAAATATCTTCTCATTAGTCCTTATCTGGTTGAAAAGAGATGTTGACATAACATTGGTAACCGCCCCAGTGTCGATTTTGGCCGTGAAGGTCGAGTTGTTCACAGTGACTTGCACAGAAGGATCCGTTATCATAGCAGGTGCGTCCACCACGGTAAACAAGCTGGTTTCCCCCTGAGAGGAGTTAGATGTAGGAACAGAATGTTCATCGGAATAGTGCTGGGAGCTGAGATCATTATCCGACTGTAGAAGGTTGTTTAAATTTTGCCTTCGAGCAGCGACAGGCTTCCCACGGGAACGACAAGCTGCAGCAAAATGGTTCAACTTATTACAGGAATTGCAGTTCTTTCCCAGCGCAGGGCACACATTGAACTGATGAGTTGTGAAGTTGCAATTAGGGCACCTTTGCTGGGTGCCTCCCCTTGTGGCACCACCGAACCCCGGGGCGCGTCCCCCTCGAGCAGCGAGCGACACCGGGGGTCGCGACTGGGGTGCGTTCATGAGATAGCTAGGAGTGCTGGCAAAGTTGATCGCCTGTTCAGCCGGCGGCGCCGCCGCGGAAACAGCGTCGGCTAAGCGAGTAGCGTGCATTGCATCGGCCAAGGTCAGATCCGGCTTGCGAAGTAGTTCGGACCTGAGCTTCTCATCACGGAGACCGTAAACCAGTAGGTCCCTGATGACATTATCGGGTGTCCACGTCTCGAGGCGGCAGCGCCTGCCCAGGTCCCGCAGCGCAATGACATAGTTCTCAGCAGATTCCCCAGGGAGCTGACGCCGCGCGAACAGTTTAAAACGTTCTAAAATGCAATTAGTCGGAATGTCACAAATAGCGTCAAACTTAGCCAACAGACATGCCGGGTCCCGAGCTGATTCTCCAGGAGCGTAGACGAAGAAGTCAGAGCGAGTCAAGGCGTTGGGACCAGCCAAGTTGAGAAGCAGTGAGGCTTTGAGAGCGGGGGTGGCGCCAGGATGGGCAATCGTGAAATAGTGTTCAAAGTCGCGTTTGAATATGTCCCATCGAAGGGCGATGTCGAAATCGAAAACGAGCGCATCGGGCTTACGGGCAGAAGAGGCCATAACAAAACAGTTAGGGGGGGAAACAAAAAACTGGGTCAAAATTAAATGATAAACCGATAAACGGGAGGCGCAAGGTAAGTTATTTGACACCATGTAAAGGATTGATAACCAGGCATCGTTACTTTACTATCTTTATTCATACTGGATCATTATACATTGCACTAGCTGTACGTGGTCTGTCCCAGGAACTAGAGAGCGATCTGTGGGTGTGGAGGTTGTAGTTATACTTGTGATATGGGGAGTGGTTAGTGGGTGTGAGGTCACTATGTTAAAGGCACATGCATATCTCATCTACAGTTATGTACTTTGGCCATCTCTTGTCAGTTAGTGTAATGTTTAACCTGTCAGATGGGTATAGTCGGTTTTAACAGCTATTATCATAAAATGCCTTTAGAAATTTCCTTGCAACCTGTATATTTTGTTATTGATAAATTATGTGGGAAGCGAGAGTGTTTCTGTACCAATAGCAATAACGACCCATGCTAAGGCCATGTCATGATAATTTTTGGTCTTTCACAGAGAACATGCTTGCATCAATCTGTAGTGTGCATGGTTAAGCATATATGTTACCATGGTCCAGGATTTATTGACACAGGTTGATCATATGCTGAATAATCCAACCACATTTTTGTTTGGAAGTGGAAAGAACTAATAGAAATTGCATGAATTGCAATGTGTAAAAAGAGTTGAGATATTGTATTATAATTTTGCTGCATGTCATCGTGGTATATATCATGTCTTGATTGGTGAATATGTTTAGTTTGTGAGTTATTTGAAGCAGAAATAATATGTGAATGTAGACAAAAGTGCTGGAGAAACTCAGCGGATGCGGCAGCATCTATGGAGCGAAGGAAATGAGCAACGTTGCCTATGAAACGTTGCCTATTTCCTTTGTTCCATAGATGCTGCTGCTGCACCCACTGAGTTTCTCCTCCACTTTTGTCTACCTTCGATTTTCCAGCATCTGCCGTTCCTTCTTGAACATAATATGTGAATGCTTCATTGAGCATTATTCCAACTGGTAACTACGCACTTCGTGCGAGCACATTATCGCACGCTTCATGCAAACCGTCTTAAATGACCACCTAAACTGTCATTTGGCAACCTAAAAAGTTGTCAAGGTTGCCCGGCTGGCAACAGAGAAAAAAAGTTAAGTGAGAGCCCTGTAATCCCTACTCATTGTTTCCTGTCTGCCAACCAATTTTCTATCCATGTTAGCACTCTACCCCCAATACCATGTGCCCTAATTTTGCCCACTAATCTCCTATGTGGGACCTTATCAAATACTTTCTGAAAGTCCAGGTAGACTACATCCACTGGCTCTCCCTTGTCCATTTTCCTAGTTACATCCTCAAAAAATTCCAGAAGATTAGTCAAGCATGATTTCCCCTTCGTAAATCCATGCTGACTCGGACCGATCCTGTTACTGCTATCCAATTGTGCCGCTATTTCATCTTTTATAATTGACTGCAGCATCTTCCCCACCACCGATGTCAGGCTAAGTGGTCTATAATTCCCTGTATTCTCTCTCCCGCCTTTCTTAAAAAGTGGGCTAACATTAGCTACCCTCCAATCCACAGGAACTGAACCTGAATCTATAGAACATTGGAAAATTATCACCAATGCATCCATGATTTCTAGAGCCACTTTCTTAAGTACCCTGGGATGCAGACGATCAGGCCCTGGGGATTTATCAGCCTTCAGTCCCATCAGTCTACCCAGCACCATTTCCTGCCTAATGTGGATTTCCTTCAGTTCCTCTGTCACCCCAGATCCTCTGGCCACTAGTACATCTGGGAGATTGTTTGTGTCCTCCTTAGTGAAGACGGATCCAAAGTACCTGTTAAACTCATCTGCCATTTCCTTGTTCCCCATAATAAATTCACCTTTTTCAGTCTTCAAGGGTCCAACTTTGGTCTTAACTATTTTTTTTCCTCTTCACATACCTAAAGAAGCTTTTACTATCCTCATGTATATTCTTGCCTAGCTTACCTTCGTACCTCATCTTTTCTCCCCGTATTGCCTTTTTAGTTATCTTCTGTTGCTCTTTAAACATTACCCAATCCTCTTGCTTCACGCTCATCTTTGCTATGTTGTACTTCTTCTCTTTTATTTTTATACTGTCCCTGACGCTCCTTGTCAGTCACGGTCGCCCCTTACTCCCTTTGGAATCTTTGATAAAAAAGTCCTCTGTTATCTGCATCCCTATCACGTCTGTCGCATCTACATTCTGGAATATTGAGTTGCCAATCTTGCCCTTCTCTCAGCCTTGTTTCTGGTTTGGCTACAATATCCCAGCCCCTGAACCAATCCATGCCCTGCGTTTGTCTGTCTTACCAGTTCGGCTTCTAGCATTGAAATAATACAGCTTTAACCACCGCTCTTTCCTCTGTCTTTTCTGTGCACCTGCTTGTCCTGTCTGCTAATCATGCTCTCTTTCACTAAAGTATTTCCCCCCAACCTCTTATTTACCCCTTTCTGCTCTGGAACTCTTCCCTCAGCTAATTTAGTTTAAATGATTCTGCCTAATACATTGGCGAAAACACTGAATACATCAAAGAATACACTGAATACATTGGCAAGACCAAGCACAGGCTCGGCGATCATTTCACTAAATACATCGCCGAGACCAAGCGCAGGCTCGGCGATCGTTTCACAGAAAAACTCCCTGGTCAACTCGTCCCTTCCCACCCAAACCGCCCCCTCCCCAGGTACTTTCCCCTGCAACCGCAGGAGATGCAATACCTGTCCCTTTACCTCCCCCCTCGACTCCATCCAAGGATTCAAACAGTCTGTCCAGGTGAGACAGAGGTTCACTTGCACCTCCTCCAACCTCATCTACTGTATCCGCTGTTCCAGGTGTCAACTTCTCTACATCGGCAAGACCAAGCGCAGGCTCGGCGATCATTTCACTGAACACCTCCGGTCAGTCCGTCTTAACCTACCTGATCTCCCGGTGGCTCAGCACCTCAACTCCCTTTCCCATTTCCAATCTGACCTTTCTCTCATGGGCCTCCTCCATCATCAGAGTGAGGCCCAGCACAAATTGGAGTAACAGCACCTCATATTTCGTTTAGGTCATTTACATCCCAGCGGTTTGAACATTGACTTCTCTAACTTCAGATAGCCCTTGCTTCTCTCTCCATCCCCTTCCCCTTCCCAGTTCTCCCGCTAGTCTTCCCTAGATGCCCCCTTCCCTGACATCATTTTGATGTCTCGACCCGAAACGTCGACCATTCCTTCTCTCCAGAGATGCTGCCTCACCCGCTGAGTTACTCCAGTATTTTGTGTCCACCTTCCATTTAAACCAGCATCTGCAGTTCTTTCTTACACATTAAATTATTCTGCATTGCACTAACAAATCTCCCTCCCAAGAAACTGGTCTCCCCTCCAGTACAGGGGCAACCTATCCCTCTTATGCAAGTCACCTCTGCACCAGAAGAGATACCAATGATCCAAACACCTGAACCTCTGCTCCCTTCAACAGTTCCTCAATCGCATATTCATCTGGCCTACCCTTTGCCTGCCCTCACGAGCATGTGGCACTGGGAGTAAACCAGAGATAGCCACTCATGATGTTCCGTTATTTAACCTCGTTCCTCCTATATTGACTCAACAACCTCTGTTGTTGCACAACATCCACTCGCTGCTTTACCTCCCCCTTGAGAATGTTCTGAAGCTGCTCCGACATCCCGAACCTGGCACCAGGGAAGCAACACACCATTCTGGCATCCTATTTGTGGCCACAGAATCTCTATAGCTCCTAACTATGACGCTTTCATTCACCCAGATGATCCTGAGGTCATCCAGAAGATACAGCTGTCACACTTCCATCGAGGTACTCCTCGGGGAGACTGAAAGTTTCCCTGACTTCCCATGTTCTTCAGGAGGAGCATTCCAATGCCCTAGCGACTATCCACTGCACTAGGACCAAAGAAGAATAATAAAAAAATACCTTATCTTGCTGTCAACCTCTGCTCAGCCTTTTCACTGAAGCCTCGATTCAAAGACTTAACACTTACCCTCAAACAATGCACGTAGCCTCAACACACAGCTGTTCCCAAAACAGCCGCTCCCAATACTCTGCTCCCAAAGCTGCCAAGACAGAATAAACGGAAAAGCTTACATTTTTTCCACTTCTTTAAATGTAGCAACACTGCTTTGCATCTCAAACAACATTATTTCCTGAGGACAAATATGTAGATACTGATGAAGCATTAGAATTAAATTGTGTATATATGCATAAGCCAGTTCGGTATTCCGAAAAATGCAAGGAATCATGGGATTTGTCAAAGGTCGAATGCTATAATTAAAAAGCGAACGAAGCGCTGTAGATGCGAAGCGCTATAGTTTGGGTCAGTGGGAGCCCAGCGGGGGGGGGGGTGAACGGGGGACGGGTGGGCGGGGGGGGTGAAGACCGGGACGGGGGGGTGGGAGACTGAGCGGGAGGGGGGAGACCTGCAAGTGCTGCCGAACCACCACTGGACTGTCCCCGTCCCCCGTCCCCCGTCCCCCCAACCCACTTGAGTGTCCTATCCCCGCCCAGGGGGGGTCCGGACCGACGAGACACCGGCCCCCAGGCCCAGCGCGGAGAAGCGCAAGCCCTTAGCTCAACTCCGCCTCTCCTGCCGGGCCAACCGACAGCCCGGACCGACAACACCTGCGGCTCCAGACCCATAGCCAGCGCCAACTCCAGCCCAACCCCGCTCCAACTCCAGAGGAACCCGCTCCCCGATGGACCGCTACGGCGACAAGCTCCAGTTCGCCCACGGCCTCAGCCTCTACCCCAAAAACAAGCCGTACCTTGCACACCGCCAGCTTCTGCCCCTACGGTACCCGCTGCCACTTCATCCACAACCCCGAGGAGGAACGATGACCCCAGCCTCGCCTGCGCCAGAGCACCAGCCTGGGCTCAGCCTCCTCCGGCCTGGTGCTAGACTGTGCCGCGCTGCGGGTGGCCTTCAGCCCCGACCTGGAGTTGGAGCTGGCCCAGACTCTGGGCTTGGGGCTGGGTAAGGGAGGAGGAGGAGGTTGCTGCTGCCGATAGCGCCACCATCACCAACAGTACCCGCAGCTCCAGCGGGCGCCTGGCCTGCGCCATGGCCAGCAGGAGCCCATCCGCAGACTCTCTCTCCGACCAGGACGACTCCTGCAGCAGCAGCTCTGAGTCGCCCGGTTTCGAGCAGAGCTGGCGGCTGCCCATCTTCAGCAGGTTCTCGGTGTCGGACTGAGGGGAGGGGGGTGGAGGTGGATGGCAGGACAGCTCTGGACAGGGACGGGACAGGACACCGGGGAGGGGACGGCCCAACAGCAACTCAACAGCACCCGCAATGACGGAGAGCCGACCCCGACTACGGACGAAACGCAAGCCTGCACACAATCCAGCACCACTGTTGCCAAGACTGTTTTATAGCTAATGACCTATGACCTGGCCATGCGCAGTCAGAATACAGAACACGCTTATTGGAGAAGTGTATTTTTGGTTGATACAAGATTGCTGAGACGATCTCTATTCCGTAATTGCATGTTTGGCACTCTGTCTGAAGAGGGGTCTCGACCCGAAACGTCACCCATGCCTTCTCTCCAGAGATGCTGCCTGTCCCGCTAAGTTACTCCAGAATTTTGTATCTACCTTTGGCACTCATAATTGTTTTGAACTTCTAGCGGGGCTGATGAAATGAAAAATATGTTGCCTCTTGAAACTTTGAATGTGCAAAGAATTGGCATGTTACTCTTGGACAGTTTTAGCTAGCAACAGCATTCCACTTTAGTCCTCTCATTTCCATTTGGCACCTGAAATCGGGTAGGAGCAATCTAACGCAGGCTTCTTGGAACAGACATTAAGATCCCCATACGTTAATTGCTATGGAACTGGATGAAAGCCCTAAAATGGGCTGCTTGATCTTGCATCTTCACATTTGGTCTCATGTAGGTCTCTGTATACAATGCATAAAGGTCTGCTTTAGGATAATGGTTGAAGATTTATTTTTCGAACTGAATGTATATAGTATTCCCCAGGACTCAGCATTAAAAATGCTGATATTTATTAAGTGAGCAACTTTGAAGGGTACAATTTGAAAATGTGCTGAATTATAAATAGACAAAAGGATGAAGAAAATAGTAATAGACTGCAAGAGGATCTGGACTGGTGGCATGGCAGGCATGGAATCTGGAAACTCGCATAAAATCTTCTCTAATCCCATAATTTAATTTCCCTCCCTCCTTCTCTCCCGAGTGCACAGTAATGCAATGTGCTCTTCCTCATCCTGATAGGATTTATCAAGGATCCTGAGCAAAGCAATGGAAGAGTTTGACAGAGATCTTTGCATCTTCTTTATCCAAAGGCGAGGTCCCAGAGGACTGGAGAGTGGTGAATGTTGTACCTTTGTTTAAGAAAGGCAACGGGAACATCCCAGGAAATTATAGGCCAGTGAGTGGAGTTAATTCTATGGGACAGGATCTACTTACATTTGGGTCAGGATGAGATTAAGGAGATTTAAGGAAGCGACGAAGACAATTTACATGGGTAGAGCAGTAGACGTTGCCTACATGGATTTAAATTAAACATTGAACGCAGTCCCACATGGTCGGCTAATCCAGAATAATAAATTACATGGAATCTACAGTGAGGAGGTAAATTGGGTAAAAAATGAGCTTGGTCATTGAGATATAGGGTAGTGGTGGAGGAATGTTTCTCTGACTGGAAGTTTACGACCATGGTGTTCAGCAAGGATCAATGCTGGACCTCTGTTGGTGATAACTATAAATGATCAGGATGGAAATGTAGGTGGTCTGACTAGTAAATTTGCAAATTACACATGAATAGGTGGAGCTGCATAAAATGAGACAGGTTGTCAAAAACAGATATAGGCCAGTTCCAGATATAGATGAAGAAATAGCAGATTGACAGGGGTAGTGGTGGAAGTAGAAGCAATAGTAATGTTGAAGAGACATTTAGGTGGCCACGTGACCGAGTAGGGAATGGGGGGAAACAGATGGGATTAATTTAGTTTGGCATCATGTTTGGCGCAGACATGGTGGGCCAAAGGGCATGTTCCTGAGCTGTACTGTACTCTGTTTTATATTCTGTCCAAATGTTTATGAGGTTTCTGTTGAAGGTATCTCCCTCTGCAGAGACCACGGTGACAACAAAGGAAGAATGGAGTGCTGCTTGGGTTTGTTGCGGAAAGTGGGCAGCACATACGAGCGGACATATTAGCCAATTCATCAAGAGGTGAAAGAATCCCAAAAGAGCGCATGACATATGCTTCCCACATATATTCACAGCTTCCTACTGCACTTAGTTTTAAGTGGACTTAGTTGCTTAGGTTTAAGGTGAAGGGGAAAAGATGTAATAGGAATCTGAGGGGTAACTTTTTCATACAAAGGATGGTGGGTGTATGGAACAAGAGGAGGTAGTTGAGGCAGGGACTATCCCAACATTTAAGAAACAGTTAGGTATATAGATAGGATAAGTTTGGAGGGATATGAACCAAACGTTGGAAGGTGGGACTAGTGTAGCTGGGACATGTTGGCTCGTGTGGACAAGTTGGGCCGAAGGGCCTGTTTCCACACTGTATCTCTCTATGACTCTATGACTTAGTCTGGGACTACTCTTGGAAGGATATGGAGAAGGCAGAATCACCAGAATTTCATTGTCTTTGACATAGGATGACCCACCTGGTGGACCTTTACTATCAACTGGTCAGGCTATGAATATGGAAAGACCTGCCGCCTTACTAATCTGGTATGAAAGACAAAACGGATTATTTTATCGGTCCATCAGTCTTGCCCTACTTGACCCATAGGTGAACCTTGACCCTAGTGTCCAAATGTTGTTGCCTCATATCAGGAGATTTAAGAACGTTGTAGTGTTAGAGCTCTTACAATGACTTTGCATGTGCGATCGTGGTAGTTTTTTGCAATGTTGCTCCCTATTACACATGGTTTCATTCTTCGTGGAGCTCGATGCCATCTCCTTCCAGCCTCTTCTGACTGTAGCCCTGGAAAACTACCTGGGACCCTGGCACATTGCACTATGCTCTTACAATGGTGTACTTCTTGCCACCAGGCTGCGCCAACATGGACAAGGTTCCTTTCAGTGCTGGAGCCCGAGCTGGAAGCTGCACAAAATTCATTGTGTCGTACACATCTCTAATGCAGGTGTATCCCCCCCCCCCCCCCAAACCCGCCCCCCACACCACTGTTGCAATGGGGGCATAACTTAAATCATAATCTTAAAGCACAGACATTATCAATGGGGGTGAAATGTACAAGAATACTTCCTGACTTTCTTGGCATATTTCTTTGTCCAGAATTGTAGATGACATCTAGTTTGCCGAAACAGTAGGATGTGTACATGGCCACAAGAGTCGGGGACACGGCAGATGACAGATAGGGGTCCACATGTTCGCTGCACAGTAGTTACTTTCTGGCCTTTCGGTCATCTCAGAATCATTCCAATTTTCATTACTGCACAATACAATTGTACCTTGCTAAGTGTTTTGGATGCATTCTCAGGAAAGTGAACAATAAAAGGGGTCATTACAGTGTTAGATTTAGAGATGCATTCCTCTCAGTGATGCTGTGGCAGATGCCTGACATTAAAAAAACTCCACCATCAATCCCTCCTGTCTCTTTCCTTAAAATTCAGCTGTTTGACCAAGCTTTTGATCATCTACCCTACAATCTCCTTAAAAGCTCCATGTCAGATTGTGTTTGATAATGCTCATCTGAAGCTTACTTCACTAACAGTTTTACAATACTATCTCTGCTTTAAACGCAGGGAGAGAAGTAATATTGGAGGTACAAGGGGATTGGAGATAGTGGTGCAAGTCCCCAGTAGTGGCCCACACTCCCTCATGTCACTTGCTCCAACCCGGCCAACGCCAGCTCCCACGGACCACCTTGGATCACTTTATCCATTTCATTGATGTAGTTGGTAGAGGGCTAAGCCCTCAGCTAAGTTACTGAAACAGAAGCCTTCAGCGGGGAGAAGGGTAGGGGGTCAGGATTTCTGGCACAGCAATGCTGTCAGTAACACCTCTTTCCATATAATGCTGTGATTCCACTGGTGTTCCATTCCCTAAGAATGGTTCATAAATGCTAAGTGAGGTACCAGTATAGTTTATTCCCATCTTCCCATGTCCTTCTCACCTTCTGGTTTAGTTTCCCAAGCCATGGTCAGATACCAACTCAAACAAATGTGTTGATGAAAGCATCTTATTTAAATCTCAGTCTACTTCCTCAGCTGCTATTGACATATGCAAGCATCAGACAGTACAGTATGCTTTCCATTACCCAAAGCTCCCCCAGACACTGGGTACAAGATCTCACCAGGCTGGGAAATAGTTGCATTCACCTCATAACCACAGAAGCAAAATCCAGACCCAGTGGAGTGCCAACTATCAGGGATGTCACTAGTTGCACCAGTCACAGAACATGTCCCAAACATAGGGCTACGATCAGTTACTTCTGAACAAGACTTATGGATCTTTAGCTCCTCATTCCAGTTGAGCTTTAGTTCCAATTGTGGTCACTCACAAAACACTCTGGGCCTCTCACTGCTGTGTGGCTTGTCAAATCTACAATGTCAACTTACAAAGTCTGTTCTCCAACTTTGATCTGCGTATATATTACTGCAGATTCTCCTTTGATTCCTTAAAAATGCAATTTATTGATATCTCTCAGAGCCAATATTTCAATATTAATGTACCTAATGCCTTTCCAGGAATGAGTGGGTTAGCATATGATGAGCGCTTGACAGCACTGGGCCTCTACTCGCTGGAGTTTAGAAGGTTGAGGGGAGACCTAATTGAAACTTACAGAATAATGAAATACATAGATAGAGTGGATGTGGGAAGGATGTTTCCACTAGTGGGAGAGTCTAGGACCAGAGGTCATAGCCTCAGAATTAAAGGGTGCTCTTTTAGAAAGGAAGTGAGGGGGAACTTCTTTTGTCAGAGGGTAGTTAATCTGCAGAACTCATTGCCGCAGAGGGCTGTGGAGGCCAAGTCAGTGGTTATTTTTAAGGCAGAGAAAGACAAATTCTTGATTAGAACGGGTGTCAAGGGTTATGGGGAGAAGGCAGGAAAATAGGATTAGGAGGCTGAGATCAGCCATTATTGATGGTGGGGTACGCTCGATGGGCCGAATGACCTAATTCTACTCCTATAACTTGTAAACCTTTAAAATGATTATTTAAGTTGTTGAAGAATTGTTTAAGAAAGAACTGCAGATGCTGGAAAAATCGAAGGTAGACAAAAATGCTGGAGAAACTCAGTGGGTGAGGCAGCATCTATGGTGCGAAGGAATAGGCGACGTTTCGGGTCGAGACCCTTCAGACTGAAGTGGGGGGGGCGGGAAAAAGAAAGGAAGAGGCGGAGACAGTAGGCTGGGAGAGCTGGGGAGGGGAAGGAGGGATAAAGTAAGGACTACCTGAAATTGAAGAAATTGTTGATATTAGAACTCAGCTTGAGTATTGTGTTCAGTTATGGATGTCACATTTTGAGATGGATGTCAAGTACGTAGCAGATTTACTAGATTGGTTCTAGAGATTGGGGGAGTGGGGAGTGGTGTGGGGTTCAGTTGAGAAGCTGTGATAGTCCTTGGAACAGAGTAGGTTAAAAAGAGATGAAATAGACATGTTCAATGGTGGAGAATATGTGCTGTCTTAAGATAATAGGGAAGAGAGCTAGAGATGAGAAATATGAATTGTCGTGCACTGCCTGAAAGGTGATGTAAGCAGATTCAGTTATAATTTTAATAAGTGAATAATATGCACACCTGAAATTGAAAATATTTTTTAATTTATGGGAAAATGATAGGAGATACGACTTATCAAAAATTCAGCTTTGCCTCTTGGGCGAGATAAATAAGTGGCAGGGTCTTTGCTTACTTTTTCATAGGAAAACATTTCACATCCACAGCAAAATGTTTCAATCAACTTCAAGCATCATCAATCAAAATTTGACAGCAAGCCATGAACTGCTAGGAAAGGTAGACTGAAATTTCAATTTAAGCAATATCATTTTAAGAAGCAAATTATTGAAAGTATAAGTGAGTGGGTGGTTTAGGAAGGGAGTTCCAGAGTTTAGGACCTTGGCAGCCGAAGGCATGGGCCCCGGTGAAAACAGTAAAATTGGGGATGTATTAGTGGCTAGAACTGGTGAAGTATTTGCTGCTCTGCACTGAATGGGATCTTTCGGTCATACTTTCACAACTTTATGGATTTACGTTTGTATAATCAGCATAAGGAATGCACACACATGTGAAGTTGGATTTATCTTACGTGGTTGTTAGTTTGTTTAGTTTTGAAGTTGAATTGACTTTGGCAGCAGTACAGTGTAATTGCTGTTACAGATGTTCATTGTAATCAGAGTGGTGCAAGGAAACCAAAACCCTTCAAGAAAATCACAAAACTTTTGTTCCTACACAACTCTCATGCCAGAATCCACAAGGGAGCTCAAAATGTAATTGGTTCCGAATATTTCACCCTGTCCAATTGTACTGAAACATTTATAAATGCAGTTGTTTCCATGGAGTTCTACAGCTTGACTTTCTCCATTGAAAGGTTTGTGAAAGATAGTTTCCAAGGTGAGCGCTGCACATGTGCTCCACCTGGTCATTTCACCAATGCCATGGGTTATTGATTAGCTTGGATTGTGGTACTTAGACAATCTATACTTGACAAAATCACTTTCTACCGCACTGATTTATTTCTGAATCTGATGCTACAGTTTCTCGTTCTACTTAAAGGACATTAAGTTAACATTTAATCCCTTTTTACTCTTTTCGGGGAGCTAAGAGGGAATGAACTGGTATCGTGTTTAACTTAATGCAATGCCGATGAGATGAGTTACGATACAGCAACAGTGATTTGTGAGAATGCAACACTCATTAACCACAGCCCAGCTACTTGACCAGAGGAGAGATTTCTTTCCTTAACATTTGACTTTGAAGTGTAGAAAGAATTTTGTATCAGGCAGGCTGCTACCGCAGTAACATTAGTTTAACAGATTTTTTGTCAACCATTGTGTAATCATAACAATTAAATTCATCATAAACCAATCAGTTACATCAACATAAGGACTTTATTAATACTGATACTGTGTTAAATTAACTTTATGTTCATAACTATAAATCAGAAGATCAGAGGCATGCTATAAAGTATGAATGTATACAAGTGGCAGTAGCTCGGAGGATATAATTATTTTCAAATGGTGCTTGTATATGAGTGGCTGAGATGTTGCTTCACTTCTGTTTCTCTCATCTGGTTGACCTGGTGAACAACTGTTTAGTTGAAGTAGTCATG
The DNA here is from genome assembly GCA_038087875.1 of Malacoraja senta. Lineage (NCBI taxonomy): Eukaryota > Metazoa > Chordata > Chondrichthyes > Rajiformes > Rajidae > Malacoraja > Malacoraja senta. Next base: position 38,536,161 of record CM075977.1, on the reverse strand, counting down.
TCTTTATATATCATTTGTATTACTTTTTCTGAAGGAATACATGAGGGAATCATAATATTGAAAGCTGATCCCTTTCAGCACCAGATTTCTTTCAGGCCAGGCTAGCAATCCATTTTTTATCTGAGGTAATATTTTACATATAATAATTTACTGGCATGTTTTAAGGAAAAGCCTAAAACAAACATTTGCATTACTGATGGGCATCCTTGATTTCATTGGAGGACGTCATGTTTAGCTGCTTTATTATTTACAAGCAGTGTTTCAATTGTTTGTTAAATTTCCTGTGTGAATCTTTAGCCTTTGCTAATTTTAGAGCAGAGAATTCCAGATTTTGAATGAATGACCAGTCGAGCTATGGGAGCATCACTGGTGTTAGAAGAAAGTGGTGTGTTTAGAGGATAGCTCTGGATAAACTTTCAGGCTTTTTGTTTGCCAGTGCTAACATAGATGTACAGTGCCCTCCATAATGTTTGGGACAAAGACCCGTCATTTATTTATTTGCCTCTGTACTCCACAATTTGCGATTTGTAACAGAAAAAATCACATGTGGTTAAAGTGCACATTGTCAGATTTTAATATAGGCCATTTTTATACATTTTGGTTTATACATGGTCCCCCCATTTCCTGGCACCATAATGTTTGGGACACAGCAATGTCATGTAAATGAAAGTAGTCATGTTTAGTATTTTGTTGCATATCCTTTGCATGCAATGACTGCTTGAAGTCTGCGATTCATGGACATCACCAGTTGCTGGGTGTCTTCTCTGGTGATGCTCTGCCAGGCCTGTATTGCAGCCATTTTTATCTTATGCTTGTTTTGGAGGCTAGTCCCCTTCAGTTTTAGACAATAGACAATAGGTGCAGGAGTAGGCCATTCGGCCTTTCGAGCCAGAACCAACATTCAATGTGATCATGGCTGATCATCCCCAATCTGTACCCCGTTCCTGCCTTCTCCCCATAATCCCCTGACTCCGCTATCTTTAACAGCCCTATCTACCTCTCTTTAAAGTATCCAGAGAACCGACCTCCACCGCCCTCTGAGGCAGAGAATTCCACAGACTCACAACTTTCTGTGAGAAAAAGTGATTCCTCGTCTCCGTTCTAAATAGCTTACCACTTATTCTTAAAATGTGGCCCCTGGTTCTGGACTTCCCCCAACATCGGGAACATGTTTCCTGCGTCTAGTGTGTCCAAACCCTTAATATTCTTATATGTTTCAAAAAGATACCCTCTCATCCTTCTAAACTCCAGAGTATACAAGCCCAGCTACTCCATTCTCTCAGCATATGACAGTCCCGCCATCCCGCTCTTCAGCATATAAAAGGCGTGCTCAATTGGGTTCAGATCGGGTGATTGGCCACTCAAGAATTGACCATTTTTTAGCTTTGAAAAACTCCTTTGTTGCTTTAGCAGTTTTTTGGGATCATTGTCTTGCTGTAGAATGAACCGCCGGCCAATGAGTTTTGAGGCATTTGTTTAAATTTGAGCAGATAGGATGTCTCTGTACACTTCAGAATTCATTATGCTACTACCATCAGCAGTTGTATCATCAATGATGATAAGTGAGTCAGTACCTTCAGCAGCCATACATGCCCAGGCCATAACACCCCCACCATCGTGTTTCACAGATGAGGTGGTATGATTTGGATCTTGGGCAGTTCCTTCTCTCCTCCATACTTTGCACTTGCCAACACTCTGATATAAGTTCATCTTCGTCTCATCTGTCCAGAAGGCCTTTTTCCAGAACTGTGGTTGCTCTTTTAAGTACTTCTTGGCAAACTGTACTTCGGCCATCCTATTTTTCTGGCTAACCAGCGGTTTGCTTCTTGCAGTGTCGCCTCTGTATCTCTGTTCATTAAGTCTTCTGCGGACAGTGAATCAATGACAAATCCACACCTGACTCCTGAAGAGTGTTTCTGATCTGTCAGATAGGTGTTTGGGGATTTTTCTTTATTATAGAGAGAATTCTTCTGTCATCAGCTGTGAAGGTCTTCTTTAGCCTGCCAGTCCCTTTGCGATTAATAAGCTCATCAGTGGTCTCTTTCTTCTTAATAATGTTCCAAACGGTTGGTAAGCCTAAGGTTTAGCTGATGTCTCTTAACAGTTTTATTCTTATTTCTCAGTCTCATAATGGCTTTAATTGGCCCAACTTTGGTCCTCATGTTGATAAACAGCAATAGTTTCCAAAGGTGATGGAAAGACTGGAGGAAAGATTAGCTGCTGAGTGCTCTCTTACAGTGGCTTGCAAAAGTATTCAGCCCCCCTGAGTCAATACTTTGTAGAACCACCTTTCGCTGCAATTACAGCTGCAAGTCTTTTGGGGTATGTCTCTACCAGCTTTGCACATCTAGAGGCTGAAATTTTTGCCCATTCATCTTTGCAAAATAGCTCAAGCTCAGTCAGATTGGATGGAGAGCGTCTGTGAACAGCAATTTTCAAGTCTTGCCAGAGATTCTCAATTGGATTTAGGTCTGGACTTTGACTGGGCCATTCTAACACATGAATATGCTTTGATCTAAACCATTCCATTGTAGCTCTGACTGTATGTTTAGGGTCGTTGTCCTGCTGGAAGGTGAACCTCCACCCCAGTCTCAAGTCTGTTGCAGACTCTTAACAGGTTTTCCTCCAAGATTGCCCTGTATTTGGCTCCATCCATCTTCCCATCAACTCTGACCAGCTTCCGTGTCCCTGCTGAAGAAAAGCATCCCCACAGCATGATGCTGCCACCACCATGTTTTACAGTGGGGATGGTGTGTTCAGGGTGATGTGCAGTGTTAGGTTTCCGCCACACATAGCGTTTTGCATTTAGGCCAAAAACTTCAATTTTGGTCTCATCTGACCAGAGCACCTTCCTCCACACGTTTGCTGTGTCCCTCACATGGCTTGTGGCAAACTGCAAACGGGACTTCTTGTGGCTTTTTTTTCAACAATGGCTTTCTTCTTGCCACTCTTCCATAAAGGCCCGATTTGTGGAGCGCACGACTAATAGTTGTTCTGTGGACAGATTCTCCCACCTGAGCTGTGGATCTCTGCAGCTCCTCCAGAGTTACCATGGGCCTCTTGGCTGCTTCTCTGATCAATGCTCTCCTTGCCCGGCCTGTCAGTTTAGGTGGACGGCCATGTCTTGGTAGGTTTGCAGTTGTGCCATACTCTTTCCATTTTCGGATGATGGATTGAACAGTGCTCCGTGAGATGTTCAAAGCTTGGGATATTTGTTTATAACCTAACCCTGCTTTAAACTTCTCCACAACTTTATCCCTGACCTGTCTGGTGTGTTCCTTGGGCTTCATGATGCTGTTTGTTCACTAATGTTCTCCAACAAACCTCTGATGCCTTCACAGAACAGCTGTATTTAGACTGAGATTAGATTACACACAAGTGGACTCTATTTACTAATTAGGTGACTTCTGAAGGCAATTGGTTGCACTGGATTTTATATAGGGGTATCAGAGTAAAGGGGGCTGAATACTTTTGCACGCGACACTTTTCAGTTTTTTATTTGTAAATCATGTATCATTTTCCTTCCACTTCACAATTATGCGCCACTTTGTGTTGGTCTATCACATAAAATCCCAATAAAATACATTTACGTTTGTAGTTGTAACGTGACAAAATGTGGAAAAGTTCAAGGGGTATGAATACTTTTGCAAGCCACTGTATACCTGCATTAAAGAGGCAATTAAACACACCTGAGCAATAACAAACGCCTGTGAAGCCATGTGTCCCAAACATTATGGTGCCCTGAAAGGGGGGGGGGGGCTATGTATAAATACAGCTGTAATTTCTACATGGTGAAACCAAAATGTATCAAAATACCCTTTAATAAAATCTGACAATGTGCACTTTAACCACATATGATTTTTTTTTAATTACAAATCTCAAATTGTGGAGTACAGAGGCAAATAAATAAATGATGGTTCTTTGTCCCAAACATTATAGAGGGCACTGTATGTGGACAACATCCGTTGACTTGCGATCAGCACTAAAACTGGGAAGAAACCGAAGATCTGAAGTTAAAAAGCAAACGAACAGCTGCGTGATCAGCAAAAAGAGAACCAATACTTGGATTCACTGAAGCAATTCTTAAAATAACAATTGCCTCCAGAACTTTGCCTTACAAAGAGCATGTCAAATGCAGAGAGCAAAGTCACTGGGCATTCTCTTTCCCACAGCCTCCCACCACCTAATTGCTCCTGAAGCAGTTTCACGTTTGTTTGCTGTCATTCCTGATGAATGACAGCAAATTCTCCGGAGTGTGTGTAGGATAGTGTTAATGTGCAGGTATCGCTGGTCAGTGCGGACACGGTGAGTCGAATGGCTTGTTTCCACACTGTATCTCTAAATTAAACTAAACTCAACTAAACAAAAAGGTTGCAGATTGAAAAACACATCCCTCACCACACGTGTGATTTCAGCTGCAGTGAATCTAAAGCAAAGCCAGAGGTGGGCTTATCACAACAATGGATGTATGGGATAGGGAGGTCAGTTGAGATGTTTTGAGCATGCTGAGTTTGACCAAGATGGGAAATGCCATCAATGATAAGGTGTGTGGGTGGTAACTTCAGTCTTACCAATTGACAAAATTGCAACTTTTGCAAGACTGAATGTTGGAACACATTGGCACATAGGCAGTGGTGAAGACAAATGACACGGGAAGATACAGCCGCGTGTCATTACATTTGTGGTGGTAATCTTCTTATCGAGTCCACACACAAGATTAGTAGTTGTTCAGCCAGAGCTGGACACACTTCTCGGCATCTGCATACAATAGTGTCTGTCTTGCGCTTCTTGTACGTGGTGGTGGAAAGATTGGTGGAAACAGGGCCGCGACGTGAACGCTCTTTCCTTGACCCCGTGGTGGTAATGTCCCAAATATTGTTGCCAAAAAGCAGAAGTATTTTAATCAGTGATTCTGATAGATGTGACTGTGTTCCTCATGATAGATCCTTTTAAATCTGAGCCAACTCTTCAACATAGTGTCCATGTAATGATTCAAAATAATGCTACTCAAAAATGAATGGTTTTGTCAGTGTTTGAAATTATCTAAGGGCAGTCCACTGTCCGGCAAATCCAAGGGAACAGTAGTAGGCCCCCCTCGGTCATGACTGACCATGGGTGATGCATCCTAGTTTGCAGGTGATGTGTGGTCAGATGCAAGCCTGGGCGATGTCATGTGGAGGACAGGCTGTTGCCCATGCAGCACGTCCCCCCTCTCCACGTCGCTGATCGATCCAAAGGAACAGCAGGACCGTTACAGTTTGGCACCAGTGCCGTCGCAGGAGCTGCCACAGCGAGGTTGCAGCTAACAACAAACTGCCTTAGAGGCTCCGACTCCGGATTTTCTTGAGGTTTACTCCAGGAGCCTTTTCCATGACTTGATATGGCCACAAGGCAGTGGAGGTTTTAAATCAGAGATTTCCCTCTCCTAGATGGACTGCCTTCCCAGGCTGACGAGCCCCGAGACTCATGGGGGCGGGAGCGTCTACCTTCCCGTGCAGGTCGATAGCACCTGCCCACTGCCCACAATGGGGACAACGTCCTGTAAAATGTCACAGCACAATAGATGGGAAGTTGGGAAGATTTTTTTGATATTAACGGACAATATGTAACCGACTAACTCATGAGAACACAAGAGACTGCAGATGTCGGAATCTTGAGCAAAACAAAGTACTGGAAGACCGTGGCTAGTTAGGCAGCAGCTGGGAATGGACAGTTGGTGCTTCAGGTCTGGACCATTCTTCAGATTGAATCAGCCTGTCCATTTTCTCTCCAGTTGCTGCCTGATCTGCTGAGTTCCTCCAGCACTTTGTGGTAATATCAAGCAACTCTGCCTGCTGAATATACATTCTGCACCTGTAATATTCCAATTGATAGGTACGCCATTAGAGTTAAGAACTTCAGTTGCCCTGACCTAGCCTTGTACTGATATATTGCAACATAACGTTAGTTCATAATGGCAATGTGTCACAGTGCAAGGGTCCATACATGAGTGGAGAACATTGGTTAGGTTGTGCTGGAGCATCAAATGTTAACTTTGCTGCATCCTGTAACTTTGTTATTAGGTGCACTCCAGTACTTTCCTGCCGAATCCTTTGGCTGGGGGAACCACAACCAAGCCTGATCCTCACCTTGAGGGTGATGACCTTCAGATTTTGACACATTTCCTTCTTTGCCTGTACTGCTGAGTGTCTATTTCCATATTTATATTTCAGCTCTTAAAATTTCCTGAGGTATAATTCTAAAAACAGCCACTCTAGGTTTATCTCTGAATTTCACCCACTGAACATCATCAAGCTTTTACTGCTAGCGTAGATGATTGAACTTGGCCCCGGACCAGAAATTGAAACTTGCGTGCAACAACTCAAGGGAATAAAACTTACCACAAACCATATGGGAGCTAGTAATGCTCCTTTGAAAGGATGGCGCAGTTTGTTTCTTCAGGTTTCTGTACAAGACTACACTTGGATTGAGGGTAAATTATACACCTAATATTTACTTAAATCCAGGAAGCATTCAGCATGGACTTGAGCGTAGTGATAGTGCTGTCTTTGAGTATCAGCACATATATTTATAAAGAGTTAGACAGCCTTAGCTGATCGAAGCCCTGCACATGTCGTTGGGCCATTATCTCCGGTAAGCAGACCATATACCCTGACAACTGTTCATTCGTTCCCTTCAGTGCATTACGTTATTCTCTGTAGTGTATTTCTGTTTAATTAGTTACAGAATATTACAGCACAGATTGAAGCAGTCCAACCCACCCCCAATATAGCAGTACAGCCCATTGGGCCTGTGATTTGCTTTTCTCCCAATGTACAACAAAATTGCTTCGAATATAAATTATGTTACGTAAAAAATCATAGGCTCCTGATGGAGAGATGTTTCTTAAACCTACATCAACGGGACTGTTTTCCTGTGATACAGAGTTCATCTAATCCAAGATATTAAGCTGATTTACTTTTTCTAGTCTAGGAGCAGAGGGCACAGTCTCAGAATAAAAGGATGTACCTTTAGAATGAAGATGAGGAGGAAATTGTTTAACCGGAGTGTGCTGAATCTGTTGAATTCATTGCCACAGATGGCTGTGGAGGCCAAGTCATTTGACAATAGAGTAGGCGCAGGAGTAGGCCATTCGTCCCTTTGAGCCAGCACCGCCATTCACCGCGATCATGGATGATCATCCACAATCAGTAACCCGTTCCTGCCTTCTCCCCATATCTCTTGTTGTTTTTAAGAGCTCTATCTAACTCCGCTGTTTTTAAGAGCTCTATCTAACTCTCTCTTGAAAGCATCCAGCAAATTGGCCTCCACTGACTTCTGAGGCAGAGAATTCCACAGATTCACAACTCTCTGGGTGAAAAAGGTTTTCCTCTTCTCCGTTCTAAATGGCCTACCCGTTATTCTTAAACTGTAGCCCCTGGTTCTGGACTCCCAACATTGGGAACATGTTTCCTGCCTCTAGCGTGTCCAATCCCTTAATAATCTTATATGTTTCAATAAAATCACATCCTTCTAAATTCCTGTGTATAGAAGACCAGTTGCTCCATTCTTTCATCATATGTCAGTCCCGCTATCCTGTGAATTAACCTTGTGAACCTACGCTGTACTCCCTCAATAGCAAGAATGTTCTTCCTCAAATTTGGAGATCAAAACTGCACACAATACTCCAGGTGTGGTCTCACTAGGGCCCTGTCCAACTGCAGAAGGACCTCTTTGCTCCAATACTCAACTCCTCTTGTTATGAAGGCCAACATGCCATTAGCTTTCTTCACTGCCTGCTGTACCGGCATGCTTACTTTCAGTGACTGATGAACAAGGATACCCAGATCCCGTTGTACTTCCCCTTTTCCTAACTTGACACCATTCAGATAATAATATGCCTTCCTGTTCTTGTCACCAAAGTGAATAACCTCACATTTATCCACATTAAACTGCATCTGCCATGCAACTGCCCACTCACCCAACCTATCTAGGTCACTCTGCATCCTCATAACATCCTCCTCACAGTTCACACTGCCACCCAGATTTGTGTCATCTGCAAATTTGCTAATATTACTTTTAATCTCTTCATCTAAATCATTAATGTATATTATAAATAGCTGTGCTCCCAGCACCGATCCTTGCGGTACCCCACTAGTCACTGCTAAAGGGACCCGTTAATTCCTACGCTTTGTTTCCTGTCTGCCAACCAATTTTCTATCCATGTCAGTACCCTACCCCAAATACCATGTGCTCTAATTTTGCCCACTAATCTCCTATGTGGGACCTTATCAAAGGCTTTCTGAAAGTCCAGGTACACTACATCCACTGGCTCTCCCTTGATCATTTTTCCAGTTACATCCTCAAAAAATTCCAGAAGATTAGTCGAGCATGATTTCCCCTTCGTATATCCATGCAGACTCGGACCGATCCTGTTACTGCTATCCAAATGTGCTGCTATTTCATCTTTTATAATTGACTCCAGCATCTTCCCCACCACCGATGTGAGGCTAACTGGTCTATAATTCCCTGTTTTCTCTCTCCTTCCTTTCTTAAAAAGTGGGATAACATTAGCTCCAATCATCAGGAACTGATCCTGAATCTATAGAACATTGGAAAATGGTCACCAATGTGTCCACGATTTCTAGAGCCACTTCCTTAAGTACCCTGGGATGCAGACCATCAGGCCCTGGGAATTTATCAGCCTTCAATCCCATCAGTCTACCCAACCATTTCCTGCCTAATGTGAATTTCCTTCAGTTCCTCCGTCAACTCAGGTCGTCTGGCCACAAGTACATCTGGGAGATTGTTTGTGTCCTCCTTAGTGAAGACAGATCCAAAGTACCCGTTCAACTCGTCTGCCATTTCCTTGTTCCCCATAATAAATTCACCTGTTTCTGTCTTCAAGAGACCCACATTTGTCTTAACTATTTTTTTCCTCTTCACATACCTAAAGAAGCTTTTACTATCCTTTATATTCTTGGCTGGCTTACCTTCGTACCTCATCTTTTCTCCCCGTATTGTCTTTTTAGTTATCTTCTGTTGCTCTTTAAAGGTTTCCCAATCTTCTGGCTTCCCGCGCATCTTTGCTATGTTATACTTCTCTTTTATTTTTATACTGTCCTTGGCTTCCCTTGTCAGCCACGGTCACCTCTTACTCCCCTTAGAATCTTTCTTCCTCTTTGGAATTAACTGATCCTGCACCTTCTGTATTATTGTTGTTCCACTTTCATCTCTGCTAGAGTATCTTTCCAGTGAACTTTGGCCAGCTCTTCCCTCATGCCTTCATAGTCCCCTTTGCTCAACTGTAATACTGACACTTCCGATTATCCCTTCTCCCTCTCAAATTGTACTTTAATACTTATCATATTATGGTCACTACCTCCTAGTGGCTCCTTTACCTTGAGTTCCCTTATCAAATCCGGTTCATTACACACCACTAAATCCAGAATTACCTTGCCCCTGGTAGGCTCCAGTAACAGCTGCTCTAAGAATCCATCTCGGAGGCACTCCACAAACACCCTTTCTTGGGGTTCAGTACCAACTTGATTTTCCCAGTCTACCTGCATGTTGAAATCTCCCATAACCACTGTAGCATTAATGGCCTGTCTCACGAGTCTGCGGTCATTGGCGGCGAAACAGGAAGAATCTACCGCTCCTGGGCCGCCATAGACCACGCACTTGGTCAAACGCACAATTCCGGGGTCGTGCGGCGTTGTTCCCAACACCGCACGGTGCTAAAATAAAACCAACACTGTTCAAAAATATGTCCCTACCGCACAGCCTCCGCCAGTGAGGCACGAGTGCGGCACGGCCGCCGCCACAGCTGCCGCCAGTGTGGCACGAGCGCCGTGCGTCGAACTTGCACCGCCACAGCCTTCGCCAGTGAGGCACATGTGCGGCACGGCCACAGCCACCGCTACAGCGCCGCGATCAGCACAGCCGCCGCCACCGCCGCCACTAGTGAGTCACGTGTGCAGCACGGCCGCCGCCACAGCCCCGCAGATTCAAAATGACGTCATCGCAGTCGGCCCGCCCTTTTTATTTACTTACCGCAAGCTCGTGGGACCAGCCGTACTTAAATCACTCGGCCCCCGCGCAGCATCCGTGCGGCGCTCCCGTGGCATAGGCTCGGCGCTCTCGCCGTTGCCGTGCGGTCCCCTCTACAGGCGAAGCCGCGCTTCACCGCCGATGACCGCAACACCGTGAGACAGAGCCTTTACCTTTGCAACATGCCAATTTTAACTCTGGATTCAATTTGCACCATATCCAGGCTACTGTTTGGGAGCCTGTAAATACATCCGATTAGGGTCTTTTTATCCTTACAATTCCTTGATTCTCTCCATACTGACTATATCTCCTGATTCTATGTCACCCCTCTCAAGGGACTGAATTTCATTCCTTACCAACAGAGCTACCCCACCCCCTCTGCCCACCTGTCTGTCTTTCCGATAGGACGAATACCCCTGAATATTCAGTTCTCAGCCCTGGTCCTCTTGCAGCCATGTCTCTGTAATTCCCACAACATCATACTTGCCAATTTCTAACTGAGCCTCAAGCTCATCCACTTTATTTCTTATACTTTACGCATTCATGTACAACTCTTTAACTTCAGTATTCATCTCCCCTCTCACACCGCTCGCAATTGGCCCTGACCTTACTCTCTTATCCCTTCTCGAACTTTCCTTCCCATTAATTCGGTCTTTTGTAACTTTTCCTGTACTCACTTCCCCTTTAACTCCATCTTTATACTCCCAATTTGTCAATCCCCCCCACCGCTATTTAGTTTAAACTCACACGTGTTGCACTAGCAAACCTGCCTGCCAGAACGTTGGTCCCACTCCAGTTAAGGTGTAACCCGTCCCATTTGTACAGGTCACACCTACCCCAGAAGAGATCCCAGTGGTCTATAAATCTAATTTTACTTCGGAGTCACGTGAGTGACTACGTGAAGAACCCCGCCAGTGCGCCTGCGCGTCATTACGTCAGACGCCTTGACGCAAACGGACGTGAGGAGCAGAGCTCCTCCAGTGGATTTGTAGTTTTTCAACTACAAGGTAAGTAGAAACTTTTTTCAGGTTTTCCAGGTCCGTTTACTGTGGGTCTATGGGGATCTTTTCCACAGACGCCATGGGAAAAAACGGACAGGGGGAAGAGGCGAGCGACACAGCCGACAGAAGTCGGGAAAGTCGGGAGTCTGCGCTTAGAGACCAACCGCCTCTAAACCCCAGTACAGTCGCCAGCAGTGAGCATAGCGACTGTGGACCTGGGGCTGGTGAAAACACAGTCAGCGCCTGTCGGGCAAAAGACAAAGTTTAAATGCCAACGGCCCACGGAGGGAGTCCCAGGCAATGGAAGTAGCTCCAGGGCTAGATACTGCTTTCGAGCGTATTGCCCAAATAGAAAGCCTTTTACATAGGCTGTTGGAGCAAAGTTCACTCAGGGAGGAGTGTACTGAAAGCCAAGCTGCTGGAAGCAGCTCAAACAGCTCCTGGTACAGGGCTAGATACTGCTTTCGAACGTATTGCCTAAATAGAAAGCCTTTTCCATAGGCTGTTGGAGCAAAGTTCACTCAGGAAGGAGTGTACTGTAATCCAAGCTGCAGGAAGCAGCTTAACAGCACCTGGCTCAGGGCTGATGGAATGCACCCTCAGGAATGAGGAGCGTGCTACGGGTCATGAGATTTCAGACCCCGACTCTGACGGTGAGGCTGTACAAGGCGATGAACGGCAGCTGCCAGATGTTCCACCCCTGGCAGTAGGATTCGCTGCCCCGTCAGGGTCAGGAGAGCCATTAGGAGAAGAACTGGCCTCCTTAATAAATTACTTGGTTTACCATCAGCTGGAACAGCAGGAGATGGATGAGACTGCAAGAAAGCAGGAGACCCCAAGTAACTGTGGGTTGCTGAAAGCAGCAGCAGTGAACCAAATTATCTGGAATCAGTTGCAGAGAATATTAAAGCTGCTGGGTTCTGGAATAACTGCTTTTACGAGAATAGCAGGTAACAGCCAAGAGATGACGAAGTTGCATCAGGAAGCACTGGGGTTGCTATGCAGCACCCACTTCGAGATCAATTATCTGAGGAAAGTGCTATACGGCCTACTATGAATCCAAAATTCGCAGCACTCTGCAAACCAAGTAATATACAATTACCCAACTTACTCTTTGGAGAGGATCTTGGGAGACGTATTAAAGAGTTGGAAGATGAAGCGAAAACAGGATTGATAAAAACATCAATGGTTGCAAAGTCTGTAAAGAGGAAGTATCCTTTCAGACGTCATACGGATCCTAGACCAGGACCAAGTCGCTCATTAACGCAGGGACGTAGCTGCCGGCCTGCAGCGGAAGTAAGGACCAGTGGTGGTGCTTCCGGGAGAATCCAGGGATCTCAGAATACTCAAATGACTCAAGAGGTAGGTGGACCTGGTTCTCAGGGGAACATACTAACTGGATTAAGTTCAAATGTTGGAGGCAGATTACGTCTCTTCTATAAACATTGGAAGAAGATTACTTCAGATGTGGTAATTCTGAATAATATACAAGGATTTCGAATTGAATTCAATCCAAATTATGATTTGCCTGTACAGCATGTTCCTAGCAGAACTCTCCAATTTGCGAAGTAATGGAGGTTCAAGTTGCGCTTCAAAACCCCATATATAAAAGGTGTTATTGAAGAATCAGTCTACCAAATTCACCAATTTGGGTCAAATATATTCTCTCGATCAAAAAAGGATGGAGGATGTAGGATTATTATAGACTTGACAAGTCTGAATCCTTTTGTTCAGTGTCTGTTCACTTGCAAGATATGAAGTATCTTAAATTTACATGGATGAACCAATTAGGGCAGTTCAAAGCTCTGCCTAATGTGTTAACGTTCCCTCCCAGAATATTCATAAAATTGTTAAAATCAATTCTGGGGTTGCTGAGAGCCAGGGGCATGTACTAATGGCATACCTGGATGATGTCCTGATTATAGGAAGGACAAAACGGTCAACAGAAGCATCGGTTGCAGTTAATAAAATCAAACTTTTGAAAGTTTGGGGGTTTCTAAATTCATCCAAAGAAATCAAGGTTAAAAACAGGTACCTCGATTGATTATTTGGGGTTCACAATTGATTTAGCCCAAATGCAAATTACTTTGCCCAGTGAAAAAAAGGGTGGAGTTGATTAAAGATTGCAGTAATCTGTTAAACGAGCAAAAACCTCTAATCAGACAGGTGGCTCGAGTACTGGGAAAAATTAGTAGATTCCCAGCAGTCCAGTATGGACCATTACATTATCAACAGCTGCAGAGAATCAAAGAACAGGCACTGAGAGTAAATACTGGTCATTTTGATAGAACCATGAAAGTAACAACAAATGCTGTTTCTAATCTGCAGTGGTGGATTCGACATGTCTCAAGCAGTTCAGGCAAAGTGCTGATTGAACAACCTTCCATGATATTACAAACTGATGCCAGTGCACTAGGATGGGGTGCAACTGACTTAACATCGAGCTGCAGAGGCAGACGGAATTAGGAAAAGTTAGTGTTACTGCAGACATGGGGAATTACCTATTTGGAGCTTTCAGAAAGTTTCTATGGACTCCAAGCTTATGGTTCTAACACAACTAAAAGGAAGGTTCAAGTTCAAATTAATAAACACAACAGTAGTTGCCTATATTAATGATATGGGTGGAATTAAGTCGGTGTCATGTGACAAAATGGTTAAATCAACTTTGGTCTTGGTGTATTGATAAGAACATTTGGATTTCAGCTATCTATCTAACAGGTAGAATGAATACGATAGCAGACACCAGGTCACGAAAAGTTCCATGATAATAAAGAATGGATGTTGAATCAAGAGGTATTCAATGATATAGTAATCAGATTTGGAATGACCGACATCGACTTGAATCATCAGCTATCGAGATATGTCTCATGAAAACCAAATCCAGGAGCAGTGGCGATTGATGCTTTCTCGCTACATTGGGGTGGTATGTTTTCATATATATTTCCACCTTTCTGCCTCATAAGCCAATGTTTGCTTAAAATCAGGCAAGATGCTGCTTCAAGGGTATTGGTAGTACCAGATTGGCCTACACAGCCATGGTATCCGTTGATATTAGAATTAACAACACAAATGTTGATGAAAGTCCCAAAAAAGAGTAATTTATTGCTGCACCCTGTACAGGGGAACAACATCCATTATATGATCATTTGGATTTGTTGATTTGCAGGTTTTAAGAATGCCTTTTCTGGGACGAGGACTGTCTGAGCATAATGTGGACATGCTTACGGCAGCCTGGAGGAAGAGCACTCAAAAACAGTACCTTTCTTATATTAAGAAATGGGAAGAGTTCTGTGTACAAAAGAATGTGCAATAAAGTACTGCAGATATTTCAAATGTTTAGAATTTCTGTCAAAACTTTATTATGATGAAGGTCTGAGTTGTAGTGCAATTAATTCAGCCAGAAGTGCATTGTCCTCATATTTGGTTCTGGATTCAGAAAGAAACTCAATTGGGTCACACCCAATTGTTTCCAGACTAATGAAAGGAATCTTTAATTCCAAACCACCGAAACCTAGGTACGTGACAATCTGGGATGTAAGTGTGGTACTGAAACTACTTCGTGAATGGTCATCAAGTGTGTCTTTACCTTTGGTCAAGCTCAGTATGAAAGTATTCATGCTTATGGCATGAGTGACAGCACAACGAGTGCAAACACTTGGAAAATTACAAATAGACAGTATGGAAGTAACTGAAGACAAGGTTACATTCTACACGTTGAAGATCCTCCTTCCTCTTCTTCCCTACGTCGTTTGTGCGCACGTGCACAACTACTTCCGGCTGTTCACCTTCCCTCTCGAGGATATTCTGAAGTTGGTCCGTGACATCTTGAACCCTGGCACAAGGGAGGCAACAGACCATCCTCAAGTCTCGCCTGCTGCCACAGAATCTCCTGTCCACACCTCGGACAATGGAGTCACCCACCAATATGGCTCTGCCCAACGTTGATCTTGCCGATAGAATCTAATCGCTAGGATTAGAGCCACTGACCTGTCTGCCGTTCGGACTGGAAGCATCGTTTGCCCCGACATCTCCCAAGAGGATGTACCTGTTTTCATTAGGCACAGTCACCGGGGTCTCCTGCACTCCATGTTTACTCCCCTTTCTCACAGTCACCCACCTTCGCTCTTCCTGTATCCTTGGCAGGACAACCTCACTGTAGGTCCTGTCCAGGAAACTCTCGTTTTCCCGGATGGCCATGAGGTCATTCAGCTGCTTCTCCAGTTCCCCAACACGTTCATTCAGGAGCTGCACCTGGACACAGTTTCTGCAGGTGTGGTTTCCAGAAGCTCCAACCATGTCCCCGACTTCCCACATCCTGCAGGAAACACACTGCACCAACTCGCCTGCCATTTCTTCAGTGGATAAAAATCACAAATTTTGATCAAGTGTAGCCTCCTTGCCTCACCCTCCTCGCCGAAGACCCTCAAGAATGACACTTTACTCACCAAGGCACTTCACCTCAACAAGGCCGATCTCAACAAGGCCGCTCCTCTACAGCAGACAGATTCAAAATATTCAAGGATGTTTATTTCTCGTTTGTACTAGATGTGAACCGGAACCATGAAAATCTTTATTACTGCAGCTTTACAAGCACATTAAACACAACAACAACAAATAAATATACAATAAATCATCAGTTATTATAAAACTAGACCCTGATAGTGCAAAAACCAATGTACGTAGAGCAACCAATGTAGTGCAAAGATCATAGCGGTTGGTGCTGTGGTAGGGTTGTGCAGAGTGGTTCAAGCACCTGATAGTTGATGGGACAAAGCTGTTCTTGAACCAGGAGGTAAATGTTCACAGGCTCCTGCACCTTCGTCTCAATGGTAGCAGTGAGCAGAGAGCATGACAGGGTGTTTTGGGTCTTTGACGCAACGCATCCTATAGATTTTTTCGGCGGTGGGGAGGTCAGCACATATGATGGACTGGACAATGTTCTACCACTTTCCGTAACCCGCTTCATTCTTGAGCGTTTGAATTACTGAACCAGACTGCGATGCAACCAGTCAGTTTGCTCTCCACTGTACACCTGTAGAAGTTCAATAGAGTATTGGGCGACATATTAAAGCTGTTGACTCTCCCCATCGCTGTGTCACCGATGAAGACAGTTACGTTGTCCCTCGGCTTTCCCTTCCTGAAAACCCCAATCAGCTCCTTGGTTTCACTATCATTTAGAGCAATATTGTTATTCGGACACCACTCAACCAGATTATCGATCTCCCTACTATACTTGACTGTGGTCACTGTTATTCGTTCAATGATGGTGGCATCTTTGGTTAATTTAAAGATGGCAATGGATCTGTGTCTGGCAACACGTTCATGGGTATAGAGAGAGTAGATCAGGGAATGAACACACAACCCTGAGGTGTCCCTATGCCCATGATCATTGAGGAAGAAGTGCTGTGGCAATCTATACTGATAAAGGACTGCCAAACAGGAAGTCAAGGATTCAGTTTCATATAGAGGGGCTGAGACCCAGTTCCCTGAGTGTGATGATGGTCCTGTGCAGAATGGAGAGCCAAGTAAATCGCATTCACTTTTGTGGCAGTCAGCAAATTAAAGTGGGTGTAGGTTATTGCTAAGGCAGGAGTTGATTTACATCATGATCAACCTCTCAAAGCAGTCCACAGCGGACGTGAGTGCCTCTAGATGGTAGCTGTTGACGCATGTCATCTTGTTTTTCTTGGACAATGGTATTCTGGATGCTCTTTTAAAGCAGATGGGTATCTCAGATTATGTCGTGAGTGTGATGTCCACAAAGACCTCCAACCAGTTGGTCAGCTCAGGTTTGAGAACACGCACATGGCCAGGTACACTACATATTGGGGCCTTGCTTAACCATGGGAAAAATAAATAGGCCAAACATGTCTTGTAATAATACAGTAACTTGGATTTACAAAGCTCTTTAAATGTAATCAAATGTCTCTTGTGGCTTTGTAGCAGCATTATCTAATATAATTCCATAATTGCCGTTATGATGGTGATACAATTAAATTCTACTTCACTCGTTAACTGTAACAGGAACTTGATCCCATTGGAACAACTGGTATTATGTTACGGCTAAACTATGCTGTGCACCTTTTTCAAAAAAGGCATAGTTTATAATTAATAAAATTATATGATAGCCTTTTATATTCTCCAAATCATTTAAAAATTTGTTTTATTAATGATTAATAACCATTTGATTTAACTGTTTTAAGACTTGAGACAACCTCTGCAATCAGGATCTGTCTCGTAATCACGTTGCTGGATTCAGAGACAATTTCCTATCATTCACAGTTCGCCAGACCGGACCAACATTTAGTACAACATTTAGTACAACATTTAGTACAACACAGTTCACTGGAACACTGAGCTGTGAATCCAGATTGTAAACCCCACTAACTCTAAATTTTCCTCAGTTCTGGTTTTCAATATTTACACGATTCATGATACTTTTAGCACAAGGGAATGAAGGATAACCATCTCATAAAATAAATATTATTGAAATATCTGAGGGATAAAATTTGATCCAATTCAGAAATGTTCATTCTTCACAAGGTGACTAAAATCTTTTCAATTTTCTATTTTCAAACAACATTTCATACCAAAACACATGAGAAGGCATTAGGACATCTGACCTAGTGGTAGTCAAGGAGTTGGATTTTAAAGAGCATCTAGTGGAGAGAGAAGCAGTGACATAGAAATTCCAGAACTCAATACTCCTATCTGGTGCTGGAGATCAGTTTAGAAGAGAATGGGTTTGCCAGCACCATTTTGTATATGGCAGGTCGTGTCACGCTAACTTGATTGAGTTTTTTTAGGAGGTGACAAGATTGATGAAGGTAGGGCGGTGGATGTTGTATACATGGATTTTAGTAAAACTTTTGAAAAGGTCCCTCATGAAAGGCTGATCCCGAAAATTAAGATGTACGGGATTCACGATGATTTGGTCATATGGATTCAGAACTGGTTTATTCATGAAGGGTTGTGGTGGAGAGTAGATATTCTGACTGAAGGTCTGTGACCAGTGGAGTTCCACAGTGATAGGTGCTGGGACCTCTGATGTTTGATACACATATAAATGACCTAGACGTAAATGTATCCATAGATGCTGCCTCACTCGCTGAGTTTCTCCAGCTTTTTTTTGTCTACCTTAGACGTAAATGTAGATGTGTTGGTGAGTACGTTTTCTGATGACACAGATCGTGAGGAAAACTGTCAGAAGGTATGGTGGGATATAGATCAGCTGCAGAAATGGGCGGAAAAATGGCAGATGGGGTTTAACCCGAGCAAAAGTGAGGTGTGGCACTTTGGGAGATTGAATGTAAGGAGAGAGCATACGGTTAATGGGAAGACTCTGAACAGCATTAATGTGCAGAGGATCTTGGAGTCCAAGTTCATAGCTCACTAAACGTGGCAGCACAAGTAGATAGGGTGGTAAAGAAGGCATAATGTATGATTGCCTTCATTACTAGGGGCACTGCATTTATTCAGTCTTAACATTTATTGTACTGTAACGAGGTACCTATAAGCCAACAGAGATTTTGGCTCAGTTTGTTGTATACATTGTCTTAATTTCCTGTATCAGAGTTTCTTGGCTCCTTACAGATTAGCAAGCTTTATAGATTACACAGTCTTGTTGTGATCTTTTGTATTAGTTAAAATGAGTAACAGTGTATTGTGACAGCATTAGATACACAGCTTCTCAACGTTCCATCACTGGTTTCTTGCCCATTGCACTGTGTGTATACTGAGCCATGTCGTCACAAGCATTACAAAGTAAACTTAAAACATGGGTAATATTTGTTTGGTGGCCATTTATTAGTTCTCAACCGTTGGACATACCTTTGTGCATCTCACGGTTCCCAATTGTTTGGCCCCACCACTATGAGCAGTCATGTGTGCGAGTATTTCCATGATTCCTTGTGGTTTTGTTTGTGGTAAGCATGCCCTCATTATTGTAATCATCAGAGATTCCAGGTTGCTTGAACCCTGCTTCCCTCCCATTAGAGAAATATTGCATTTGTACCCGTTGTTGATATCTTGAAACTGTTCGGTTTGAGAAACTACTTTAATTAAAGGTCAAAGTAAATTATAGCTGAGCAGTTTAACTTTGGAGGAGCAAAGGTCAAATTTTAGGTAGGCCTGGATTCTCGTAAAGAAGTCTATTTTACTGGTCACCTGTTTAACATTAGAGGAGCTATGTGGTAATCATAGTAGTGGTCAAATGCCTGCTCAGCCAACTCTAAGCATTTTGCATTATACCCCTCACTTTGGATCTGCCGTTTGGCGTGTTCTCTAGCCCTGTCACCTTACCAATTCTCAATGTAAAAATTAATCCAAGTAAAAAGCTAAAAATGGTCCTTCCCAGGGTGAAAGATGATAATCTGTGCAATTGAACATTGCTTAATCACATGCCAATGCACCATTCTGCTTGAGTCAACTTTGCTGTTCAGTGAATAATTATGACCCTTTTGGAAATTAGCTGCTTATAATGTTAGCAACCTGGGAGTGTTTTACTTGTCAAATGATTTCTGATACTCTCCTCTCTTCCAATACCACCGGTTAGTAGGTCAGCAGTCCTGCCTGGGTTCTAGCTCGTGTGATTTTTATCTCTAGGTTCCCAAGAACTGACATCTGCAGCCAAATTAAAATGCACGCTGCATCAAAGCTGTTCCTTAAGGGACTGGAATTCCCCCGCCATCTGATTAGGAGTGTTTCAGTTTGCATGGGAATGGAGACCAGTAAAGAAAGGGCTTCTGTTTTCCTCCAGCACAAATGTAACTTTCGTTATCAGCTGGGGAAAGGAACTAATGAGCAATCTCCTCTACCACTTCTTGCCCCATTTGAAAGCTTTTATCGCTCTGACCAGTTATGGGAACCAAGTTGTGAAAGGTGCCTACACCTACTGTCAAATGAAAATTAAAGGGCATGTTCCATTGCTCTTTAGGCCCACCCTAGTGTTCAGTCTTTTTGAAACCGTCGCCTTCTTTCACGTGAAGACACAGCTGGACAGGATGCGCTGATTAATTGCAAAACAGGTTAGAGTCCTGCAAACGGTTTGATCATTATAGCCTCAGTGCCAATACTACCTGGTGATCACCATTCTCCAGGGAAACATACTTAACAAGCTATTCAGGCGAACGTCGAGGTGGGGGGTTCAAGGGTCAGAGGTGGACATAGTTTGGTTGTGGGATAACAGCTGGTGTTTGTGTCCCTGCATGGTCCATTACCTGAACATTGCTTTTGTGCGACTGTAACATGGATCTGGTCAGGAGTTTATACAATAACATTGACCACAATGAAGCATATTCAAAAATTGATTTCTGAAAATGACCAAACCACCATCACGCCATGCTAAAAGTCCCTGTTATCCTGAGTACAAATTTATTGTTAATATTAGTTGTAATTGAACACAAAAAAAAAGCAAGTTCTTTGAATAGGGAAGGAAACAATTATAGAAAGCATAATAAGGTGGTAGTTATGGACATGATTTGAATAATCTTAGGATGTTTACTTGAGCATTTTTGAAAGGAAATTCTTTACCTCTTTGTTAATCTGATTAGGATGGAATAGAAGCATGACTTCACTTTCATTCAAACTAGTATTAAAAATTGATTAGACAGCATAGATTTTCATATGCTGTTAAAAAATAATAATTGTAACCAGAAACAAAGTGTCTGAAATTTACCCTATTAGAACTTGGGCATAGAACAGGCCCTTTGGCACCTGATGTCTGTGCCGAACATGATGCCAAATTAAACTAATCCCTTTTGCTTTCACATGATCCATATCCCACCATTCCCTGCATATTAATGTGCTTATGTAACAGTCTCTTGTACAGCTATCGTATCTGCTTCCATCACTACCTCTGACGTTGTGTTCCAGGCACCTACTGCTCTCATAATTTTATATAATACTATCAGGTCTCCTCTCAATCTCTGACGCTCCAGAAAAAAAAAAAAAAATTATACAACATCTTCTTATAGCTAATGCCCACTAATCTAGCTAACATTGCGGTAAACCTCATCTGTGCCGTCTTCAAAGCCACCACATCCTTCGCATACTGGGGCGACCTGAACAGCACACAATATTGTCTATGCCCTTAGCTACACATTGTGGCTGGCGACATTTGGGCGACAGCCTAAAAAGAGGATGTCGCGTGGTGAGGCGTGGTGAGGCGTGGTGATGCATGCAGTGACGCGCAGTACTTCCTTGTCGCCCCAGGATTTTGGAATGTTCAAAATCCTGGGGCGACATTTGGGTGTCTCATCATGTCGTGCACCCTGTCACACGCTGACGTATGCTGTCCTGTGGGTGAAGCCCGGTTAGGGTTGGGGTTAGGGACCACAGATGCGCTGTAAAATATTCTTCCTTCAATGCATGGATTTTAAACATTAATATATTAAAATTAAGGCAATAAAATCAATTGTGCAAATGAAAAGATGTCTGAGTTGTTCAGTTTTATTTATAGATGTATGGGTCTGCTTCCAGATCCGATCACTGTCTCTATAACTTTTCACAGGGATGGATTCAGTGAGTGTAGACTGAACTCCCCTCTCCCCTCTTCCTCCCTCCCGTCCCCATCGCTCCTTCTCCACTCGCCCCTACCCTTCTCCCCCCCTCTCCCCCCCTTCTTCCCTTCCCCCTCTTCCTCCCTTCTCCCCGCTCCACTCTTCTCCCCCTTATCCACTACCCCCTCCCCTCGCATCCCCTTCTCCCCCTCTCCCTCGCTTCTCCCATTCTCCACACCCCCCCCCAACTTTCCCCGACGCCCCCCCATTTGTGGACCCAGCCTGCGACCAGCGATCCCCCGCACACTATCCCACACACGCTATTTATACAAACCTGTGCGCTTTTGGAGTGCGGGAGGAAACCCAAACCTTAACCCTAGCCCTATCCCTAACCCTAACCCTAGCCCTAGCCCTAACCCTAGCTTCTGCCTGCTCGTCATGGGAACTAAACTGTTGGCCACGAGTTGTTAGTAGGATCTAGCTGTCACAGGCTGGGTCCACAAATGGGGGCGTCCCCCTCTCCTCCCTTCTCCCGCTCCACTCTTCTCCCCCTTATCCACTACCCCCTCCCCTCACATCCCGTTCTTCCCCTCTCCCTCCCTTCTCCCATTCTCCAAACCCCCCCCCCCCACCCATTTTACCCGATGCCCCCCATTTGTGGACCCAGCCTGTTACAGCTAGATCTCACTAATAGCACTGCACAAAAGCCACATCATCTGTTTTAGTAACATCGACTATGGGATAAATGCAGACTTAAGGAACAACACCCCCCACCTCTGCCCCCCCCCCCCCCGCGCCTTGCTTCAAAATGGGTGGTGGGTATTTAGACAGTGGCCGGAGCAGGTGAGTGGTACTGGTACATTGACAACATTGCCTGTACCCAGTTGAAAAGCCTCTGGGGGTTTGGAGAGACCATTGGAAGAGAGATCTGCCTCTGGGACAACTCGTGGCCAACAGTTTAGTTCCCATGAGGAGCAGGCAGAACATTGGGGGTTTGAGTCCAACTCCTGACGCCCCTGTCACATTTAGTTCAGAGATACAGTGCCCTTCGGCCCACCGAGTCCGCACCGACCAGCGATCCCCCGCACACTATCCCACACACGCTAGGGATAATTTATACTTATACCAAGCCTATTAACCTAGGGTTAGGGCTAGGGCTAGGCTTAGGGTTCAGGTTTAGGTTTCCTCCCGCACTCCAAAGGCGCACAGGTTTGTATAAATTGTCCCTAGCGTGTGTGGGATAGTGTGCAGGGGATTGCTGGTCGCAGGCTGGGTCCACAAATGGGGGGGCGTCGGGGAAAGTGGGAGGGGGGGTGGAGAATGGGAGGGAGAGGGGGAGAAGGGGATGTGAGGGGAGGGGGTAGTGGATAAGGGGGAGAAGAGTGGAGCGGGGAGAAGGGAGGAAGAGGGGGGAAGGGAAGGGAAGAGAGGGAGGGGAATGGATAAAAAGGGATGGGGGCAGGAGGGGGGAAGAGGGGAGAGGGGAGTTCAGTCTACATTCACTGAATCCATCCCTGTGAAAAGTTATAGAGACAGTGATCGGATCTGGAAGCGGACCAATACATCTATAAATAAAACTGAATGACCCAGACATCTTTTCATTTGCACAATTGATTTTATTGTATTAATTTTAATATATTAATGTTTAAAATCCATGCATTGATGGAAGAATATTTTACAACCTCAACCCTAACCGGGCGACACCCACATGACAGCATACGTCAGCGTGTATGTCGGGAAACTTGACGGTTTTTACGGGCGTCAGTCACTGACGCTCCGCAGTCGCCCAAATGTCGCTCAAGTGGGACAGGCCCTTTAGGGAGTTTAGAAAGGTAATAAAGAAGCAGCAGCAAGGATTAGACGAGACATGACCTGCAACAAGTCCCAAACCACTCTTCAGTGACAGCAAAATGTTCACCCATGATGACCCTAGTTAAATCTAAGGATTACATCATCTCAGGTTATCTGGATCTACCTTTTCGTCCAAGAACATCATACTTTAAAAAATAAGACCAAGAGCAAGAAATAAGAGCAAGAGTGTTCTACCATTCAGTGAATGAATGAAGGAATTTATACCTCACATTCACCTTCCTATGGTGTCGCATATCACATTGTTTACTGTGTCCAAAATCTTTCAACCTCAGGCTTGAGTGCACAATAAATGAGTATTACAACCCTCTGATTTACAGCCTTCTGAATCAAAGAATAATTCACCTCTCTTCTTGAGGGCAGTTAGCTCGACAGATCATGGGGAAAGCTAACATTAAAAGAACTTAGAAAAGTTCAAGGTAATCAGGCAAAGTCAATATGGTTTTGTGAAATGGAAATTATGTTTATTTCATGATCAATTTATGATAAATTTATTGTTGTTTGAAGAAATTGCGACTGCTGCCGATAAAGGATAACTGCGGTTTGTACTGTACTTAGATTTCCAGATGGCATTTAGGGAGGTGCCATTACTTGAGCATTAGTTTCTGTAGGACTGTAACGTGGTTCTGGTAAAATGCAACAATTGATCTGCCACAGGTATCAATACCGAGGTATCAACATTTTTACAATTTTATAATATTTTGGATGGAAGAACTGAGAGTAAGTTTCTTGATGACAAAAAAGATAGTTAAGAATGTAAGTTATGAGGTAGACGTGGAGGATACCAGGAAATTGTAGGAGAGTGAGTGTGCAAAGATCATTGCTGGGTGTTACTGTGGGCCCTGGAGCATTGTTGGTTGTCACTATGTGCATGTGGCATTGCTAGGTGTTCCTAAGTACCAGTGGTATTGCTGAGTGCACCAAGAATCATTGTTGGGTGTTACCGTGTGCCGTGGAGCACAACTGGGTGTTACTAGGTGCCCAGGAGCATTGCTGTGGCCCGGCAGCAACAACTGTTAATATTTTATGCTCGGATTAAATATGCTTCACCTTTGTTCAGTAACGCTAGTAGTGCAGGCTGGTCCATGCCATTTATCCCTATTCCGAACAATGTTTTGTCTTATACGGGCTGGTGGGATTTTGAGTGTGCGCACCAGCTGACCTGATTCCTCTTTTAGGCACTTTAAAAAGATGAGCAAAAGAAACAGGAGTAGGGCCATTTGGCCCCTTTAGCCTGATCTACTGTCTGATAAGACCATGGCTGATCTTCTACCACAGCGCCACTTTCCTGCACTAACCCCATGTCCCGTGAATCCCTTAATATCTAGAAACCCATCAATCTCTGTTTTGAATATACTCCATGGCCCTGGGGAGAAAATTACAAAGATTCATCACACTTTGGGTGAAGATGTTTATTTTATCCCAATTCTGAATTTCTAACCCCTGCTTTAGACTCTGTGACCCTTGGGTTTGGACATCCCAGCCAGAGGATGTCATCTCCCCATCTACTCCATCAAGTCCTGTAAGAATTTTGTAAATTTCAATTAGATTATCTCTCATTCTTCAGAATACAAGAGAGCATGGGATCAATCTGATTAATCTCTCACGTAGGAATCCACGAGCGACTCATATCTTCATAATCCCAGCAATCAATCTAGTAAACTATTTCTGTACTTATGCAAGAACTATTTCCATGGGGAGGGAGACCAGACCTGTACACATTATTCCAGATGTAGTCTCACAAGGTTTCTATGTAATTTTGGAATGACATCAGAGTTCTTACACTCAAAGTCCCTTGAAATAAAGGCCAACAAAACCGATGCCTTCCTAATTGTTTCCTATACCGTCACATTAACTCTCAGTGATTAATTTACAAGAAGACTTCGGTCTGAGTACCTTCCAAGTCTCCTCATTTAAAAAACCCTGAAAAATGAAGTATTTTAAGCAAAGTGAATGATCTCATATTTTCCCATCTTGTACTCGATGAGCCATGTCCCTACCGATTCCTTTAGCCTGCCTATATCCCCTCTCAATGCCCGCTTTACCGTCCGTACTTCCACTAGCTTTGCACTATGAGCAAATTAATCCCCTCATCCAAATGTCGGGAGAGTCCAGAACCAGGGGTCACAGTTTAGAATAAGGGGCAGGCCAGTTAGGACTGAGATGAGGAAAAACTTTTTCACCTAGAGAGGTGTGAATTGTGGAATTCTCTGCCACAGAAGGCAGTGGAGGCCAATTCACTGGATGTATTCAAGAGAGTGTTCAATATAGCTCTTGGGGCTAACGGAATCAAGGGATATGGGGAGAAAGCAGGAACGGGTTACTGATTTTGGATGATCAGTCATGATCATATTGAATGGAAGGCTGGCTGGAAGGGCCAAACGGTCTACTACTGCACCTATTTTCTATGTTTCTAAATCGTCGATAATGATTGTGAGCAGATGGAGCCCCAGCATCGATTTCTTGGCACTGCTCTGGTTACAGCCTTCCAACTGTAAAGTGACCTACTTATTCTGACTCTTCTGTCAGTTAATCCATCCTCAGTCCTTTCCAGTACATTCCCTTTCACCGTGTGCTCCGATTTTGATTTGCATTTTCTATGACAATTAATTGAATGACCTAATAAAATTAGAATTACTTTCGTCATTCCTTATATTCTGCAAGTTACTACCTCAAAGGCCACTGATAGATTTGCCAAACATAATTTTCCATTCAAGCATTTATCTGTATTCTTCCAACCCTACTAAGGGCGGCACAGTGATGTAGCGGTAGAGCTACTGCCTTACAATGCCAGAGAGCCGAGTTCGATCCTAACTACGGATGCTTGTCTATACAAATTTTATACGTTCACCCCGTGACCTGCGTGGGTTTTTTCCAAGATCTTCGGTTTCCTCCCACAGTCCAAAGACGTACAGGTTTGTAGGTTAATTGGCTTGGTATAAATGTAAATTGTACCTAGTGTGTGTAGTATAGTGTAAGTGTGCGGGGATCGCTGGTCAGTGCGGACTTGGTTGACCGAAGGGCCTGTTTCAATGCTGTATATCTAAACTAAATAAAAAACGGAACTACTACAGAAGTTTTATGTTCTTTATCATTTATCTATCCTTAATTACTTCAATTTTCCACTTTCTTGGTCCTCCTTTCCTAAAATCGAAAATTCTCTTATGGGTTACAGGTCGTTTGGTTATATTTAATGTATTTTCTTTGATCTAACACTATTAATATTTCTGGCTTATCATGGTTAAGCCATTCATACAGTCATAGAGCTATAGAGTCAACCGTTGATATTCTGGGCTAATCCCATTTGCCTGCATTTGGGCAATATTCCTCTAAACCATTCCAACCCATACATCAGACTAAAAGTATTTTGAAACCTGTAATTATATCTGCTTCTACAGCTTCCTATAGTTGTTTCCTACAGCTCAATCTAGATAGCGAATGCCTTCTGAGTAAAAATATTACCCCTGATGTACCTCTTAAATTTCTTCCCTCTCACATTAAGCTTCTAGAATCCTCTACCCTGGGAAAAGGAAGGTGGGGTAGCGTTGCTCGTTAGAGAGGAGATTAACGCAATAGAAAGGAAGGACATTAGCTTGGAGGATGTGGAATCGATATGGGTGGAGCTGCGAAACACTAAGGGGCAGAAAACGCTAGTGGGTGTTGTGTACAGGCCACCTAACAGTAGTAGTGGAGTTGGGGATGGCATGAAACAGGAAATTAGAAATGCGTGCAACAAAGGTAAAACAGTTATAATGGGTGACTTCAATCTACATATAGATTGGGTGAATCAAATTGGCAGGGGTGCTGAGGAAGAGGATTTTTTGGAATGTATGCGGGATAGTTTTCTAAACCAACATGTAGAGGAACCAACGAGAGAGCAGGCTATTCTAGACTGGGTATTGAGTAATGAGGAAGGGTTAGTTAGCAGTCTTGTTGTGCGTGGCCCCTTGGGCAAGAGTTACCATAATATGGTTGAGTTCTTCATTAGGATGGAGAGTGACATTGTTAATTCAGAAACAAGGGTTCTGAACTTAAAGAAAGGTAACTTTGAGGGTATGAGACGTGAATTGGCCAAGATTGACTGGCAATTGATTCTTAAAGGGTTGACGGTGGATATGCAATGGAAGGCATTTAAAGACAGCATGGATGAACTACAACAATTGTTCATCCTAGTTTGCCAAAAGAATAAATCAGGGAAGGTAGTGAATCCGTGGATAACAAGGGAAATCAGGGATAGTATCAAAACAAAAGATGAAGCGTACAAATTAGCCAGAAAAAGCAGCCTACCAGAGGACTGGGAGAAATTCAGAGTCCAGCAGAGGAGGACAAAGGGCTTAATTAGGAAAGGGAAAATAGATGATGAAAGAAAACTGGCAGGGAGCATAAAAACTGACTGCAAACGTTTTTATAGATATGTGAAGAGAAAAAGATTAGTTAAAACAAATGTAGGCCCCTTGCAGTCAGAAACAGGTGAATTGATCATGGGGAACAAGGACATGGCAGACCAATTGAATAACTACTTTGGTTCTGTCTTCACTAAGGAAGACATAAATGATCTGCCGGAAATAGCAGGGGACCGCGGGTCAAATGAGATGGAGGAACTGAGTGAAATCCAGGTTAGCTGGGAAGTGGTGTTAGATAAATTGAATGGATTAAAGGCCGATAAATCCCCAGGACCAGATAGGCTGCATCCCAGAGTACTTAAGGAAGTAGCCCCAGAAATAGTGGATGCATTAGTGATATTTTTTCAAAACTCCTTAGATTCTGGAGTAGTTCCTGAGGATTGGAGAGTAGCTAATGTAACCCCACTTTTTAAAAAGGGAGGGAGAGAGAAAATGGGGAATTACAGACCAGTTTGTCTAACATCGGTAGTGGGGAAACTGCTAGAGTCAGTTATTAAAGATGGGATAGCAGCACATTTGGAAAGTGGTGAAATCATTGGACAAAGTCAGCATGGATTTACGAAAGGTAAATCATGTCTGACGAATCTTATAGAATTTTTCGAGGATGTAACTAGTAGAATGGATAAGGGAGAACCAGTGGATGTGTTATATCTGGACTTTCAGAAGGCTTTCGACAAGATCCCACATAAGAGATTAGTATACAAACTTAAAGCACACGGTATTGGGGGTTCAGTATTGATGTGGATAGAGAACTGGCTGGCAAACAGGAAGCAAAGAGTAGGAGTAAACGGGTCCTTTTCAGAATGGCAGGCAGTAACTAGTGGGGTACCGCAAGGCTCAGTGCTGGGACCCCAGCTATTTTCAAAATATATATTAATGATTTGGACGAGGGAATTGAATGCAACATCTCCAAGTTTGCAGATGACACGAAGCTGGGGGGCAGTGTTAGCTGTGAAGAAGATGCTAGGATGCTGCAAGGTGACTTGCATAGGCTGGGTGAGTGGGAAAATGCATGGCAGATGCAGTATAATGTGAATAAATGTCAGGTTATCCACTGGTGGCAAAAACAAGAAAGTAAACTATTATCTGAATGGTGGCCGATTAGGAAAAGGGGAGATGCAACGAGACCTGGGAGTCATGGTACACCAGTCATTGAAAGTAGGCATGCAGGTGCAGCAGGCAGTGAAGAAAGCGAATGGTATGTTGGCATTCATAGCAAAAGGATTTGAGTATAGGAGCAGGGAGGTTCTACTACAGTTGTACAGTGTCTTGGTGAGACCACACCTGGAGTATTGCGTACAGTTTTGGTCTCCAAATCTGAGGAAAGACATTCTTGACATAGAGGGAGTACAGAGAAGGTTCACCAGACTGATTCCTGGGATGTCAGGACTTTAATATGAAGAAAGACTGGATAGACTCGGCTTTTACTCAGTAGAATTTAGAAGATTGAGGGGGGATCTTATAGAAACTATAAGATTGCAGGAAGATTGTTCCCGATGTTGGGGAAGTCCAGGACAAGGGGTCACAGTTTAAGGCTAAAGGGGAAATCTTTTAGGACCGAAATGAGAAAAACATTTTTCACACAGAGTGGTGAATCTCTGGAATTCTCTGCCACAGAAGGTAGTTGAGGCCAGTTCATTGGCTATATTTAAGAGGGAATTAGATGTGGCCCTTGTGGCAAAAGGAATCAGGGGGTATGGAGAGAAGGCAGGTACAGGATACTGAATTGGATGATCAGCCATGATCATATTGAATGGCGGTGCAGGCTCGAAGGGCCGAATGGCCTACTCCTGCACCTATTTTCTATGTTTCTATGAAAAAGAATGTCAGCATTCACTTTATCCATGTCCCTCAAGATCTCATACTCCCCCTGTAAGGTCTCCGCTCAGTCTCGTATCCTACAAAGAAAAGGAGCCAACCTATCCAACCTCTCCCTATATCTCAAGCCCACAAGTTTAGGTAAATCTTGGTGAATTTCTTCTGCACCCAGGCAACTTAATAACATACTTCCAATAGCTAGACGACCAGAAATGCACACAGTACTCCAAGTGGGATGTCACCAATGACGCATGGCTGCATCAATGGCAAACATCTTTTTCATCACCCTGTCCACCATTCGCCACTTACAGGAAACCATGTACCTGTCGTTCCAGATCTCTCTGTTCTACAACATTCTCCAGCAGTCTATTTTACTTCGGAGTCACGTGAGTGACTACGTGAAGAAGGGATGTCAGGCCGCATGCGCGTCATTACGTCTACCGCATTGCGCTACGTTGGTCTGGCAGGGCGCTGCTCCTGCCAGCGGTAAGTTTAAACCCCAAGGTAAGTTTTAAACTTACTTTCAGGTTATGTGTTTCTTTTGCAGGATTCCCTGTTTTCAGGGTTTTTCCTGCAGAAGTTCGGGGCGAAGTCCGGGCAGCCGATGGGGAACCTTCATGGACCGCGGGCAACCCCAGTCACTGACCAGAGGGAAGCCCGGTCATGACCTCGGGGAATCCCGGAAATGGACCGCAGGAAACCGCTACGGAGACCGCGGGAATGCGGTAGCGGCGGCGGTCAAAATTCGTTTTTTGAGTCGCTGGATGGAGCCAGCGGCTTCAGACTGGTGCCGGTAGCACCTAGGCACCCGCTTGGAGGGTAGCCACGATATAATATCTCCCAGAGCAGGGGAGCATTGGAAGACTCAAACAAGTCGGACCAAGAGGATTCCTGATGGAGAGGATCCCCTCCTTCATGGGTAACGTCTTTGAACGTTCAGACCCACATGGAGCACCTGATGGAGAGGTGCTCCACAATGATATACTCCAAAGGAGGGAGTTATCACCACGGGTCCCCTTAGGGTTGGGGGGGGGGGCACGGCAACGGCAGCTGCACTATGTCTCCCTCTCTGAGGAGGGGAGCATTTGGAGTCAGCTCCTGTCTGACTCGGAGAAAAAAATCATGATATAGTTCCATAGAGGGGTATCCACAGGGACCTGCGGCTGCACCTGTTTTCAGGTCTGCCTACGAATCTCCCTCTCTGTGGAGGGGAGTGCGAGTGGTCAGTGTGTAACTGATTTCAAATTCAAAGTATGTCCGTGGAACATACTGGAGCACATGCATATGGCTCTAAGGAAATACTCGCAAATGAATGGGTTACTGCCATAGGCAGAAAACCCAGGAGGGGCCAGAGTTTCCCCTCACGCTACAAGTGCTGGCAGTGAACAGCGCTATCAGGGGTGACATTGGAGGAAATGAAACCAGCCGCCGAATCTCTTCAGGTAAGACTTATCCAACAGATATACCTGGATGAGGAAGCAAAAGTTGACGGACTGATCAAGGTACCAACGACGAACAAAGCTTCATCGTATCGGCGACGACACACCCCACGCCTTAACGGCAGTAGCAGTTCACTAAAACAGGTGGCAGCTTGATAGCTGGGCAAGGCTTTTCAGGCCAAGATCCAAACCGGTCAGGACATATGGAATCCTCATACACTACCGTTCCTACTCTCCAATCAAGGACGGGAATAGAACCCACATAAGGGCTGTTGGGCTTACCACAGACCACAGGTAACCACGGAGTTAGGTGGGTTTGGTTCCTCCTAAACATGGAGTAGTGGACCATTTACAAATTGGTATTTACAAATTTTTGTACAAATGAAAGATAACATGAGTTTGGGTCATTATTGCACAGTATGCTAGGATACCAAGCTTGGCTTGGAATTGAGGCCAGAGTTGTCTTTCGAGGCAGGCTCAGTATTACGGCTAGGATTGCCTTCCGAGACTAGCTCGGAAATTGGCCAGTTGTCTTTCAAGACAGGCTCAGAATTATGGCCGCAGTGCCTTCCTAGCCAGGCCCAGTGTTATGGCCAGAGTTGTCTTTGTGAGGCAGGCTCAGTATAATGGCCAGGGTCACCTTTCGAGACAGACCCGGGGAAGCTGGCCAGCGTTGTCAACTCAAGGGGCACATATTATGGCAGGTGTGGCCTGTTCATTATGAATGATGGAGGATGTCAGTTTAAAATTGATTTAACTAGCATGTGCAACATAGATTCTTCAGTATATGGAACTTCGTTACTGTCTAACAAACCGTTTCTTTAGGATCTTTATGGCATGCATCTATTTCAAAGTTGAATACCATTTACAGGGATCCCAGGAGACATTTGGATTTCTGGATGGGGCTATGATAATGGTTATGCATTGCTATGGGCTATTTCAGCTCCCATGTTATCTACCAAATTACTAAACTGGTTGGGACTGCGCAGAGCTAAAAAATCACTTGTTATGGCTTAACTGGATGATATTCTAAACGCTGTTTTTGCTAAAATCAACTGTTTTCAGCCGCAACTATATTTAAGAAATTGAGGTTCCTCCAGTTAATTAAGTTGATACCGACCACAGTTATTGGTTATTCGGTATTACCGTTAACTATTCATTATATGTGACTCCGCCCTGGGGCAAGAGATTGGAATCAATAGAAGCCTGTAACGATCTTGTTATCAAGCAGTCTTCTATTCATCAAGTGTAAATTGGCAATATAGTAGCTGTGTTTCGGCTGTGCAATTGGTAACGGATCTATGCTTTTACCAGCTGAAGCCACCAAAGCCACAATGGTGGACGAACAATATTCAGCATTGCTCCAGTAGTTGGTCAACAAATCTTCAATTATTACTAACTGATGCAAATGCTCTAAGATGCAAAATTACGAATGCCATCTCTAGTTATGGAGACGAATGAGATTTGCATGAATTACCAATTCTTCAGTTGTTGGTATCAACTACCTATAGACACTAGGTGCATACTATGGGTTAAAGGGTTATTGTGCGGATATGCATGCTCAGTTCCACGTTGATACACTGTGGTGGTGGCATTTGTTTGACACATGGGTGCAATCAAGCCAAAGTATCCTGTCATATTTACCCTACCTTATTTGGCGTTGGTGTATCATCACTTATAATCAATGACTACACAGAATGGATGTTGGATCACTAGTATTTTATGACATCATGGCTCTATGGAACACCGAATATCGATATGTTTGCATCCAGGCTCTTTCACCGGTTGCAAGACATCTGGCATGACAGTGGCGAGAGATACATTCTCGCTACATGGAGGAATGTTCTTTTATGTCGTTGCTCTATTTTGCCTCATCAGTTGGGTCTTGCAACAAATTCAGCAAGATCCCGCTTCAGGGGTTTTCGTACTGTCTGACTGGCCTATGTAGCCATGGTTTCCCGCAATGTTGGGAATCATAGTAGAACCCTATACGGGGTTACTAAACATAAACTTTGCTGGTTCAGCCTGGGACTCAGGGAACCAGCCTCTGCATGATTAATCAATTCATTGCCTTACAGAATCTGAGAAGACAACCCCTGTGGCTCGGGATGTCAGGCCGATCCATGTATGTGCTCACTGCAGTGTGCAGGGATAGCACCAGCAAAGCAGTACATTTCCTCTTCAGGAGATGGGAAGCGTTTCTGTTTAAACTCTATGTTACATATAAATACAGCACGGACACTGACGTCTTAAAGTTCATTTTTCAATGGGCCCTTGACAATAATTAAGTTATAGTCCCATCAACTGTGCCAACATGCTTATCATATTTGCTGCAGCGAGCGGGACCCAGCTCTGTCGGGTCTCACCCTCTGATTCCAGTTTATTAGGATATCTTTACATAAGTTCTCCCAGACCCAAGTACACAGAAGTATGGGATTTACATAATGATATATGGACACACTGATCTGTTTTGTAGTCAATGCCTTCTGTGTTCTGTTGTGCTGAAGCAAAGCGGGAGTTTCATTGTCCTATCAGGGACACTTGAACTTGAACTTGAACTTGACATTGTGTTAACACTACTTTACCAGGGGGCTCCAGCTATCCATATCATTGGCTCGGCTCTCACAAGGTAGTATCCCTTTGGCGCTGTCCTGAGCGCAACGGGTCCAGTCATTACATAAATTGCGACTGGACAGGATGGTTATACCTGCTAATAATTTAATATTTCGTGTTTACGATCAGTTAAGCAGGGCAGCCAGTGTGTCAGGTCTCAAACTAGTTCTCATGGCATACCCCATGCACCTTCGTTTATGTGTGGTCACACATTTACAACATTACGTCTAGATCACCTAGAGCCTTAGAGGCTCTCATACTACCTATGTAGTTAGTTACTAAAAACCTCATAAGAAGGTACCAGTTCAGACCACTTCCAGGTGGTTATATGGGGTTCTGGCTCATACAGGAGTAGATACAAATTCTAATTTTCAAATCTCACTCCACCAGGGCTGCTACTACATCAGCAGCAAGGGTTATGTACGGTCCTCTGGACCACATCCTGCCAACTGCAGGATGGTCTAGGGAACGAATTTTCCAAACATTTTATTTTAACCCATTGCCAGACCAGGGGTATTTGCCAACTCTATTTTAGGTTCTATTTTATAGTTTCCCCCCGGATGAGAGGGGTTACTATTATTATCATTTGTTCATTTATCAGCATCAGCATGTTTTAAAACTATGTCATGTCTGAATGCATTATTTATGTTTACCCTTACCTGTGGTAAACTGAGGCAGTCGTGATTGTGTGGACTCGTTTTTTCCACGGCATGAAATCACAGAGCTTTAAAATCTTCAAGTAGTCACTCACGTGACTACCAAGTAAAATAGTAAGATTAAACGAGAACTTACCAGTTTGAAGTTTGATCTTGATTTTGTGAGGAGTTACGATGAGCGATTACGTGCCCCCCGCTCCCTCTCATATTATCAAGGTCACCTGGTAGTTCCAGTTCTCAATCTTACTATCCTCAGGTCTTTTCTCTTTTCTGTGATTTCACACCGCTGCTTTGAAGAATGACGCGCATGCGGCCTGACGTCACTTCTTCACGTAATCGCTCATCGTAACTCCTCATAAAATCAAGATCAAACTTCAAACTGGTAAGTTCTCATTTAATCTTACTATTATTTACTATATAAATCCTTCCCTGGTTTGACGCACCATAGTCATACAATATGGAAACAAACCCTTCAGCCCAATTCGTCCATGTCGACCAAGATGCTCCAACTAGGCTAGTCTGGTTTGCTGCATTTGGCATATCCCTCTAAACATAAATCTGTCCAAATGTATTTTAAATGTTGTTATTGTATCTGGCTCAACTATTTCCTCTGGCAACTCAGTCGATATACCCATTACCGGTCGGTTTACTTACCTTTTTTTCTCTCAACGAGCTTTACCTTCGACTACCTTCAATTACCTACGATAGCATTACGACCTACTACGACCTACCTCGACTAAACCATGGCGACCTTTTTTTACTCGCGGGCATTTTTCAGCTTGCTAAAAAAAAAGCCGTGACCTAACTGAGGCCTCGAGTACGCGGGGACTACTCTCGAGCATGAAGGAGAGTTACAAAGACCTCCTAGGACCTCGTGTCGACCATGCTGCGAGTATGTCGAGGGCAAACTCTTTTAAACTCGCGAATTAGGTCCCCACAGTGGATCAGGCCTTATTTCTCACCAGTATTAGGATCTGGAACACTGCCTGCAAGAGTACTGAAGGCAGAAACTTTTTCGGCTGCAGACCAGGAAAAAGGAATAGCCTTAGTAGCTTACACAACTAGCCAATTGGCAGACTGTTGTGCTGTAAATATCTATAATTCCACTTGGCACAGCAGAATCCTGCACAGAATAGAGACAATGATGAAATTTGTGCTTCACCTCGGTTTGTTGAGGGGTAAATATCAGTCAAGGCTCAAAGCCCCTGTTTTTCATGGTGTGGGAATTTTTAATTTTAAGGCCCAGCTGAGAAAACAGATAGTCTTGCTTCAATATTTCATCAGCAAGCCAGAATCTCTGACAGTGCAGTATTTGTTCATTTCTGCCCAGAGAAGTGTCAGCCTGGGGAATTATGCGCGGATGTGAGAACGGGATGATATTATGCAAAAGGGACAGAAACCAGATGATGCAGTACCCTCCATGATGTTTGGGACAAAGATCCATCATTTATTTATTTGCCTCTGTACTCCACAATTTGAGATTTGTAATAGAAAAAAAATCACATGCGGTTGAAGTGCACATTGTCAGATTTTAATAAAGGCCATTTTTATACATTTTTGTTTCACCATCTAGAAATTACAGCAGTCTTTATACATAGTCCCCCGCATGTCAGGGCACCATAATGTTTGGGACACAGCAATGTCATGTAAATGAAAGTAATCATGTTTAGTATTTTGTTGCATATCCTTGGCATGCAATGACTGCTTGATGTCTGCGATTCATGGACATCACCATTTGCTGGGTGTCTTCTCTGGTGATGCTCTGCCAGGCCTATATTGCAGCCATCCTTAGGTTATGCTTGTTTTGGTGGCTAGTCCCCTTCAGTTTACTCTTCAGCATATAAAAGGCATGCTCAATTGGGTTCAGATCGGGTGATTGACTTGGCCACTCAAGAATTGAACATTTTTTAACTTTGAAAAACTCCTTTGTTGCATTAGCAGTATGTTTGGGATCATTGTCTTGCTGTAGAATGAACTGCCAGCTAATGAGTTTGAGCTATTTGTTTGAACTTGAGCAGATAGGATGTGCCTATACACTTCAGAATTCATTATGCTACTACCACCAGCAATTGTATCATCAATGACGATAAGTGAGCCAGTATCTTCAGCAGCCATACATGCCCAGGCCATAACACCCCCACCACCGTGTTTCACAGATGAGGTGGTATGCTTTGGATCTTGTATTGTATTGTATTGTATATCTTTATTGTCATTTCCTGAGTATTCGCATACCCAGAGGAAACAAAAAAACGTTCCTCAACCAGTGTCCATTCCAGTGTGCAGTAAACAATAAATAGAAGTAAAAATACATATATCATGAACAAATTAACACTCTACTCTACTAAACATCAACAGGCGTTCCGATCGGCAGCGGCACGACAGTGGCTCTGCTGCAGGGTGTCCAGGTTGGTGGTTGGTGCATGATACTTTGGCAGGGGGCAAAGTCCGTTTATCAGTCTTATAACCTGCGGGAAGAAGCTGAGGAGCATCCTGCTGGTTTTGCACCTAATGCTCCGGTACCTCTTCCCAGATGGCAGGATGGAGAATATGTGATGCGATGGGTGGTAGGGGTCTTTGATGATGGAGATGGCTCTGCTGATACATCTCTTCCTGTATATGTCCAGCAGGAAAGGGAGTGGAGCACCAATAATCCTGCTGGCGGTCTTCATAATCCTGTCTAGTTGTTGCCGTTCGTACGCCTTGCAGCTCCCGAACCAGGAAGTGATGCCGTAGGTTAATGTGCTCTCGATTGTCCCCCTATAAAAAGTTCGTAGGTGTGTAGTGGGGAGACCTGCTTTACGTAGTCTTCGGAGAGGGTGTAGTCGCTGCTGGGCTCTCTTGACCAGTGCTGTGGTGTTGGTCGTGGACGTCAGGTCATCTGACAGGTGGAGTCCTAGGAACTTCACGCTGTTGACCCTTTCCACATCAGCTCCATCGATGTGCAGAGGTGTATGGTGTTGTTTTCCCGCCCTCCTGAAGTCAACCACCATCTCCTTAGTTTTTCCCACGTTGAGAATGAGGTTGTGGGATTTGCACCATCCTGTGAGCAGCTCCACCTCCATCCTGTACGCCGACTCATCATTGTCACTGATGAGACCCACCACTGGGCAGTTCCTTCTCTCCTCCATACTTTGCACTTGCCATCACTCTGATATAAGTTAATCTTCGTCTCGTATGTCCACAAGACCTTTTTCCAGAACTGTGGTTGCTCTTTTAAGTACTTCTTGGCAAACTGTAACCTGGTCATCCTATTCTTGCGGCTAACCAGTGGTTTGCATCTTGCAGTGTAGCCTCTGTATTTCTGTTCATGAAGTCTTCTGCGGACAGCGGTCATTGACAAATCCACACCTGACTCCTGAAGAGTGTTTCTGATCTGTCAGATAGGTGTTTGGGGATTTTTCTTTATTATAGAGAGAATTCTTCTGTCATCAGCTGTGGAGGTCTTCCTTGGCATGCCAGTCCCTTTGCGATTAGTAAGCTCACTAGTGCTCTCTTTCTTCTTAATGATGTTCCAAACAGTTGATTTTGGTAAGCCTAAGGTTTGGCTGATGTCTCTAACAGTTTTATTCTTGTTTCTCAGTCTCATAATGGCTTCTTTGACTTTCATTGGCACAACTTTCAAAGGTGATGGAAAGACTGGAGGAAAGACTAGGTGCTGAGAGTTCTCTTATACGTGCAATTAAACACAACTGAGCAATTACAAACAACTGTGAAGCCATGTGTCCCAAACATTATGGTGCCCTGATATTTGGGGGGGGGGGGGGGACTAGGTATAAACACAGCTGTAATTTCTACATGATGAAACCAAAATGTATAAAAATGGCCTTTAATAAAATCTGACTGCACTTTAACCACATGTGTTTTTTTCTATTACAATTCTCAAATTGTGAAGCACAGAGGCAAATAAATAAATGATGGGTCTTTGTCCCAAACATTATGGATGGCACTGTATTTGCAAATATTTCAGCGCATGTTTATAATATTCTTTAGAGCTCAAAAATTCTAAATGAACCAAATTTTAGATCTGTTGAGGGTAGAGGAAATCTGTTACATCACAGCTGCACAGTTTCCACATCAAAATCTGTCATTTTAGGTTGCAAATTGGATGCGGAAACTGTGCAGCTGGTGATGTAGCAAGAGCTTGTAAACCATAATGTGCTCTGTTCCAAATTATGACTGGGTTATGTCATGATGTGCGGTATAATTTTTCAGCATTCAAGATGTGTTTGTAAAAATTATGTAAATTCGAAGTGCAAGAAATTAACCTTGTTCCCTGCAGGCATGGTTCTATCATTCAACTTGTCATTTAGTCACTTAAAAGTAGACGTAATGCCAGGGATTCTTCCAGTAATTACAAGGAGACAAAATTGTTAACAGAATGACATCTTAGTGGATGAAAAATCTTTGAAAATATGCTGGCTGGTGTGTGTGTTCATTTGCCATATTGAATTATTTTGTGCTGGAAAAAATATTAAACAATGATCTTTGTGGAAGAGGAAGTTGTAGTATAAATTCAAGATGTTTGCCATCATCTTTCTCCAGCTGTGGAGTCAGCATAAGAGACCATTTGACCCGTCATTCCTCTGCCAGCTTTTTAAAGGTTCTTCAGTTTACCCCCACATTGTCTTTTTTTTTCCCTGCAGCCCTTTTCCGGTATTTATCCATCTTCTTTTGCAAGTTATTATTGAATTTTCTGCCTTTGCTCTTATAGGTAGTACTTTCCAGATCACAGCTACTTGTACATCTCCTGTTTACCCCTCTAGTTATTTTGCCCATTATCTTAATCTATTTCCTTTATTCACTTGAGCTTCAACAACTCAAAACAGCTTCTCCCTATTTGCAAAGGTGCTGAAAATTCAAAAGGAAGTCTGTAAACATGAGAGATACTTCTCTGGTCAGGCCACTTATTGAAGAGAGAGAAACTGCTGTAAGTTTGAGGCCAAATCTCCTTCGGTAAATAAAGACAGGCGTGCCCAGAGCCTTTCAGGGAATGTTATAATGTGACTGCCAATGTGAGGCTGTGGTCATCTGAGCAGCAGGAAAGTTGTGGGGGAATTCTATCTCATTTGAAAATGACGCCACAGAGGGCAGAGAAGCTTGGAGTGGACACAATAGCAGAGGTCAGCCCTTAAAACCATCAGCTTGCCTTAGTCACAACAAAAGAGACCCTTTAGTTTTCTTGTCAGTTATTAACCAAGAATCCCTCGCAAATCCTTAATAAAGTTTCCACTGTTTGTTTCTAAATCATTTGGCAGCTGCACCAGATGATTCTCTTTAATAGTATTTATTGCCAGGTCTACCTAAACCAATGAGGTGAAAGAGAGTATGTGAGTGTCTGGAAACAGTTTATTGTGGAACAAAGTGATTTTAACATGGTAACAAGTTTATTTAAAGAGCAGACAAAATAAAATCACGGCGATTTCTCCAGAGAACTGCAGCAAGTTGCAAAGGATAGTTACATGTTTAGAGGGCTTGAAATGTTTAACTGAAAAAACAATAAAAGAAACAAAGTCATCAATAGAAACATTTGTTCTTCATTTTTCTTTCTCGAATATCACCCCATGCAGGCAATGAATATCTGAGGCAGAGTTTGCATTGCCAATTATTTGGCTTGTACCATGTGGCTTTCAAAATACATGTATGGGTTAGTGATGAATCCTAAAGGTTTATGGAAGTGCTGGTTAGTTGCCAGCCCATGGTGAATTTTAATAACATGATTTTGGTTATTTAATATTAATATTCAATATTAATTTGACCGTGTTATGTAGAGACTGAAAAATGATGTATGACTTGACTGAAGCATTTTTGATTATAGAACATACCCAATTTTTTGAAACTAACAAAGCTATATCCACCCTCTCCATCAAACTAAGCCAAAAATATAAGCCTCAATGTTCAAACTCTGCATTTAAATGTTATACATAAAATTAGTCTGGATCATTGACAGAAGGGAAGTTCCCCATCATCTTCACAAGGTAGCACAGTGACACAGCTGGTGGAGTCACTGGCTTGCAGCTCCAGCAAACCAGGTTTGATCCTGACCACTGTCCCAGTACAGTTTGTGTAGAGTTTTCATGTTCTCCCTGTAACCACATGGGTTCCCTCCGGGTGCCCACGCTTTCCTGCCACAACCCCAAAGGTGCATGGGTTGGTATATTAATTAACCACTGGTATTAGAATCTGGATGTAGTTGAGAATGTCAGGAAAATAAAATACCATTAGTGTGAATAGATGTTTGATTGTTGGTGGAAATTCAGTGGGCTGAAGGGCCTGTATGATGCAGTGGTTCTATTCAGTCTGAAGAAGGGTCTCGACCCGAAACGTCACGCATTCCTTCTCTCCAATGATGCTGCCTGTACCGCTGAGTTACTCCAGCATTTTGTGTCTATCTTCGATTTAAACCAGCATCTACAGTTCTTTCCTACACACTGGTTCTATTAGTCTGACTGATAGGACTGCCACTATGTGTAGCATGTCTGTGAGACTGCATAGATTTTCCTCCTTGCTATGAAGTGGTTGGCCTGGAAGTAGACATTTATTGCTTGCCCTTGCCCTACTTTGAACCATTGGCAAAGTTGGATATGACTTAGTCACTGGGTCACTTCACAGGGAGGTCAAGACCAACAAATTTCTATGGGTTTGGAATCACATTTGGGCCCAGGCTTGGTGAGAAGGAAAGGTTTTATTACCATAAGGAAATTGAATGTTTGAAAGATATTTGCTTGAAACCATGCTTTGATAAATGTTTTGAAGGGCGCAGGCACAAGCAGAACTGAATTCTGAGAACTGTTAAGCATTTTAAATATATTGTTTATGTTTCTACACATCAGGGCACTTGATCTGCCAGTTATATAAAAAAACATGTTTTGAAGACTGAGTGCTAAATGTAAGGAAGAGAGGCAGAAGTTTTTACTTCTGTCCATTTTGTTTTAATAATGTGAGTTGTGTTTATTATGAAATAGCATTATAGAGAGCTTTTTAACCTCATTCTACTAAAGAATTTGCTAAAGAAATCAGCACCAAATGTCAAATATCAGTGTCAACAAAGACACTTAATACCAGAAGATTAGGTTTAGGACAGCAGCCAAGATTCCTTGAAATTGACAGCAAACCAGTGCTGTTGGCTAAATCCAATGCACTTTTCCACTTTTCTCTGTTCCTTCCCTTTACAGCTTCCAAAACTTCAGATCTTTAAGCCAGCAGGGATATTTGAAGGCCTCTGATTTTTTTCTGGAGCCTCTCACAATAGCATTTCGACCAAGTGAACGCTTGAAGCACATGGAACATGATAATGTCTATCCATCCTTCTGACAAACGGCCACACTTTTGAGTTAATTGAAAAACCACTGGTCTGGTGCTTAACATATCAGTGCAATTTAGAATTATATTTGATGACACTGTGATGGATGAAAAGTGTTTGAAACAAAGAGCAGAGACTCAATGAGCCCATTGCCTCTGTCTCTGTCTTTGTCTCTACTTCTTTGTGTTGGTTGAACCAATTCAGAATGACTGCAGATGTGTTGACGTTATTTTGTTCAGTTTTTGGTCACCATATTATAGGAAAGATGTTAAGGTGGAAAGGATGCAGAGAAGATTTATGAGGATATTGCCAGGACTAGAGGGCCTGAGCTATGGGGAGATGCTGAGCAGGCTAGGGTTTTATTCCTTGGAGTGCAGGAGGATGAGGGGCGACCATATACAGGTGTACAAAATCATGAGAGGAATAGTTCGGCTAAACGCACAGAGTATTTTGCCCAGAGTAGGGAAATTGAGAACCAGAGGACATAGGTTTAAGGCAGAGGGGAAAGATTTAATAGGAACCTGAGGAGTACATTTTTTACAGAGAGGGTGGCGGGTGTATGGAACGAGCTGCCAAAGGAGGTAGTTGAGGCAGGCAATGTTTAAAGAACATTTGGACAGGTACATGGATAGGGTAGGTTTAGAGGAATATTGGCCAAACGCAGTCAGGTGGGACTAGTGTAGATGTGGCATGTTGGTCGATGTGTGCAAGTTAGGCCGAATAGCCTGTTTCCAAGCTCTATGACTCTCTAAAAGTTGGCGTGTTCCTCGTCACCTTTCTCTCCAAATGAGTACACTATTTTAGGAGTGATGAGTCTGCTGGGTTCAAGAGAGGACTGGAATTTGCTTATCCTTTGTAAAAGTGTCATAGCAGCCATTGCATGGGTGTAATCTGTGATGTTTTGGGGAGTGTGAATGTTCAGCAGTGTTAATCTGGGACTGCAACTAATCCTGTTCTCTGTCCTTCCAGCTCGCAGGTCGAGGCAAAAAGGAGAGCAAGAATTCATTGAAGGTTGTGGAGGACATGCTGGAGGCTCTACAGATCACACAGTCATGAACTCGTTGCTCTTGGTTGGATTGTCATCGACTTACAACGTCCCTCAAGCACACTGAAGTATCTTCAACACACTTTGTCACTCTTTGCACCACCACCCCATGCAATAACTCTTCTCCTTTCACCATTGCTGGCCCATAACCATGACCACCCCCACCCTCACCTCACCTCGCCTCTTTAACTTGGCCAAAGAACTTATTCTGTAAATGTAATTGATATTTTGACTGCCTTTGAGTCAATACTTCACACCATTAGAGTAATATCTAGGTGTGCAGTTAACTACTGAAATCTTACTATGGCTTGTATGTTTTGAAGCATTATTCAGTAAATTATATAAGAATCAGTAGAAAAGCACACTCACAAAATAAATTTAGCTTTTCTCCAATTGAGGGTGAAGTCCCAGTGTTTTCTCACCGAGATCTCCCTCATTGCTGTTGCCATCAAGGGGAAAGCTGTTTCCAAGTCTGCGAATGGAATGAGAAGCAAGCTGTGTCTTCGTCTGTTGCTCGAGGATTTACTCAGTCCACGACAACAGCAGTGGCCAGTGCACCTGATTCTTCTGCTGAATTATCTCCAATCACCATTGTGGCACCAGGATACACAAGTGCCTGTCTTAGGCAATGCACTCCCTTAGCCAGACTGTCAATGCCACAGATATTAGTCTGTCGAGATGGAGCAGGAAGAGAGTTTGCAAGCGCCACAAACTTCCGAGCACATAGAGTACTCAATGACACCTCTGTAATCCAGCCTGAGGGAGAGGGGCTAATATACCAGGTCTAGAAGTGATGAGAACGCCACATAGATCCAAGGGGTTCACATTATGCTCATTCTTCAAAATTAAACTGCTATTCCAACTTTCACACAGATATGGATAGGAAACCCAAAATGCAGGTGTAGGTACTGTCAGACAGCTGGTTATTTTCCCATGTTATTTTGTTTTATAATAAGCTTTTTATAATTGCTGTATTTGCCTTTGTGACTTGCGGTGGAGAGTGAATGCAGGTTTGAATTTTGGCAACAGTAGCTTTGAAATAGAGTGGCTGCAGTGAACCAGTCCATTGCTGGTGTTAAATGATGGGATTGCTTGTGTTTAAATTAAACTGCAAATTCATTTTATGCAGGGTTGTCATGGCCTGATTCAGTCCAGGAGAATTGTGATCTCATGATGTTCACTTGTAGATTATTGCAGACTTTTGATCTTGGACTTTGCAGAGATTCATCCTGCAGCTGCAATCTGATTTGCATGTGAATTTTCACAGCCCATCTTGCATATTCATTCAGCATTTTGCATGCTTCCTAAAGCATTGAAATAAGTGAAACAATGTGGGAAGAATTTCTGCCTGCTGAAGTTCCTACGTTTTTTGGCACTGAAGTACTATTAATAATATTAAATAAAATAATAGTAAAAAAACAATAGAACTAACTGTTTGTATTTAACTGGTTTCAATCTGGGTCGCCTACCATGCTCTTATATCTGGGGCGAAGTGACAAGAGTGTTAAGAGGAGGGCAGTTGAAAGCTGCCACTCATTGACTAACACTGCAATTATGTAACAGCACCATCTAGTGCTTATTTCTTGTTGAAGACGTACCACATTAATTTAGTTTAGTTTAGAGATACACATGGAAACGGGCCCTTCGGTGCAATGAGTCAACGCTGATGATCAACTACCCTTTCACACTCGTTCTATGTTATCCCACTTTCGCATTAACTCTGTACACACTAGGGGCAATTTACAGAGGCCAATTAGAG
Organism: Malacoraja senta; assembly: GCA_038087875.1. Lineage (NCBI taxonomy): Eukaryota > Metazoa > Chordata > Chondrichthyes > Rajiformes > Rajidae > Malacoraja > Malacoraja senta. Next base: position 38,491,730 of record CM075977.1, on the reverse strand, counting down.
TCTTTGAGATGTGGGAGGAAACCAGAGCACTGGGGGAAACACATGCGGTCACAGGCAGAACGTGCAAACTCCACAAAGACAGCACTCGAGGTCAGGATTGTACCCGGGTCCTTGGCGCTGTGAGGCAGCAGCTTTACCAGCTGCACTATTGTGCCGCCCTTTTTTAACAGAAATTCATAAACTCATTCTCCAGCAGAAAATAAAAACATGCAAGTTGATTTCTGGTTAGTTCAGTTGAATTGCAATAAACCTAGGTACTAAAGGTGTTATATAAACAGCAAAGAAAGAAGAACTGGTACGTCTTAACTTCCCACTCTCTCGGGATACTGTTAAAGTGTAATTACTTTTGTCATGTAGGAGCATCACACCTGTGTGTACACCCAAGATCCCACACACAGCAATGTAAAGCTTACCAAATGTTTTCAGCGGAACAATCCCATCAGTCCCATTCCTCTTACTTCTTTGTAATCTATTCTCTCTCTTGCCCATTAACTCCGTACTTCCCAGTTTTCCTACCATCTCCTTGCACAAAGCAGTAATTCACAGTGTTAATTGACCTACCAACATATCTTTGAGATGTAGGAGGGAACTGGAGCACCCAGAAAGAAATCCACGCAGGCAAGAGAAAACCAGGACTCCAGCCTCAACAAATTCCACACAGGCAACACCTGTTTAGGCATTAAGTCTGATTCACTTGAGCTGTGACGCAGTACAACTATCTGTTGCACCAGTATCACCATCCTGTTCTGCAAATTGCTAAGAATAACTACCCAGCTCTTCCTCAGTATAGTGCCCAGGGATCTGTTATCTTCATTTTATGGCTGCTAGTTTAACATTCATCCAAATAAAGACACTGATGCCAATGCTATATTCACTCAGTACTTCACGGTGAGTGAGTGGAAGGGGAGTCTGCCGCGACATCTTTGCCCAAGTCTATGGCGTGGGGCATCAACCCACATTCATCTGACAGGCAAGCTGGCGGAGAAGGACTTTCCACTGAGCTGCCTGCACTGAATGTGCAACTGTGCCTACATGAAATATCGTTAAACCTCTGTGCTAATTTCAGTAAATTGATGAGAGGAAAAAACAAATTTTCTTAATATAAATTGGTTTAAAGTGTTTAACTCTCAGCTACAAATTGACCTTTTCAATCTTGTCTCTGTCTCTCTCTCTCTCTCTCTCTCTCTCTCTCTCTCTCTCTCTCTCTCTCTCTCTCTCTCTCTCTCTCTCTGCCACCACCCACTTTCCCCCTCCCTCACTTCCTCTTCCACCTCCTTTACTTCCTCTTTCCCCTCTCTCATTCCTTCTTTCCCACACGGTCCCCCTCCCAGCAACTTTATGACAATGCATTGCCACCAAGACATGGCATCTTCCCCACCACTTGTGCTGGGCCTTCATTAAGGCAGGATAGTAAAGAGAGTGAACAGTTGTCCCCATTATCTCCTAGAACAGCCTGTGAAAGTTGTCAAGTACTGCACATGAACAGAGCGCTGCCTTCAGATATCTTACATCAGTTTCATTGTTGGCACAATCAGCACTTTTAATCAATGGGTATTCTCTTGGGCAGATATCAGTGCTATGTAGACATCCGCATTGAAAACAGTAATGGCTATACCATTTAGAAAAAGTCCTGTAAATGGTGTGTTCTGCGGTCCTGTCCATCAACTGTGCATCATGAACAGGGTAGTGGCACAGGCACCTTTCTCAGTTCGCTGTAGGATATGAATCTGTTTCCTGACATCTAGAGCTGCACTTTTCCTATGTTCCGGCCTCATAGGTATCCTGGACCCTTTAGAGCCCTTTTATTTCTGAATAATTTCCTTCCTGGCTCATCTATTCATAACATTGCCCTGAGGGGAGGGAGCAATATTTTCAGCATTCCATCTCCGCTCGATGGGTTCCTTATGAACTCGTAGAATTTATAGAAATGGTAACAATCGATAAGATGCTTAACAATAAATCAGTAGACAATTCAGGAAAAATTTATTTCCCTAGCGGTCTGAGAGTGTGGAAATTACTCTCACGGGGACTTACTGTGCCAAACGGGATGGATGTATTAAAGGGTCATCAGAAAGTATATGAGTAAGGAAGGAAAGGTCATTGGAGGCATATGAGAATTTATATGCTGGAATCTTGAGTTAAAAAATAAACTGCTGAAGATCTCAGTGCGACAGGCAACATCTGTGGAGGGAAATGGGCAGATGATATTTCAGGTTGGGACTCACTCCCTGAATGGAGAAGAATCCCGACCCGAAACATTGTCCATTTCCCTCCAGAGATTCTGCCTGACCTGTTAAGTTCCTCCACCACTTCAATTGTCGCGAAAAAAGGATCAAGGTGGAAGAGCGATGGAAGGAGACTTGCAGAATATAAACATAGACCATGTGGGCTTCAGTTTAAGTGCCTTAATGTTCTTGTAAGGTTAAGGTAACAGCGATGAAAAACATTGTCAAGTGAATGTGCAGTAAATTAGCTGACTTGGAACCCATCTGTGATGGACAAGAATAAAATGTATCATCAGCCTCAATAGCAAAGGACCAACACAATCTACTGCCTGATTCCACCTGCATCTCTCATTTTGGCCCTGCTCTGGGTGTGTTCCTAGTTTTAATGTATTACTATACCAAGTGGGACCCGTTGGGACCCGTCCCCTCAACGCGCGGTTACGGGGCGGGGTGAGTGGGCAGCCTGCGGCGTCACACACACATAACCACCTCCCACGCACATGGGGGGGAGAGGGGAAAGGGAGGGGAAGGGGGGAGAGAGGAGGGGGGAGGGGAGAGGGTGGGGAGGGAGGGGGGAGAGAGAGTAGAGGGGAGGAGGGGGTGGAGAGGAGAAGGGGGGCCGAGCGGGCTGCGGACGGGCAGCGACCGAATGACTGCGAGTTGGGGAAGGAGATGTAACTCATAGCGCTTGGAAAACAGTGCGCAGCAGGCTTCGCGTGGAAAACTGCGCACAGGCCGCGCGAGCAGACCCATTGTGACGTCATCAGCTTGTTTATTTTCTAAGTTGTTTGAAATTTTTGAACATTTTCATAAATAACTCGAGAAATAATGCATGAAATTTTCAAAGAAGGCGATTTCTGACTTCACAGCGTAAATCTCTATTGGAATATGTAAAAATTTCACCGTTAGCGGGTCGTGTTTTCAAGGAGTGAATCGCACACGAACATCACACAAATAAACACACATCCAAGATCAGAGTTTTATAAGTATAGAGATGGTTCCATTTCTGGGATATAATTTTAAGAATGCAACCCCATTTCTACAACCCAGTGTGCAGTTGTGAGTATTAAAGAGGGGGGCAACCATTTGAAATGATTGTTATGCCAAAACACTCTTATTGCAGGGGAGCAAAAAAGCTGGGATTTTTCCGTTTATTTTGAGAAGTTAAGGGAAGAGGTTTTCATGTGCTGATTGGCAGATGGGTGGACCAAGTTGTCAAAGTCTGAGGTGAAAAACGGACAAACTAATGTCAGATAGGGGAAAAAAAAGAGGAATGCAATGTAAACCAGAGGAAGGGATTATGGGTGGAAGGGTGCAGGGGAAAGAGCAATAAAAGCAAAATGGAGGACTCTGGGGTGGCAGTCGAGTATATGACGGAGGGGAAAGGAGCAAGGTGACTTGAGTGCTAAATGATGATGGAATAAATGTATGCACATGGGTAAGGAGGGTATGGGAAAGAGGGGTTAACAGGTATGACTTAAAATTTATGAAATGTGTTTTCATACCATTGGGTTGTAAGTTACCTAAGTGCAATATGAGGTGCTGCTCTTCCAGTTTGTATGTGGCCTCATTCTGGCAATGGAGGAGATCAAGAACAGCAAGGTTGGTTTGGGAATGAGAAGGGTTCGCATCCGGGAGATCCAGCAAGCCTTGGTGGACTGAGTGCAAGTATACACTGAAGCAGTCATTTAGTCTACACATTATCTTGTCAATATAAAGGAGGCCACATCGGGACACTGAATGCAGTAGATGAGGTGTGAAGAGGTGCATGTGGACTTCCATCTCGGCTGGAATGGCTACCGGGGTCCCTGAATGGAAATGAGAGAGGAGGAGTTGGGTCAGGTATTACATCTCCTGCGGTTACAGGGGAAAGAATTTGGGGATGAGACACGATGGGTGAGAACAAATGAGTGAAATTAGGTGCAGGAGTAGGCCATTCGGCCCTTCGAGCCTGCACCGCCATTCAATGTGATCATGGCTGATCATCCAACTCAGTATCCCGTACCTGCCTTCTCTCCATACCCTCTGATCCCTTTAGCCACAAGGGCCACATCTAGCTCCCTCTTAAATATAGCCAATGAACTGGCCTCGACTACCCTCTGTGGCAGAGAGTTCCAGAGATTCACCACTCTCTGTGTGAAAAAAGTTCTTCTCATCTCGGTTTTAAAGGATTTCCCCCTTATCCTTAAGCTGTGACCCCTTGTCCTGGACTTCCCCAACATCGGGAGCAATCTTCCTGCATCTAGCCTGTCCAACCCCTTAAGAATTTTGTAAGTTTCTATAAGATCCCCTCTCAATCTCCTAAATTCTAGAGAGTATAAACCAAGTCTATCCAGTCTTTCTTCATAAGACAGTCCTGACATCCCAGGAATCAGTCTGGTGAACCTTCTCTGCACTCCCTCTATGGCAATAATGTCCTTCCTCAGATTTGGACGAGAGGACATGACTAGCGGTAGCATCATGTTCCTGTCCCCACCCCTTTCTTCTTTCCATGGACCTGTTCTACTACCTGGGTTTCTTAGCACTTGGTTAACCTTTCCCATCCATTCCCCCCCACCTTTTTTCCATCTGCCCATCATCCTTCCTTTATCTGGTTCTACCTGTTCCCTTCCAGCCTCTATCTCAACACTTTCCCTCCCCCTCCCCCCACATAGCTCCATCTGCTCATCATCATGTACCTAACCTATTGTGACCTATCACCTACTAGCCTCTGTGTCACACTTCGCCCTCTCACTCTCACCTCTATATACTGACTATCTTACCTCAACCCTCGCAGTCCTGATGCATGGCTTGACCCCTAAATGTCGACGCATCCTTTGCCTCCACAGGTGCTACTCGATCCACTGAGTTCCTCCAGCAGTTTATTTCTTGCCTAAGAATTATTCTATCCATACAGTTACAATGTGGAATATGCTGCTCAAAAGGCCAGTGCAACATGTCCAATGGGAAACTCTAAAGGAAATTATGCAAATACTGTACTTAAAGGAAATCCTACAGGCTTCCTGGAAGAGTCTAATTGTGAGCACTTTGGAAAGAATCGATGCAGACCCAATGGGGTAAATGGACTCCTCCTGTGCAGTGGGATTCTTGACACTGTAGTGAGTGCAAGCTTGGTCCATGAGTCAGCCAACTGTCACAATTTCACAGTATCGAGGAGTTATGGAGAAAAGTGGTTCACTGTACAGGAAAACGTGTAATTGTTAAAGGAAATAAAAATATATTATACCAAGGTCTGCCACACATAGATGGTTGGGGATCAAGTACACAGGACAAGATGTTAAGAAGTCACTTGTGCCAATTGGTGGGGAGCATTTCACGACATTCGTTGATTGTTGAGAGTGGTAGACGCTCAACATCGGGGGGGGGGGGGGTAACCTTCAGGACAGTTGGGCACAGGACACATCATCAGTAGTGTACCCTTGCATCACTGGGTGTTTCGGCCTTTTAACACTATACACCCTCCACAAGGGCGGCCCGCTGCAGGATGATCAACCCTCAGCGCATGTCCCGTGTCAAACCATCCCAAAGATTCACCCCAACATACTTGGGGCCCAGCATGGGTCTTTCCGCTTGAGCCAAATCCACCGGCAGCTTCTTTCAGCCGCCTCTGAGAGTGATCTTATGGTCTTCCGCAGAACCTGACCGTGGATTCCAAGCTCCTTCAGCAGTCTGATGGTAGATGACGCAACAAATCCTCTGCATCCCACTTCAACTGGATAGACTTTGGTGTTCCAGCCATGCTGCGTTGCCTCTGCTGCAAGCTCTGCGTAGCGCAGCTTCTTACGCTCATAAGCCTCCTCAACAGAGTTCTCCCATGGAACTGTGAGCTCTATGATGTAAGCAGTCTTTGTGAAGGGGACCAGAACACCAAGTCTGGCCTGAGGTTGGTGGAAGCAATTTCAGGTGGAAAAATTAGTTGTCGGCCGATGTCCGCCAGCATCCTCCAGTCACGGGCCCTGCATAGGTTTCCTTCTTCTGATCTGGTGGAAGGAAATTTAGATGTTTTCTGTCCTTCTCGGACAAAGGTTGTTACCCTTAGGGGGGGGGGGGGGGTTGCTTGCTCTCGGAGGCAAGGAGTTGGTCGCACACCGCCTGTTCTCAAGGGCTGATGCCAGGCTTTTTAGTACCTGATTATGCTGCCACGTGTATCTCCCTTGCGTGAGGCTGGTCTTGCAGCCTACCATGATGTGTTTGAGGGTCGCTGGAGTTGGGCAGATGGCACAGGTTGGATCCTCGCCGTACCACTGATGGAGGTTCTTTGGTGATGGAAGCACGTCATATGTCGCTCTGATGATGAAGCTGATCTTCCTTGCTTCCATTTCCCATAGTTCTTTCCAGCTGATCTTCCTCCGCTCCACACCTTCCCACTGCATCCATTGCCCCTGTTTGGCAAGAGAGACCGCCTTTGCACTTCTTGCGGCCTCCTCCTGTCGCCGCACCTACTCGACCACCAACGTCCTCCGCTCTGATGTTGTGGCCTTTCGCCAAGTTGGTTTCCTTGTCGTAAGGCCAAAGCCTCCTCTTCCCAGCTGGACTTGCCCCACTATGTCTTTGTGCCTCAGGGCTGATGAAGCTTGCTGTACTGCCTCAGATGGTGTCCACTTCCGGCCAGTTGCTAGGGGCGGTGCAACAGCACTGATGGTCTTGTCTCTAGAGTCCCTCAGTGTCATCTGGAGTCTTACTTTAGAACACTTATATTCCTCTGTTAGACTAGTGAGAGGTAGTTCCAGGACCCCTTTGCCATAGAGGCCGATGTTAGTTAGACATCGTGGGACACCGAGCCATTTCTTCGCGTATGAAGTTATGGTTCGCTCCATCTTCTCCACAGTTGTTATTGGGGCTTCATAAACGATCAGTGGCCACATTGTCCGAGGAAGGAGTCCAAACTGTAGGCACCAGAGCTTCAGTTTCCCAGGCAGTAGGGTCTGATTGATGTTCTCCAGGCCGTTGACAATTTCTTGCCTTAGTTGTTGCACCTGCTCTTTGTCCTTGAGACTTGCGTTTGTACCATCTGCCCAGGCTTTTGTTATGGGGAAAATATGTTAAGCTCCAGAAATATTGGTAAAATGCGAGAACATTGTACATGTTCATAAAATCTTTGATAGAAGTGGGGAGTGTTTCTCCTTCAAAGCCAGTGACTCAATGTGTTGTCCAGCCTATTTGAAGTTAGAGAAGTCAATGTTCATACCGCTGGGGCGTAAGATACCCAAGCGAAATATGAGGTGCTGTTCCTCCAATTTGCGCTGGACCTCACTCTGACAATGGAGGAGGCCTAGGATAGATAGGTCAGATTGGGAATGGGAGGGGGATTGAAGTGTTGAGCAACAGGGAGATCAGGTTGGTTAAGGCGGACTGGGCGGAGGTGTTCAGCGAAACGATCGCCGAACCTGCGCTTGGCCTCGCCGACATACAGGACCTGACACCTGGAACAGCGGATACAGTAGATAAGGTTGGAGGAGGTGCAAGTGAACTCCTGCCTCACCACACCTGGAAAGACTTGGGGTCCTTGGATAGAATCGAGGGGGGAGGTAAAGGGACAGGTGTTGCATCTCCTGCGGTTGCTGGGGAAAGTACCTAGGGAGGGGATGGTTTGGGTGGGAAGGGACGAGTTGACCAGGGCATTGCAGAGGGAACGGTCTTTGTGTAAAGCAGAAAGAGGTGGAGATGGGAAGATGTGGCCAGTAGTGTGATCCCGTTGGAGGTGGCGAAAATGTTGGAAGATTATATGCTGTATGCAACGGCTGATGGGGTGGAAGGTGAGGACAAGGGGGACTCTGTCCTTGTTACGAATGGGGGGAGGGGTGCAAGAGCGGAGCTGCGGGATATCGAGGAGACCCTAGTGAGAGCCTTATCTATAATGGAAGAGGGGAACCCCCATTCCCTAAAGAATGACATCTCCGATGCCCTGGTATGGTAAACCTCATCCTGGGCGCAGATGCGGTGTAAACGGAGGAATTGGGAGTAGGGGATAGTCTTTTGACACAAAATTGAATTGTTTTCTAGAAATCAGATCTTACTTAGATCTTTGCTGGCATGTAGAAATAACACAGCCCTCACAAAAACATTTACTGAATAGTTATTTGCCTTTCTGCCCCCGCACATAATATTCATGGAGTTAACTAGTCCATATGCACATTGGTTTAACTGTTCCCATCTGGAGAACTGATGAATCTGTGTGGAAAACATCTGCTTCTGTGGTGCTGCTGTGTAGGTGTATGGACCTTGTGGGGTAATGTCTTAGCAAGGGAGATTATTAGATCACAGCAGCTCCAGTGGAACTGAAGGTTGTGGCACATCTGGACTCAGTGACTTTTGCATGTCTAAACTGTTGAATTAACATTGACGGAAGAACTTCATGTCAATGGACTGGGTCATTTCTTCATACCTGAAGCATGAATTCTTCCACTTTTCTTGAGCTAACAAGTTTCAGATTGTAGGAAGCAGATTTTCACTGGAGAGCAAATTAGGATTCCAGTTCCCTGGGATTATTCTCCAGTGACCAGTAATCTTCCTAAATCCTGAGAGAGAAATCACAAGAGTATTAAAAAAAGGTGATTACTCCCACTTACTGTATAAAGTAGTTGAAAAAGATATGGAAGTGGGTAAAGTAGATTTGAATGATGGGAATAATCTAATGGGTTATGAGGGATGTATTTGTTTTCTGATTGGCCTTGGAAAGGGCAAGTCAAGTCAGGTTTATTGTCAAATGCACAAGTATGGTGAGGTACAGGTACAATGAAAATCCTGCTTGCCACAGCATCACAGGCACATAGTCTCTGACGATGCACAAAAACGTAAATTACACACTAATTATAACTTAACTCAGGAACTCAGCTAAGTTGGTGTATGGGCACAGGGCACTTGGAGAATGTTCATTTGTTATAGATACATAGATACATAGAAAATAGGTGCAGGAGTAGGCCATTCGGCCCTTCGAGCCTGCACCGCCATTCAATATGATCATGGCTGATCATCCAACTCAGTATCCCGTACCTGCCTTCTCTCCATACCCCCTGATCCCTTTAGCCACAAGGGCCACATCTAACTCCCTCTTAAATATAGCCAATGAACTGGCCTCAACTACCCTCTGTGGCAGAGAGTTCCAGAGATTCACCACTCTCTGTGTGAAAACTTTTTTTCTCATCTCGGTCTTAAAGGATTTCCCCCTTATCCTTAAGCTGTGACCCCTTGTCCTGGACTTCCCCAACATCGGGAACAATCTTCCTGCATCTAGCCTGTCCAACCCCATAAGAATTTTGTACATTTCTATAAGATCCCCTCTCAATCTCCTAAATTCTAGCGAGTATAAGCCAAGTCTATCCAGTCTTTCTTCATATGAAAGTCCTGACATCCCAGGAATCAGTCTGGTGAACCTTCTCTGCACTCCCTCTATGGCTATAATGTCCTTCCTCAGATTTGGAGACCAAAACTGTACGCAATACTCCAGGTGTGGTCTCACCAAGACCCTGTACAACTGCAGTAGAACCTCCCTGCTCCTATACTCAAATCCTTTTGCTATGAAAGCTAACATACCATTCGCTTTCTTCACTGCCTGCTGCACCTGCATGCCTACTTTCAATGACTGGTGTACCATGACACCCAGGTCTCGCTGCATCTCCCCTTTTCCTAATCGGCCACCATTTAGATAATAGTCTGCTTCCCTGTTTTTGCCACCAATTGTTCAGGACAATTGAAACAAAAAATGGGTGCAAATGTTTATTTGATCAGTTATAAATGCTTTGCACCTCTGATCAGATGAAATTAATTTAAAAAAGACAAAGTGCTGGAGTAAGTCAGCGGGTCAGGCAGTATTTCTGGAGAACATAGACGATGCTTCATGTCGGTACCCTTCTTCAGACTGATTCTAATGGGCGGGAGGAAGCTGGAAGAGAGATGGGTGGCAGTACAAGTGATAGGTGCCTAGTGATAGGTGGATGCAGGTGAGGGGGGGTCAGAGATGAAAAGACAAAAAGTGAGATAAGCAGCCAAGGATAGAAGAGGTCAGAATTGTGAACAGAGGAACAAATATAGGTGGAAGGGAATGGGGGGGGGGGGGGTGGAGAGTGTAGAAATGCTTACACATAGAGATGGGGCACAGGGAAGAGGGGAGAAAAAAGGGGGGTAGGAGGGAATTTGTAGGTTAGTTGCCTAAAATTGGAGAATTCAATTTTCGCACTGTTAGGTTGTTAAGCTACCTAAACAGAATATGAGGTTCTTACAGTTTGCGGAGGAGGTCCAGGTGAGAGATGTCAGTATGGAAATGAGAAGTGGGGATAAAATGGTTAGCAACTGGGGGATCCAGCAGGATTGGCAGACAGAGAGCAAGTCTTCAGCGAAATAGTCACCTAGTCCACACTAGGCCTCGCTGATGCTATAGGAAGCCATATCGGAAACGCCAAATGCAGTATATGATGTTAGAGGAGATGCACGTAAACCGCTATCTCATCACTGCAGCAGTGGAGAAGGCCCAGAACAGAAAGGTCAGTATGGAAATGGAAAGGGGAGTTAAAATTGTTAGCAACTGGAAGATCCAGTCACTTTGGCAATGGAGGAGGCCCAAGACAGAAAGGTCAGTAGAGCAATGGGAAATAGGGATACATTTACCTCCATGGTGTGACTGGGTGCAAAGAGCAAAGAAATAGATAACCTCAAGTCATCTCTGTGCCAGTTAATAAAGTATGACCAATGTTGCAATGGAGGAATTATGATAGTTAATTCACAAATCCACACCTTTTGTCAGTATTTGTCAATAATATCTATTGGACCCATGAGGCACTTACTATGTATTTAGTTATTCGGAATGGATGGATGGATATTCTAGGATGGATAGCGTCTTCGGACGTTTATCCCGGATGGAGCACCTGATGGAGAGGATGCTCCATCATGATATGCTCCAACGAACGGAGTTATATCAGCGCGGGTCTCCTCAGGGGTCCGCAGCAGCGGCACCTGTTTCAGGGCTGCACAATGTCTCCCTCTCTGAGGAGGGGAGCATTCGGGGTCAGTTTTGGTCTGACTCGGAGTTCGGAGGTATAGCTGGGGAGCATACCACGAGGCATAAGGGCGTGAAGCAGATGTGCCTGCTATTGCATCAAAATTTGCAATTCCATCGCAAACAGGGGAACCGCTGGATGAGGACTTGGCTACGAGCATCAATTACCTGGCCTCACACCAGCTCCAAGAACAGGCAATGGAAGAAACTTCCAGGAAGTACTGTATCACACACCTGCTAACTGTGTTTCGTTAAACGTGCCGGCTGTTAACCATTCCATCTGGGGTTACATCGGAGGGGGCATCAGAGCCCAGGAGGTGAAGCTCCAGAAAATACTGAAGTTGCTCGCCTCAGGCATCACGGCATTTGCCAGGTCGGTAGATGGGGGTCCCCTGTCTGATGTGCAACAGGATGCCCTGGCATTAATGTGCAACGCACATTTTGAAATCAACTGCTTACACAAAAATGCCATCCGTCCTACCCTGAACCCCAAATTCACAGCACTGTGCAAGGCCAGCAACGTACAACCACCGAATTTCTTGTTCGGTGAAGATCTGCCGAAGCAGGTCAGGGAGCTGGATGACGAAGCGAAAACGGTCGGGTTAATGAAAGTCCCGTCAACTAGCAAAGCTTCATCATTCCGGCGGCAGCACCCCTACGCTCCCTTCAACAACAGACGGTTCGCTGAAACTGGTGGGAAGGCCGAACACTCTGGGCAGAGGTCTTTTTTAGGCCAAGGCCCAAGCCGGCCCTCGTCAAAGATGCGCGGTTGGCGCACTCCATCAGTCCTACCCCCCAAACCTCGGGGGCGGAAATAAACACCATTCATCCACCGGTAACCATGGACGTAGGCGGGTCTGGTTCTTTCCGGAACATATTGTGTATGGATCAGTTAAAAGTTGGTGGGAGATTGCACTTGTTTTTGAATGAATGGCGTTGGATAACATCACATCCGTTTATACTGCACAGTATACAAGGGTTCCAAATCGTATTGTACACAAAAATGCTGGAGAAACTCAGCGGGTGCAGCAGCATCTATGGAGCGAAGGAAATAGGTAACGTTTCGGGCCGAAACCCTTCTTCCAAATCGTATTCCTTCTCAATTCGTTTCCACCCACACAGCATACACCGAACCGGACATTTGTTCTTTCACAACAGGAATGTTTGGATGTACAAGCTGAAATTGGTTTTATACAAAAAAGGGGTGATTGAGAAGTCGTGTCATGAACTCACCAATTTGTGTCTTAATATATTTATAAGGCAAAAGAAGGATGGAGGATGCCAAATCATCCTTGATTTGACTCGACTTAACTCCTTTGTGCAGTATAAACATTTAAAAAAGGAAACCTTTGTTACTGCCAAACAACTGGTTTCCAAAGGATGTTATATGGCATGCATCGATCTTAAAGATGCATACTATTTGGTACCCATTCATTGGGATCACCGGAGATATTTGAAGTTTAGCTGGATGGGGCAACTGTGGCAGTTTAAAGCATTGCCTAATGGGTTAACTTCAGCCCCCAGATTATTTACAAAATTATTAAAACCAGTGCTGGGGCTACTCAGGGCTCAGAATCATATTGTGATGGCGTACTTGGATGATATCCTAATCATAGGGGAAACTTAAATTAGCTGAATTATCTGTTTCAGCTACTAAACTCATGTTTGAGAGATTGGGGTTTCTCATCCATCCAGTTAAATCCAAGTTGATACCATCTAGAGTTATTGATTATTTGGGATTTACCATTAACTCAATTCACATGTCTGTGACTCTGCCTTGGGGCAAGAGATTAGAATTAATAGAAGCCTGTAACAATCTCATTGTTAAAGAGCAACCTTCTATTCGACATGTAGCTAGTATAATTGGCAAATTAGTGGCTGCTTTTCCAGCTGCACAGTTTGGGCCTTTGCAATATCAAAATTTACAACGTGCAAAGGAGCAGGCACTCAAATTCCATGCAGGTCACTTCAGTAGACCCATGCGGTTGCCAGCTGAAGCCATTGCTGAGTTACAATGGTGGATATTCGGCATTGCTCCAGTAAAATTTTGGTCGATAAATCTTCAGTTATTTTACAAACTGATGCCAGTGCTCTAGAATGGGGGGCTACTAATACCATCTCTAGCTGCGGTGGCAGATGGAATGTGCATGAGTCATTAATTCTTCGGTCACATGGTATTAACTACTTAGAGTTGTTGGGAGCACTCTATGGGCTGAAGGCTTATTGTGGCAATATGCATCATTTGCATGTTCAACTTCAGATTGACAACACTACAGCGGTGGCATACGTTAATCACATGGGTGGAATCAAGTCAGTATCCTGTGATAAATTGGCTAACCTTATTTGGCACTGGTGTATTACAAGAAACATTTGGATTTCATCTATCTACTTACCAGGTAGATTCAACATGGTGGCGGACACCAGGTCACGGAAATTCAATGACAACACAGAATGGATGTTGAATCATGAAGTGTTTAACGACATTGTCGCTCGGTATGGCATCCAGACTCAATCACCAGTTATCAAAATATGTTTCATGGGAACCAGACCCAGGGGCAGTGGCGGTAGATGCATTCTCGCTACACTGGGGTGGAATGTTTTTGTATGCATTTCCCCCATTTTGCCTCATCAGTCGGTGCTTGCTTAAGATCCAGCAAGACTCTGCCTCAGGCATTTTGGTAGTATCTGATTGGCCTACACAGCCATGGTTCCCACTCATTCTGGGAATGATAACACAGCCTTTTATGGCTATCCCCAAATGCAGAAATCTGCTGGTTCACCCTGTGACTGGGGAGAACCATCCACTACATGACCGAATTAATTTATTGGTTTGCAGATTCTGAGGAGACCGTTCCTGGGGCTCGGACTATCAGATCGTACGGTGGACGTGATCACTGCGGCCTGGAGGGATAGTACCAAGAAACAGTACATCTCTCATATCAGGAAATGGGAGGTGTTCTGTTTACAGTCGAACATATCGTATGACACGGCACGCATAACGGATGTGTTGGAATTCCTCTCAACACTATATTTTGATGAGAGACTGAGTTATAGTGCCATAAATAGTGCCAGGAGTGCCTTATCGTCGTACTTGTTGCTGGGATCGGGACACCACTCTGTTGGGTCTCACCCTTTGATATCCAGGTTCATGAAGTATTTTTTACTCTAATCCCCCCAGGCCCAGGTACTTGGAGATATGGGATGTGATCATGGTGCTCACGCTGCTTCGCCAAGTGGGCTCCAGCTACATCCCTGTCTTTGCCCAAACTCACTTTCAAAGTGGTCATGCTCATGGCGCTGGTTTCAGCGCAACGGGTCCAGGCGTTGCATAAGCTGCGACTGGACAGGATGGTGTCATCTGTAAATAATATAACTTTTTATGTTTATTATTTAATCAGGCAGAGCAGACCAGGGGCGTCAGGGCTCAAACTAGTTTTCATGGCATACCCCATGGACCTTCGGTTGTGTGTAGTTACACATTTACAACAGTACATCAAGGTCACTGAGAGCCTCAGAGGCTCCGAATTATCTATGTTCATTAGTTACAAAAAACCTCATAAGAAGGTATCAGTACATACCATTTCAAGGTGGTTAAAACAGGTTCTGGCTTGTGCAGGAGTGGACACTGACATTTTAAAATCTCACTCCACCAGGGCTGCATCAACGTCAGCAGCGAGGGTAATGGACGTTCCTCTCGACCACATCCTAGCGGCTGCAGGATGGTCAAATGAACTGACTTTCCAAAGGTTTTATAATAAACCCGTTGCCAGACCGGGGGTATTTGCCAATTCCATTTTAGATTCTGTTTTATAGTTTCCCCCTGGATGAGAGGGGTCATTTATTTTCATTTGGTCATTAAAGCATCAGCATGTTTAAATCTATGTCATGTCTGAATGCATTATTTATTTTCACTCATCCTTGGATAACTGATGCAGTGTGTGACACATGGACTCGTATCCACGGCATGAAATCACAGAGCTTTGAAATCTTCACATAGTCACGTGACTCCGAAGTAAAATAGTAAGATTAAACGAGAACTTACCAGTTTGAAGTTTGATCTTTATTTTATGAGGAGTTACGATGAGCGATTACGTGCCCTCCGCTCCCAACCCTCTTATCAAAAAGGTCACCTGTTAGTTCTAGTTCTCTCCAATCTTACTATGTTCAGTTCAACTACTTTTATCTGTGATTTCACACCGCTGCTTTGAAGATTGACGCGCATGCGGGCTGGCGGGCTTCACGTAATCGCTCATCGTAACTCCTCATAAAATAAAGATCAAGCTTCAAACTGGTAAATTCTCGTTTAATCTTACTATTAACCAGGCCACCTACTTTCACATCTAATTCCACCTAGTGCAGCTGCTGCCACACAGCAGCAGAGACCAGGGGTAGATCCTGCTATCCGTGTGAAGTTTGCACACTCTCCCTATAACCGCATGGGCTTCCTCCGGGTGCTCTGGTTTCTTCCCACATCCCAAAGATGGTATGTAGGTTAATTGGTCTCTGTAAAATTGCCCCAGTGTTTAGGAAGTGGATGACAAAGTGGGATAAACATAGAACCAGTGAAAACGTGTAATCGATGGCCTTTGTGGACCTGTGGACCGATGGGCCTTTTTCAATTTTGTATCTCTAAACTAAACTAATCGTTAACATAAATAACGAACAGGCACAGCACCAATTCCTGTGACACACTATTTGTTGTGGGCCTCGTGTCTGAAAAACAATCCTCTACCACCACCCTCTGCCTCCTACTCTGAGGCCAATTTGGAATCTAATTGACTAGCATGCCCTGGATCCTATGTGACCTAACCTTCTAGACAAGCCTACATGTGGATGAGAATTAAGGTGTTGAACCGGGAACCAGTGAGGACAATGTACCATTGATCAGAACTTGAGCTGGTATACGGGCAGCAGTTTCAGGTTAACTTAATTTAACTGAGAGGGATGTTGGCCATTGTAGTTGGGTTTGGATGTAGTGCATGTGGGTTTCTGGTCATATAACAAATTGGGTGCTGACGTGAAAAATGCCAAATCATAAGGATTGATGATGAGAGAGATGGAAGTGAAGTGCTACTAGAACTGGGTCAAATTGGCTATTATCAGCATATTTGGGAAATATGACCATCAATTACTACATTAAGAGAAGTACAGTAGTGCCAGGACTGTCCTTGTGTTCCCAGGCAGCTCTCTGCTCCTTCAATAGTCACCATGGTTGCAACTGCATAGACCTCTGTAATTCCTGCCCTCAATCCCACATCCTGCCCTGAATCCTCTTCTAACTTGCCTTACAGCTCACTACTTTCATCATGGTTGGGGACTCTGATGTGCATAGTTTGATGTCTGCTTTTGGCCAGTAACTCTCTGCTATAGCATCTTCTAAGGTCATTGACGTTGCTAAAAATATTCAATGCAGAATCACAACACTGTTCTTCGAAAAGTTTCACATAAATTTCAAATTCACCAAGGATATTGATAGATTTGAATTCTACATCACAGTGACATCCAGAATGGCTGTTGAATGTAAAATGTGGCAAATCATGAGCTATGATGTGGGAAGAAATGGAAGTGAAGTTGAGCTGGAGATGGCAAAATCATTTCCATATTTAAAATTGATTGTGTTTGAAGAGCTGAAACCCAGTAATTTAATAATTATAAGATAATAGTTCAAACCATTATATCATTGAAAGTAGCTTGATTAGGGAGTTAACATTGAATCAATTAAAACAAAATAAGCAGTTGCATCATACGCCCATTGTGTTAATTAATGGTATGCCTTCACTATTCAGTGTGCATCCCTTTCATTTTGTTTTTAAAAGTTTCAGACATCTTAAAGTACAACTAGAAAGGATTTTTTTCTGAAATTGTAGAAGTTCCATTCAAAGAGTGTAATTGGAGGGTTAACTTGCACCAACCCTTTTGAAAATTATGAACTACAATCACTACTCTTATTATGGAGAACGTCCTAAGTTTTGAAAGGACCTCAACCAATGTCCTAAGGTGGAAATACAGGTGCGAGTTTCAAAATATGGATGTCTTTTACGTTTAGGTTTATTATTGGCACGAGTACCAAGGAACAGTAAATAGCTTTGTTGTGCATGCTATCCAAACAGATCAGATATACTATGCGTAGGTACAATCAATTCAAACATACAATAGATAGAACAAAGGGGAAGATACAGAGTGCAGAATATAGTTCTCAGCATTATAGCACATCAGTTCCATAGACAAAGTCCAATGTCCACTATGCGGTAGAGGTGAATTGGACAGTACCCTAGCTTATGGAAGGACTGTTCAGAAGCCTGCTAACAGAGGGGAAGAAACTGTTCCTGAGTCTCATGGTGTGTGCTTTCAAGCTTCTGTACCTTCTGCAGGACCGGAGCCAGGGGGCGAAGAAATGACCAGGGTGGATCAAGTCTTTGATTATGTTGGCTGCTTTTCCAAGGCAGCGTGATGTGTTGCCCTAGTTCCTGCTGGTCTCGAGTACTTGTGATCAATGACACAGATTATTGGCAACTAGAGGCAAGTAGCTCTTCAACCTGGCCCCATTGATTCCATATTGCGACTGGTTATCTGGACAATCCTTGCTAGAGTATAATTCCTAATGGAAACACTGATGCAGTTTTGACTATCCCTTTGCCTCCATAAATGATGTCTGGCCCGCTGAGTTCTTGTATTTTGCTAATTGAAACCCTACCAAGTCCATGTATTTGTTTACTGAAATCCCTTCACCCAGACGTATGGTTAATAGCCTGGCTTAGAAGCACGCAGTTTGCCCAAATCTTTACATTTTGCTTTAAATTCATTGGAGCAGGGAAGGTGGAAAGAATGATTAATAGAGGTGTGCACAAATGATGGGTCTGGATAGGATAGGAGAGGAAGAAACTGTTCCAACAGCAGAGGGATCAAAGTCCAGCACAGTGCCGCAACGGGTAGAGCAGCTGCCTCACAACCCCAGTTCAAACCTGACTTCCAGTGCTGTCAGCGTGTAGTTTGCACGGTCTTCCCTTGTCAGCTTGGGTTTGTTCCCACACCTCAAAGATGTGTAAGTGGCTGTTGTGAATTAGTGAGAATCATGGGGTGAGTTGAAACGAATGCGGGGAACACAATAGGATCGGTGTAATTTGATGCTTGTTGCTGGACTTAGTGAACTGAGGCGCCCATGTCTGTGCTACATGTTCCTGTGGCCAATGAAGTAGGTCAAACAACATCTGTGGAGAGATAAAGTCATTGCTTCAGATTGAAAACTTATTGCCAGAATTGGGGAAAAGTTAAAAATCAAACATGTTTTAAGTTACAGGGAGAGGGATGGTAGAGAGAATGAAAAGAACAAGCATAAGGGGAGGCCAAGAAAACTCTAAGGCAAACACAAATCTCCACAGATGCTGCCTGACCTGCTGAGTATTTCCAAAGTACCCTTTTATTTCTTGTATCTCACCATTATGTTATTTCTTTAGTCTCTTAATCTTCTTTTATCTTTTACATTCATTGCCTGACAGATTATCTTTAAGATGAGGATACCAGCGCTTGTATCTCGGTTCTCCTGCCTGCTGTAAATTGCCCCATGTTTATGAGTGAAACTCCTGCACATGAGGAACACATTGAAGGGCTGAATGGCCTGATTCTGTGCTGTACATTATATTAATGAGCAGCCATTTGACCCAGAGAGTAGTAACTGAAGAACATGTGTCCAAATGGCTGCTCTGAACCAAGGAAGCTAGCCAGTGTTCACTTTAACCCTGTCCTGCACCTCATTGGGTATCGACATAAGCAAGTTCTTGTATCCACGCTTCAAATTTGCTTTGTAGTACATGTCTATAGCGGAGCAGATTTCCCAAGTAGCAGATTACAGTGAAATATTTGGTCATCACCTCTAGCTGTGCCGTGTATTGAAAGCAGCTGAATGCCCCACGATATTTTAAATTAATTTGTCTCATGGTGTTCTAATGCTTTTAGATTGTCCAAGTGTTTGCCTGCGAGTCATAACCAGTCAACTGGTTCCTGCTTGTTGTCTGCTTTTCCTTTAAAAAAAAATCCATCCTTTTATTAGCTGTTCATGTCTTTAAATCTCAAGCCAAGAAACTTCTAAATAACCTGGCAGCAGGAAAGGCACATCTGTCTGGAAACAGAACCAGGTGAGCCTGCTTATTGCCTGTCAGTCTTGGGTAGCAAGCCTCCAGAGTATTCTCGCTCTGTCTCTTGATATTGGCAGAGGTTGATGAATACGTCATGAAGCATTTTATGGGCAAGTCTCCTTTCTTAAACTGATGTAGATGGAGAACAGCATTTATAATTTTACCTTCAGGTGACTCCATTGACTACACTGCTGGGATAGCTACTTCATATTTATGAATTGGAGACTGACTTTTGATATGTTGTTGATCTGAGGCCACAGTCAAACATGAGAGAGTATCTTACTGTCTGTGTGCCTGAGTTTATCCTGGTGGACAAACATTTCATGTTGCAATGAAGCATTGCTTTGTGAAGGGTTGAAGTCAGGGAGGACTGTGGGCTTACTTGGAACTTCTTGTGAATAGCTTCAGAAGAACTTGCAAGAATTTGTGACTAAATGGCTATTGTACTGGTCCAGGTTCTGGACAACCACTGGATGGAGATTGGCAGATGTGGTGGCAAGTGACAACAAAATGAATAAATGGCATTAGCTAAAAGAGTGTACTTGTATTTTAGAAGCACAGTTACAGTGTTTGAATTTATTCCCAGGATCAGTGCAGTGTAGGCATCAAATCATCATTTGGCTGTTGTACCATATTTGTATTTTGTTTTACTGAATTCTTGATTTCAATCAAGCATCTGGTCTTGATGACAAAGACTACTCTTCCATCGTCCACTCCCATCTTGGGTTGAATCTGATTCCAGTTGCCATGCTGAGGCAGGAAGTGACCTACATTCATTGCCGGGCTTTGAAAACATTGTCTGCAAAACAGTTACACAGTTTGTAGCCCAGGAATGGAATTGAGTTAAGAGTGCTGGTACAGCTTGCTCCAAACAATTATTTGCATTATATTTGTACAGTTGAGAGAGCAATAATGTACATTTATATTGTGCCTTTAACTTGGCAAACCATCCCAGGGAGCTTCAAGCCATGCTACATTGTGAATGCGTGTGAATGCGTGTGAGTGATTGGTGGTGGTCGGAGGGGCCGTAGGCGCAGATTAGCAGCCACGCTTCCGTCAGTCTTCCCCAGGGCAGCTGTGGCTACAGAAGTAGCTCACCACCACCGAGTGTGACTGAGGAGTGAATGAATAATGCGATGTAAAGCGCCTTGGGTATTAGAAAGGCGCTATATAAATCCAATCCATTATTATTATTATTACATTAGGAGGCTGCATCAAGAGTTCTAGGTCAGGGGAGAAGGAGAAAGGCTTTGAATAGTACCCCCAAACCATGATCCTCCTGCCAGAGGCAGTGGCCGGTGATGGAAGGATCTTGTTCACAGATGGACAAAATCATGATCCTGCCACAGCATGAAGTTCACAAGAAGGTCCCAATGCTGGAGGCTATGAGAGATAGGAAGAGAGGATAAAAGGATGAAGTCTTTAATGCTGAGATGTAGCTGCACCAGGAGCCATTATCAGCGAGCGCAGAGAGTGAAGGCTGAATGAGACATGGTGAATGAGACACCCAGTCTATTGTAAAAACCCCTGTAGGAGAGCACTTATGGAGAACATGACTTAAAGATGACAATGAGTTGGACTACTGCTACCACTCTTGGAGGTCACTGTACGATGCAGCCAATTGTTGTGCAGTGGTGTGTCCAGTGTAGAATGGAATCCCAGAAATGCATTAGGGTGGGCTGCAAGTGGATAGTGGGCCACAACAAATACTGTAGGTGAGGTGTTTGTATAATCACACAAAGAGGTGTAAAGAGCAGATAGTTATTCATAGCTGTCCATTATCAATAGTGAATTCTTTGGCCACACTAACCTGGGACGGACACACCTGGTCCCCTTAGATTAATGTATCCCAGGCAAAGCCATCTGTACTGTCAGTTCCTGCCATTAAATATTACTTGCACTGTTGGAACAAGCCAGCCCTGCCACTGGGCATTGTCTTGTTGAACTATTTAGAAATACAGCATGGAAACAGGCCCATCGGCTCACCAAGTTCACGCCGACCTGCGATCACCCCATGCAATAGCACCATCCTACACACAAGGGCTAATTTACAATTTTACCAAAGCCAATTAACCTACAAACCTGTACGTCTTTGAAGTGTGGGAGGAAACCGGAGCACGGAGAAAACTCACGTGGTCACGGGGATAATGTACAAACTCCATGGAAAGCACCCATGATCAAGATCAAACCCGGGTCTCTGGTGCTGTAAGGCAGCCACTCTACTGCTGCACCACTGAACCTCCCCCCCCCTCCAGATAAGAAATGAGTTCACTGTGCTCATGGCCCTGATCTGCGCAGCACATAATGTGAAGTTCAGGCAGGGTATGGATCTGATTCAACCTTAATTCCCATTTACCCTGGTAAACTTTCACCACCTTGCTTATCAAGTATCGACCGACTGTGGATTAATCTTTATATTCAAAGACTCTGTTTCCACTGCCCTTTGAGGTAGAGAGTTCCAAAGACTCTCCTAAGACAATATATTTTTCCCAATCTCTTGGAATAGTCAATTCCTTATTTTTAAGCAGTGCTTGCTAGTCTATATTCTCACATAAGAAGAAACATCCTCTCTGCATTCACCCTGTCAAGCCTTCTCGAATATGTTTTAATCAAGTCCCCTCTCATTCTTCTAAACTCTGGTAGATCCAAGCTCATCCTGTCCAACCTTTTTTCATAAAACAACCCACCCATTTCCGCTATTGGCCCAGTAAACCTTTATTGAACTAACATCCTTCTTTATGAAAAAGACCAGTACAGTGCACTGTATTCCAGATGTGGTCTCTCCAATGCCCTCTATAATTGAAGCATGCCTCAGTACTTTTGTATTCAATTCCCCTCACTGTAAACAATCATGCTCTGTCAGCCTTTCTAATTACTTGCTGTGGCTGGCATTTGTGACTAATGCATTGGGACACCCAGATCCCTCTGCATCTCAGAGCAATCTCAGCAGAACTACCTGGCTGGGTTTAGATGAACCAGCATGTGTTTTTGAAGTGGAATTACTGAGACACTCTTGTCATGACTGTTTTAACAGAGTAACGCTCATTCTAACTGACAGATCTGAGCACCTTCTCACAAAGAGTTCCCTTGGATCCCTTTGATTTATAAAACAAGTGAATTGAAAGCTGGGACCAATCGGTGAGATTATGATCCTGAGCTGCCAATTTTGAAAGATTGAGCTTCTTAAGACTGCCTGACCTTGCTTGACCCATATTCAACTCACCATGGCTCCATATTGCTGAATACTTTCACCCAAAGTAAACCTATTCACCTCAGCCCCAAAAACTCACCCATCCTTCACTGCCATGTGTAGAAAAGCTGGTTCTAGATTATCCAATTCCCCCTTGGTGAAGTTCTTCCTGTTAATACTCCCAAAAGATCTGATTGTTGATGTCACCTTGTTGAACTCTACCAGAGGAAAGGGATTCCTGGAACATTTTAATCATTCCAATCACAGGGTGGTCGAATGGAGAAGGCAGGCACGGGTTATTGGTAGGGGACGATCAGCCATGATCATAATGAATGACGGTGCTGGCTCGAAGGGCCGAATGGCCTCCTGCACCTATTTTCTATGTTTCTATGTTTCTACTACTAGGGATGCTCTTGGGAGTTCTGGATGGGATATGGGGAGACTGTTATGTTCTGGATATGGGATCTGGTGGCTGGAGAAGCTAGGGATCAGATGCATCCCTGGGGTCTATCAACTTGCCTTGTGGTAGGATGGTGCTCAGCGAGAAGGTGTGGCAGTCAGGTGGGGCTGGAGACAATAGCTTCAATCATTACAATGGTTAGCTGGAAACAAAGATGACAGCACCTCAGCACGACACCTCCACGTGGAGATAGGAGAACAGTGCTTGTTCCTTGTAGAACCGAGAGGGTAGGGGAATAATATGTTGGGCTGGGTTTGTTCCATTACCTAAGGGTTTCTGACAAGATCAGATGGGGGTGAATCAGACAATGAGTAGAGAGCTCAGGGGGGTAGGGGAGGGGAGGGTGAGGGGTAGGGGGGAAAGGGAGGGTGGTCGAAGGAGATCAGAGAGCACAGGAAGTTTAGAACCAGAGGCAGTAGAGGAGCTTGGGGCTTTTCCTACACAGTGACAAGAGACAAAATAACAAGGAAATGGAGCTGGAGCCTGGGAAAGAGGAGCAAGCTGCACATCTGGGATAAGCACTGGGGAGGGGGATACGTGAACACATCTGGATCAGTGAGATCAGACAGGGAAAAGAAACTGAAGAAGAGGCTTTGGGAGGGTAATGGAGGGTTTGGGCAGAAGGGTGAAGGAGGGCAGCTGGACTGGTGTGTGGGTGGGTTCTGGACTGGTGTATGGGTGGGTGGGTTCTGGACTGGTGTGTGGGTGGGTTCTGGACTGGTGTATGGGTGGGTGGGTTCTGGACTGGCGTGTGGGTGGGTGGGTTCTGGACTGGTGTGTGGGTTCTGGACTGGTGTGTAGGTGGGTTCTGGACTGGTGTGTGGGTTCTGGACTGATGTGGGTCCTGGACTGGTGTGTGGGTTCTGGACTGGTGTGTGGGTTCTGGACTGGTGTGTGGGTTCTGGACTGGTGTGTGGGTTCTGGACTGGTGTGGGTTCTGGACTGGTGTGTGGGTTCTGGCACATAGTTGCCTAAGTTTGACCGGGGGGGGGGGGGGGGAGAGATGTCCAGGCAGGTTGTGGCACAGTTACAATGCGCTCAACTGGACAGAGCCTGCATTTGAGTGGCATGATCTCTGCCCCCTACCACTATTGTCTCTTCGCCTACCTTTTTCATCTATACCCCTTTCCACATTTGACAAAGGCCCCTGATTAACCTCCATGCCAGATCCAAAAAGAGAGATTGATAGGTCATTGATTAGGAAGGATGTTGAAGGTTAAGGGGAGAAGGCAGGAGAATAGGGTTACAAGGGAAAAACAGATCAACCATTATTGAGTGGTGCCGTAGACTCCATGGGCTGAATAGCCGAGATCTGCTCCCATGTCTTATGGTGCAGTCTGAAAGGCGTCATGTTTCACGCAGCCCTTTGCATGCTTATCTGAACCTTTGCATGCGTATCTGGCATGTTGGCTTTCATAAAGAGAGGAGTTGAGTATAGGAGCAAAGAGGTCCTTCTGCAGTTGTACAGGGCCCTGGTGAGACCACACCTGAAGTATTGTGTGCAGTTTTGGCCTCCTAATTTGAGTAAGGACGTTTTTGCTATTGAGGGAGTGCAGCGTAGGTTCACAAGGTTAATTCCTGGGATGGTGGGACTGGCATATGATGAAAGTATGGAGCGACTGGGCTTATATTCACTGGAATTTAGAAGGATGAGAGAGAATCTTGTAGAAACATCAAATTATAAAGGGATTGGACACGCTAGATGCAGGAAACATGTTCCCGATGTTGGGGGAGTCCAGAACCAGGGGCCACAGTTTAAGAATAAGGGGTAGGCCATTTAGAACTGAGATGAGGAAAAACCTTTTCACACAGAGTTGTAAATTTGTGGAATTCTCCGCCTCAGAAGGCAGTGGAGGCCGATTCAGTGGACGCATTCAAAAGAGAGTTAGATAGAGCTCTTAGGGCTAGCGGAGTCAGGGGATATGGGGAGAAGGCAGGAACCGGGTACTGATTGCGGATGATCAGCCATGATCACATTGAATTGCGGCGCAGGCTCGAAGGGCCGAATGGCCTACTCCTGCACCTATTGTCAATGTATCTATGTATCTATGTATATTTGAGTTGTAAAATAATGAGCGGACGTCTCTGTTCACCACAAGCGATGTTCAGGGAGTTGGCTTCGCATTATGTTACCAAAAAAAAAAAAAGACATTTATTAACACATACACCAAATGGTGTAGTGAAATTTGACTTGCCATTGCAGCACACGAATAAGATAAGACACAACAATAAAGAATTTAACAATAAACATAAAATAGCAGAAATTAATGAAGAATGCTGTAAAAAATCGCCATACCCCAACAGCTCTGTTGCGTTTTTTTTTGTCCTTTTGATCAATCCAATTCGTTCATGATGGCCCTGCACTCGGCGTGTCTGGAGTTAAACCATATGTGTCTCCTCCACGGCCAGACAATGAGATGCTAAAGACAAGATTTCAAGCATCACTTGCAACAAAGAATTTAAAAGCAATAACTTTCCATGGAATATGTAACACCTGTTGGAGATTGGAAAAGAAGTGTGGAGTTCTCAGCCGTGTGATTTAATGCATCTCAATTTAGCAGAGGAGATTACATGACTTCTACACCAACTCAAAATACAATTAAATTTAGGGCGGAACAACGAGGAGCAGCTGGGATAGAGGAACAAAGCGTCTGCGTCTCTCCCATGCCGAGGGGAACAATCACGCGATGACCTGCGGAGTGAGGAGGAGACGGTAGAGGGCTGGGCGTAAGTCGATTCTGTGAAGCATTCTGGCAGGCAGGTTTGCCACTGCTACACGGGTTGTTTTAAACTAAATAAGAAGGGAGGGGGGGGTGTCAAATGGGATAGTCAAAGACGGAGTTAAAGGGAAAGAGAGTAAAGGGATGGTTAATGACCCCAGAATTAACAGGAAAGAAAGCTCACAAAGGGATAGGAGAGTATGGCCAAGTGTAATAGGGATCGATGTGAAAGGTGAGATGCGTAAGGAATTAAAAGTATTGTATATGAATGCGCGAAGTATAAGAAGTATAAGAAGTGGCGGCGCTGCCCTGCAGCTGCAGCTCGCCCGCAGTCCATTTGTCTTTTTTTTGTTTTTGTTTTATTTTTGTCCTTTCAGTTTATTTAGTTTATTTTGGTTGTGTATGTGTGTTGTGGGGGGAGGGGGGAGAAACATGTTTTTGGTCTCTTCCTTCGGGGGGATGCCGTATCTTGTCGTATCCCCCGTCTCCGTCTGCGCTGGCGGCCTCCAACTCGGACCGACCTCGAGGCTCCGGAGGCAGAGCCAGGACTTACCAACGCGAGGCTGGCCGACTTCGGGGCTGTGGTGGCCTTGCAGCGACGGCGACCCGACTTCGGAGCCTCGGAGGCTCGGCCGCGGGCCCAGTGGACGACATCGTCGGGAGCTCGCAGGTCCCAGGTTGGTGACCTGTTTTCCGGAGCTCCCGCAACAACAGCTTCGTCCGCTGGACTGGAGGGTGGCAGCTGCGTCCGCCCCGGGCCGCGGAGTTTGAACCGGCCCGTTCGCGGAGCTCGGATTCAGCCGCGTGACTTACTTACCATCACCCAGCAGGGTCACAACATCGAAAGCTGGATTGCCTCAACGCAGAGGGAGAACAAGGAGGGAAGAGACAAGGACGTTAAGACTTTTGCCTTCCATCACAGTGAGGAGGGCCTGGTGGACTCACTGTGGTGGATGTTAAATCTGTGTTTATTGTGTGTTTTGTTATTTTATTCTATGTTATGACTGCAAGGCACGAAATTTCGTTCAGACTGAAAAGTCTGAATGACAATAATGGATTCTTTACTTTACTTTAAAAAGTAAAGTAGATGAGCTTCAGATTCAGATTCAACTTTATTGTCATTGTGCAGTGTACAGTACAGAGACAACGAAATGCAGTTAGCATCTCCCTAGAAGAGCGACATAAATATGAGCAGTAAATAAATAAATCTAATAAATCCTAGTGGGAGGAGTGTCGGGGGGGGGGGTGATTGGCAGTCACCGAGGTACAGTGTTGAGTAGTGTAACATCAGTGTTGAGTAGTGTAACAGTGGCTTGAGGCTCAGTTAGAAGTTGGTAAGATATGACATTGTGGGGATTACTGAGACGTGGCTGCAGGAGGATCGGGCCTGGGAACTTAATATTCGGGGTTATACATCCTATAGAAAGGACAGGCAGGTGGGCAGAGGAGGGGGGGTAGCTCTGCTGGTGAGGGATGGAATTCAGTCCCTTGCGAAGGAAGACATAGGGACTGACGAGGTAGAGCCACTGTGGATTGAGTTGAGGAATTGTAAAGGCAAGAAGACACTAATTGGTGTTATCTACAGACCACCAAATAGTAGCCCGGATGTAGGGTGTAAGTTGCAGCAGGAGTTAAAACTGGCATGTAACAAAGGTAATGCCACTGTGGTGATGGGGGATTTCAATATGCAGGTAGACTGGGAAAATCAGGTTGGTTCAGGACCCCAAGAAAGAGAGTTTGTTGAGTGCCTCCGAGATGGATTCTTAGACCAGCTTGTAATGGAGCCGACCAGAGAAAAGACAATTCTGGATTTAGTGTTGTCTAATGTACCAGATTTGATAAGAGAACTCGAGGTAAAGGAACCGCTTGGAGGTAGTGATCATAATATGATTAGTTTTAATCTGCAATTTGAGAAGGAGAAGGATAAATCGGAAATGTCAGTGATGCAGTTGAACAAAGGGGACTATGAAGGCATGAGAGAGGAGCTGGCCAAGGTAGACTGGAAAGGGATCCTAGCAGGAATGATGGTGGAATAGCAATGTCAGGAATTCCTGGGCATAATCCGGAAGACGCAGGATCATTTCATTCCAAACAGGAAGAAAGATTCTAAGGGGAGTAGGAGGCAACAGTGGCTGAAAAGAGAAGTTAGGGAGAGAATAAAACTAAAAGAAAAGATGGATAACACAGCAAAGAGTAGCTGGAAGCCAGAGGATTGGGAAACTTTCATAGGACAACAGAAGGAAACAAAACGGGCAATACGGGCTGAAAAGATGAAGTACGAGGGGAAGCTGGCCAGCAATATATAGAAGGACAGTAAAAGCTTCTTTAGATATGTTAAGGGAAAAAGATTAGCAAAGTCAAATGTGGGTCCCTTGAAGGCAGACACGGGTGAAATTATTATGGGTAACAAGGAAATGGCAGAAGAGTTGAACAGATACTTTGGATCTGTCTTCACTGAGGAAGACACAAACAATCTCCCAGATGTACTGGAGGACAGAGGATCTAAGGGGGGTAGAGGAACTGAAAGAAATTTTCATTAGGCGAGAAATAGTATTTGGTAGGCTAATGGGACTGAAGGATGATAAATCCCCTGGGCCGGATGGTCTGCATCCCAGGGTCCTCAGGGAGGTGGCTCTTGAAATAGAGGACGCATTGGTGATCATTTTCTAATGTTCAATAGATTCAGGATCAGTTCCTGTGGATTGGAGGATAGCTAATGTTATCCCACTTTTCAAGAAAGGAGCGAGAAAGAAAACGGGGATTTACAGACCAGTTAGCCTGACCGGTGGTGGGAAAGATGCTGAAGTCAATTATTAAAGAGATATTTGGATAGCAGTGAAAGGTTTAGTCCAAGTCAACATGGATTTATGAAAGAGAAATCATGCTTGACTAATCTTCTTGAATTTTTTGAGGATGTGACAAGTAAAATGGATGAAGGGGAGCCAGTGGAGGTAGTGACTTTCATATAAAGAAAGACTGGATAGAATCGGCTTGTACTTGCTAGAATTTAGGATTGAGGGGGGATCTTATAGAAACTTACAAAATTCTTAAGGGGTTGGACAGGCTAGATGCAGGAAGATGGTTCCCGATGTTGGGGAAGTCCAGAACACAGGGTCACAGTCTAAGGATAAGGGGGAAGTCTTTTAGGACCGAGATGAGAAAAACATTTTTCACACAGAGTGGTGAATCTCTGGAATTCTCTGCCATAGGAGGTTGCAGGGTGACCCGGACAGGTTGAGTGGGCAGATGCGTGGCAGATGCAGTATAATATAGATAAATGTGAGGTTATCCACTTTGGTGGCAAAAACAAGGGGGCAGATTATTATCTCAATGGGGTTAGGTTAGGTAAGGTAGGTGCAGTGAGACCTGGGTGTCCTTGTACACCAGTCACTGAAAGTTGGCGTGCAGGTACAGCAGGCAGTGAAGAAAGCTAATGGAACGTTGGCCTTCATAACAAGAGGATTTCAGTATAGGAGTAAAGAGGTTCTTCTGCAGTTTTATAGGGCTCTGGTAAGACAACATCTGGAGTAATGTGTACAGTTTTGGTCTCCTAATTTGAGGATGGACATCCTTGTGATTGAGGCAGTGCAGCATAGGTTCACGAAATTGATCCCTGGAATGGCGGGACTGTCATATGAGGAAAGATTGAAAAGACTAGGCTTGTACTCACTGGAATTTAGAAGGATGAGGGGGAAATCTTATAGAAACATGTAAAATTATAAAAGGACTGGACAAGCTAGATGCAGGAAAAATGTTCCCAATGTTGGGCAAGTCCAGAACCAGGGGCCACAGTCTTAGAATTAAGGGGAGGCCATTTGAGACTGAGGTGAGAAAAAAAAATTCACCCAGAAAGTTGTGAATTTATGGAATTCCCTGCCACAGAGGGCAGTGGAGGCCAAATCACTGGATGGATTTAAGAGAGTTAGATAGAGCTCTAGCGACTAGTGGAATCAAGGGATATGGGGAGAAGGCAGGCACGGGTTATTGATTGGGGACGATCAGCCATGATCATAATGAATGGCGGTGCTTGCTCGAAGGGCCGAATGGCCTCCTGCACCTATTTTCTATTTCTATGATTAAACTCTATAACTGACTCCAAATGAGAAGCCTCATGAAGAGTTCGGCCGGCACGCTAACCACAACTTACTGAACCTCGCTTGTCAGGGGACGTCCGCAAGTAACGCTGTTGACTGGCTCATTCCAAAGTGTACCGCTCCCTCAGTGCTGTCGCTCCCCTCGCACAATGCGGCGCTCCCTCTGTACTGCCCCGCCCACAGTGCGGCGCTCCCTCGTCATTACTCCTCCCACCTCTCCTCTACTCTCCGTACTGAGGATTTTTTAATTTCGACCAGGAAAGAACTTGTTTGCAAACCACAGGGGCCACGTTTGAATTTCCAACGTGTGTTCCTGGGGGTGGGTGGTTGGGAAGACTGGGACAGGTTCCTTTCCCGTGGAGTGAGAGGGACTGAGGGGGGTCGGAAGGAAGCAGGCTACGGAAATTCAACCAAGTGTTCAGGAGACAACTCAGACATCTCGCTCCAACCCTCCGGCACACCATCTGGCTTCCTCGGGACGGACAATTAACACAACAATAAAAAAGAGTCATACAGCGTGGAAACAGGTCCTTCGGCCCAACTCGCCCACGGCAAGCAACTTATACAATTTACACTTGGCTCACCTGCCTGCGTTTGGCTTATATCCCTCTAAACCTATTCCATCTATGTATCTGTCCAAATGTGTTTTAAACATTGTGATAGTACCAGCTTCAACTACTTCCTCCGGCATCTTGTTCCAAGTACCTACCGCCTTTTGTGTAAAAAAGGTTGCCCCTCAGGTTCCTATGAAATGTCCTCCGCTCACTTTAAACCTATGTCCTCCGGCGGGGAAATCTCCTACCCCAGCCTCTTCCTTCAGTGGATTGGTCTCTGAACCTTGCCCAACCGGTCCAGGATCATCATTCCCAAGACCCACTGCGATCCCATAGGCATAGAAACATAGAAAAACAGGCGCCGAAGTAGGCCATTCGGCCCCTCGAGCCAGCACCGACATTCTTTATGATTATGGCTGATCATCTAAAATCAGTGCCCCGATCCTGCTTTTACCCCACATCCATTGATTCCTTTAACCCTAAGCGCTAAACCAAACTCTTAAGGCTAAAAGGGTGTCGGTTCAGCCGAGAGGAGATTCCAGCGAATATTCCCGTAAAAAGCACACGATTTCCGAGTGCAACGAACTTTAATCTCGGGGTAGAGATTGGAAAAACAGACAAATAACGAGATGCACATGTTTCCTGCGAGCAGATGCCCCGTCTCCAGAACAGGGCACGCTGCCAGAATGACAGCAGCGTGTCCGGAGAAAGCTTGCACTTCACACCCGCTCCATCACATCAATCACTTGTACCAGTAACCACAGGGCACAGATGGAAAGTGATAAGGCCCAAAGAATGGAGGCCGGCGCGGGACGAGGATTTGTTACACCGAGGGTGATGCTCTGAAATACGTGACCTGTAAAGGTGATGAGAACATATAACCTCGCGGTTCTTTGAAGGGAATATGATGAAGAAAATATCACACGGATATGATGGATATTCTTTGGGGTTCCCTGTACCATAGGGTAATTTTCTCTGATGTCCTGAACCATGGGATTATTTTCTAAATGTTCCTGGGCGTGCATTCCGCTAATGACCGGAGTGTAAACACAAAGAACTGCAGATCCTGCAATCTTGAGCAAAATTCGAATGCTGGAGTGAGTCAGGCAGATGCTGGGTTACTTCGTGTTTTGCTCATTGACCAGAGTTTTGCTCCATGGCCACTGACCTTTCACTCTGCACGTCTTGTCGAAACACTCTCTCCACTACCAACAACTAGGATTAATCAACAATACATAGTAGGCACAAGGAACTGCAAATCTTTGAATCTTGAGCGCAACCCAAAGTGATGGAGGAGCTTAGCTGGTCAAGCAATGTCTGAGGAGGGACTAGACAGACGACATTTCGGATCGTGACCCTTCTTCAGACTGAGAGGAGAAAGCTGGGAAGGAGAGACTGGTTGGGACAAAGCCTGGGAATTAATAAGTGGGTACAGAGAGAGAGTGTTATTGGCAGGTTTGCGGAGTACGTGACAAAGGCTAGAGGTGAAAATGGGACAAAGAGGCAGGTGAGGGATTTTGATCGAATGGCCAGGTGGGCTGAGGAATGGGGTTGATGGAATTTAATACAGAGAAATGTGAGGTGTTGCATTTTGGGAAGTTTAACATGGGCAGGACCAATACAGCGAATGGTAGTACTTTGGGGAGTGTTGTAGAGCAGAGGGATGTCAGAGTGCAGGTGCATGGTTCCTTGAAGGTGGAGCCGCAGGTAGATATGGTGGTCAAAAAGGCTTTTGGAACATTGGCCTTCATCGGTTAGAGTTTTGAATATAGATGTTGGGAGGTCATGTTGCAGTTATATGACATTGGTGAGGCCACATTTAGAATATTGTGTTCAGTTCTGGGCACCATGTTATAGGAAAGATATTGTCAAGCTGGAAATGGTACAGAGAAGATTTATGAGGATGTTGCTAGGAATAGAGGGTCTGAACTACAGGGAGAGGTTGAGTAGAGTGGGATTCTATTCCTTGGAGCAAAGGAAGATGAGGGGTGATCTTATAGAGGTGTATAAAATCATGAGAGGAATAGATCGAGTAGACGAACAGTCTCTTGCCCAGAGTATGTGAATTGGGGACGAGAGGACATAGGTTTAAGGTGAAGGGGAAAAGATTTAATAGGAATCTGAGGGGTACCTTTTTCACACAAAGGGTGGCGGGGGTATGGAATAAGCTGCCAGAGGAGGTAGTTGAGGCAGGGACTATCCCAACATTTAAGGAACAGTTAGACAGGTGCATGGATAGGATCGGTTTGGAGGGATATGGACCAAATGCAGGCGTGGGATTAGTGTAGCTTGGACATGTTGGCCGGTGTGGGCAAGTTGGGCCAAAGGGCCTGTTTCCTCACTGGATCACTCTATGACTAGGATGGAAGACACTAAAATTGACCACAGGATTAGCAAATGGGCGAGAGTGTGGGGCTGAGAAGAAAGATGCAGAGAGCCTCAGGGGATATAGACTTGATAAGCGAATGGATAAACGATTGGATATATTGTGAGAATTTGATAACGTTTAGTTTGAGAATATATAGTAAAACATAGTATTATTAAAATGTGAGATAGGCAAAAGGAGTTGGTTTCCGGATGGATCTAGATGTTGAACATGAATTACTGAAAATTAAACAGCAGGTACAGCAACTAGGCGGGTAAATTGAAATTTTGACTTATTTTGGAAAAATATTTGAATAAAAGAACAGATCAGTCTTGCTAAAATCATGGAATGGAATACTTTATTGCCACGTGACTAGGCAGTGAAGTTCTTTACTGCATACCCAATGTATACAAATAGCAGTCACCTTCGGCGCAGACAAAGTTACAAAGCACGCCAGCTCACCCTTTTGTTCTCTTCCCCCCCCCCCCCCCCCCCCACCCCAGCAGTTCCCCCACGCGGGTCCCCATTTATACCCCCTATTGTATATTGTTCTCCTCCCACCTCCCTCATTGCGGCCCCCCCCCCCCCCACGCCGGGTCCTCCATTGTTCTTCCCCTACCCCCCTCACAGTGGTCCTCCACACTCTCATCGACCCGCGAGGCCCCGGACGGGCTCCGACCCGGGCTTGTACGCGGCGATCCGGAAGGCATCGAGACCGGGGCGCCTCTATATTGTGTACAGGCCTGCACTCCCTACCCAATGAATGGTGGAATCATAGAGATATAGTACACAGAAACTGACCCCTCGGCCCACCATGTCCATGCTAGGCTTCAAGCGTCCGCTCCAGCATTCGACCTGTCGCCAATGATACCTCGGCGTTGCGTGTGCTCATCGAAATACATCAGGTGTTGTGAGATTCTCCAACAGCTCCTAAAGACCTACTTACCTCTGAGAAAGTCTAGTCTGATTCCCGAAATGGCGGGGGAGGGGGGCGGTTTTGCGCAATGAGGAGAGTTAATTTGACAGGGACTGTACTCGTTATAATATAAAGAGATTCAAAGGATGTGTTATTAGTGCAGAAAAGTTATCCTCAGGTGGAAGACTAGACCTAGAGTTATAGTTAAACAGCATGGAAACGGCATTTTACCCACCTCGTCCAAGCCTACCGAGATGTCTACCTGAGCTACTCCCATTTGCTTATGTTTGATCTATACCCCTTTAAACTGTTCATATCCATGTTCCTGTTCAAATGTATTTTACACGTTATAATTGTACCCGCCTCTATCACTTCATCTGGCAGCTTGTTCCACACACCCACCGCCGTCTGTGAAAATCCTACCTCTCAGTTGCCCTGTAAATCTTAGGTACACAAAAATGCTGGAGAAACTCAGCGGGTGCAGCAGCATCTATGGAGCGAAGGAAATAGGCACCGTTTCGGGCCGAAACCCTTCTTCAGGCTGATGGGGGGGGGGGGGGGGGGTGGGGAGATGAAAGGAAAAAGGCGGAGGAGGAGCCCGAGGGCTGAGGGATGGGGAGGAGACAGCAAGGGCTAACAGACCCAATGTTTGATGAATGCCATGGTGCCTTATGCTTTCTTCACCACCCTGTTTCCCTACAGTATAAATCTATGCCTTCGGGGAATCCCGCTGTACGGGACCCCGCCCCCCCCCCCCCCCCCCTAGTTTCTTTACGGTTTTCTTAAATCTGTGTTTTCTGTTCCCGGACAGGGGCAGACTGAGTTTCAGGTCGGAATCTTTCGTTCAGATCCTATTCCATTAGTTTTACCCGAAATGTCGCCTGTCCATCCCCCTCCACAGTTTTTTTGCCTGACCTGCTGAATTCCTCCATCATTTTGTGTTTTGCATGGCGCTAGTAAATCTAGGGCTAGTAAACAATAGACCTTAGAAAACCAGTGCAGTAGGAACGCCTTGCACGAGTTAAACCTAGGCCAAGTGAACCATTGTGCCGGCGATCCCTTCATCGTGAAAGGATCCTTCCGCTGCCTGGACCCAAGGCTTCAGCGATGCTCCCCTCCCCTCCTTTAAACCGCTCCTTGAAGCCACTTCAGTCCGGAGTTCCGGTTATCTACCCGAATATTTCCTCGCCCAATCCAGTATTAATGTTGCTTGCTCAGGGATCACACGGGGACTCCTCGTTATGTTCAAGGTTCTATATATACGCCAGTTGTTGCAGCTATTGAGCAGCAGAATGAAACTATTGAACGCCCAAACATTTTCTTAAATAATTTTAATATCGTTTCGCAGGAACAATTTATGCAATTAATCAATCTTTGATCTTTGATGCTTTGATGCTGGTAGCTCCTTCATTAAGTCTTCAGGTATTACATTTACGTAAAGGTCAGTATATGTCTTGTCAGAAACTTGGGCTAAAACGTTATTGCTTTACAGGAGTCTGAATATTGGCCCATAGCTCAGATGAATTAAATTGATTAAAGTCCAACCTTAATGTACACTGAAACCTGACTCGGCAAACGTCTGCTTCGCGTTGCAACGGTTAAGGTTCTGCTGGTGGAGATCCAGTGATTGCAAGACATATTTCTCAAATTGCGTCTGGATTACAGAGCGCAGCGTCAGATTGGCAGATTAATGAGACGTGTCATTAATTGGATGAAATGAACCCACTGACAGTGTTGAACTGGCCTGATGCCCTGGATCACATACGGAGATTAAAGCAGAGATAATCCAGGCGTAAACAGTAGCCCATTGTTCGCACACGGGGATTTGCCAACGCGATTCAAAACGAGTTCCCGAAACAGGAAAATTAGAGCAAATTTATTACATCTTGTTATCACTACATGTCAACTAAAGAAAACTTGGTCAAGCTATCTGTGTTAACCACATTCTGGCAAACCATTCAAAGAACAGCCGGGAAAGCTTGGATTTTTATTGAACCTTTCACAATCATCAGACAGGCTTGACAAATAATTATTTGAAACATCTCAAAAACTACAGACGATGGATGTCTGAAGTGAAAACAGAAAACGCTACAAACTTTGAGCGGGTCAGGCAGCGTCGGTGGGGAGAGAAACAGAGTTAATGTTTCAGGTCTGCGGCCCGCCTAACCTGCTAAATCTTCACAGCATTGTACAGTTTAATTGTTGGCCACTAGTAATCCCTGAAATGAGAAAAATGTTTTGCGAATTAAAGGAGGAAATACTCAGTTCGAGTTATGGTGATTTCGGGATTGGCAGGGAAAGTGGAGGCAGCTCGGGCAGCACAGTAGCGTAGCGGTACAGCGCCAGAGACCCGAGTTCGATCTTGACTACGGGTGCAGGCCGCAGGAGCTTGTAAGTTCTCCCCGTGACCGCGCGTGTTTTCTCCGGGTGCTTGGGTTTCCATCCACACTCCAAAGACGTACAGGTTTGTAGGTTAATTGGCTTCGCTAAAATTGTAAATTGTCCCTGGTGTGTAGGATAGTGGTAGTGTCATGTGGACTCAGTGGACGGATATCTGAAGTCTAATGTCTAAACTTCTGAAACAAGGGTTGGGGACCGTTCACATCCACTGGAGAGGAGAGGTGGAACCTGGTTTCACATCTAGGGTTGCCAACTTTCTCTCTCCCAAATAAGGGACAAAAGGTTAAAATAAAGGACAAATTCCCGACAGCAATTCGTTGACCGACTCGGCCGTGGCTGGGTGAATGATGAGATGGCCCAGGTGCTGGACTGCACACAAAGCCCAGCCGGCGGGCCAGCTGAGGAGTTTTGGCCCGCGGGACGTCGCGCGCAAAGTCCGGCACCCCATCCAACTCATGAACCGATGATCGGCCATGAGAAGGAGGGTTGGTGATGTCGGCGGTGAGCGGAGGTCCGATGGTCGGACAGCTGGTCGGGCTGCCGATCGACGGGGCCACGGGCGAGTCGCTGCTGCTGCACTCCATGGGCTGCACTCTACGTCGGGACAGGTGAAGCGGGGCTGGACGCGGCGCTCCGACTCGACAGTCCCCTTGACCCGAGTAGTAGCAGTCAAATACGGGACAAACTAATTTAGCCCAATATACGGGATGTCCCAGCTAATACGTACAGTTGGCAACCCTATTCACATCCCATCAGAAAAGGCGCACTTCATACAACCGCCATGTAATTTCATTGTTCAGTTGTCGGTCGGTCCATATAACAATTCAACACTCTTAACTCAAATCATATCTTCTGATCCAGAGAAAAGAGTGCCACACTACGAAGCTGTTCATCGGGTAATCAGGTAGTTAGGAGGAAATTAATAACAGTTACCCAAAATCATTAAAGCAGAATTTTATTCCATGATGCAAGGGTTTATTTCCTTTGTGAAAATTTTCCTGAAGAGAGAATTACATTTGCATAGATAGAAGGGTCTCGACCCGAAACGTCACCCATTCTGTTCCAGAGATGCTGCCTGTCCCACTGAGTTACTCCAGCATTTTGTGTCTATCATTGGTTTAAACCAGCATCTGCAGTTCCTTCCTACATATTACATTTCTTTACACTGTCTCAGACCAGTATTGGTCTAAGCGTGGAGAATGCCTCAGGTACAGTGCAGGGGCTCCCTCTCTTGACATGTTGGGGAACTACAGCAAAAGTGGCAAGTGACGAAGAGAAATCTGAGCACAGACAGCTGGTCACAGCAACCTGACCATCGGGTGCCAGAGTGTTTGCAGTGGCCGGAATGCCCCACAGTCCACTGGACAATCCAGGTAGACAAATCAGTCCTGAAGATCGATGGTCGGTGTGGACTCGGTGGTTTGAAGGGCCTGTTCATACTATGTCTCGATGTGCTAAGAAAGTATAAGGTGTTATATTCTAAGAGGTTAAATGCAAGACAAAAATATACAATGGACAAGACAATAGACAATAGGTGCAGGAGTAGGCCATTCGGCCCTTCGAACCAGCACCGCCATTCAATGTGATCATGGCTGATCATCCACAATCAGTACCCCGTTCCTGCCTTCTCCCCATATCCCCTGATACTGCTATCTTTAAGAGCCCTATCTAGCTCTCTCTTAAAAGTATCCAGAGAACCAGCCTCCACCACCCTCTGAGGCAGAGAATTCCACAGACTCACAAGTCTCTGTGAGAAAAAGTGTTTCCTCGTATCCGTTATAAATGGCTTACCCATTATTCTTAAACTGTGGCCCCTGGTTCTGGGCTCCCCCAACATCGGGAACATGTTTCCTGCCTCTAGCGTGTCCAAACCCTTAACAATCTTATATGTTTCAATAAGATCCCCTCTCATCCTTCTAAACTCCAGAGTGTATAAGCCCAGCCACTCCATTCTCTCAGCATATGACAGTCCCGCCGTCCAGGGAATTAACCTTGTAAACCTACGCTGCACTCCCTCAATAGCAAGAATGTCCTTCCTCAAATTAGGGGACCAAAATTGCACACAATACTCCAGGTGTGGTCTCACTAAGGCCCTGTACAACTGCAGACGGACCTCTTTGCTCCTATACTCGACTCCTCTTGTTATAAAGGCCAACATGCCATACAGTAAATGGCAGGACCCTTAATGGACAGAGGGATTTTCAGGTGCAAGTCCATACTTACTTGCCAGTGACAAATACAATTGGTTTAATGTCACATGCAGCAAGGTACAGTAGAAAACTTTATTTGTGTGTTATTCAGTCAAATCATGAGTATAAGTAAGCTATACACAGATTAATGTCCTCATTAAACCATTGGCCTTCAACCTATACCCTTTACTTTTAGACTCACTTCACTGGGAAAAAGTCTGTGGCTATTCAAATTATCTTTGCACTTCATGAATATATATAAATTAAATATAATAATAATAATATATAAGGTCACACAACAAACTCCGACACTCCAGAGAAAAAGGACTGCCTATCCTGTCTCTTGTTATAACTCAAACGCTCTAGACCTGGTACCATCCTCATAACTCTTTTTTGCACCCTTTCCAGTTGAATGACATCCTTCCTATTGCAGGTTGACTAGACCTGTATAAGTATTCCAAATGTGGCCATACCAATGCCTTGTATGGTTGAAAGATGGTATCCCAGCTCCTGTCTTCTCTGATCTACAACAGGGCACTATCGTGTAAATCCTGCCCTGGTTTGGCATATCACATACCACACCTAGCATTTATCTGAATTCAACTCCATCTGGCATTCCTTAACTCATTGGCTCAATTGATTAAGATCCCACTTTGATTGTGGATACCTTTCTTCACTGTTATTATATCACCAGTTTTAATGTCAAGTTCAAGTTCGTTCACATTTATTGTCACACGCACCAATTGGTACAGTGAAATTTTAATTACCATGTCATCTGCAAATATACTACTTATTACTCCTATATTCACATTCAAATCATTAATATGAATTAAGAACAACAGTGGACCCGGCACCAATCCATGTGGCCCACCACTTGTTATAGGTCTCCAGTCTGAAAAATAACCCTCTACCATGACCTCCTATCCTTTGTCTCCCACCCTCAGGCCAATTTTGAATGCAATTGGCTAGCTTATCTTGGATTCCATATTATTTAACCTTTCAGACCAGCTAACCTTGCTAAAACCAATATAGACAATGTCAACTACACTGGCCTCACTAAAATTCTTGAACAATTTATGTCCATGAGACACGATAGACAGTCTTCGAGGGAGAAATGTGAAATAGTGGAGGGGAATGGAGATGTTTAAAAGAGATTTGTGCGAAAACTCAACATAGGAGGTGGTAGGTTCCTGGAATATGCTGTCTGGTGCATGGTAGAAGCAGATACAACAGCAACGTTTAAGAAGAATATAGACAGTCACATGAGCAGACAAGAAAGAGAGAGATATGGACCATGTGGTGCCGAATGGAATTAGCTAAATGGACATCATGATCGACATAAAATTGATTGCCTGTTCCTGTGCTGTACTGTTCCATGAAACAATTAACAACTATGAAGAAAACAGATGAAGGATTTTGACCCAAAATGTCACCTATTCCTTTTCTGCAGAGATGCTGCCTGGCCCGCTGAGTTAGCATTTTGTGTCTATCTTTGGTGTAAACCAGCATCTGCAGTTCCTTCTTACACAAACTATGAAGAGATGCAGCTTCACCATCAGAAAATACCTGGCTAGTTTGATGAGGATAAACATTGCAAAGGTAAGGCTTTCTTGGTCTACTACCTTGAGATACTACCATGTTTCAAGGCAGTGGTCAGGAGGATAGAGCAGGCATGGGTAGATGAAAGAAATCTAAACATCAGAAGGTGGACTTGGTTGACCGAAGGACCTTTTCTGACAGATGTTCACCAGAAAGTCTGGTGCACAACTGGGCAATGCACACATGGATTCTTCAGCATTGTCAAGATCATCTGTATCCAAACACCCAAAGACCGCCCTTCCCCCCACTAAAGACAGGGGTGAGCTACTCAAGGACTGAGATGTAGTTGGCAGCCACAAGAAGGAGGATGTTAAAGATCTCCTCAAGAGCGATTATCTGAAGTGTCTATCCTTACAGCAAGCTCTTTGCTACATTTTAAACATTTTTTTTTTTTAATTTTAATTTTTATTTATTAGAAGTACATTACATTACAACCAATTACATTAGTACTCATCACGTATATGTTATTACAATTAATGTACTCCGTCATTTTTTACACTAGTAAAAAGGAAAGGTTGAGATTAAGAAAAAAGAGAAAGTGAAGGAAAGTAGTGAAGGTGAAAAAACGTGACAACAGGAAAGAACAGAGACCCTGTAGAAAATAAATTAAGAAGAAAGGATTAAGAGATAGACCCTAAAGAAGAAAAAAAAAGAGAAAGAGGTAAAAAGAGAAAAACAAATACTTTATTATAAGCATCACGCAAATGGGATATACCAACTCTCCAGCTTTCATCCCCCTTTACCTGACCTCAGGTTTTTTTAAAGTACTTTTGCACCCTATACTTGTAATAATTCTATAAATGCAGACCACGTCAAGTGGAAGTGATCTGGTTTACCTGCCAGGAGGAGTCTTATCTCTTCCAGGTGTAATGTTTCAAACATATTTGAAATCCACATGTTTATAGTTGGTATTGGAGCGTTTTTCCAGAATTTTAGGATTAACTTTTTTCCAGTTATTAACCCATAATCTATTAATTTCTTTTTAAACATTTAGTTCAGGGCTATCTTCCGTTGTTCCGAAGATAATCCATTCTGCTTTTGGTGTCAGTTTTATTTTAAATAATTTTGTAAAGATTTCAAAATTTCAATCCAAAATTTTTGAATTTTTGTACAAAAAACAAATGAGTGCGCTATAGTAGCTTCTTGAGATTGACATTTACCACAAATGGATGATACATTGGGGGACATTTTTTTAATTTTAGTTTTTGAATAATATAATCTATGTAAAATTTTAAATTGTATTAAAGTGTGTCTTACATTAATCGAACATTTATGCACGTTCATTCCACCTTTCCTTTGAGATTTTAATAGCTAATTCTTGTTCCCAGTCTCTTCTAATACCTTCCGTAAATGGTATTTCTACATTTAAGATAATATTATACAAATATGATATTAAGTTTGCTGATTCAGCTTTTATCTCCATTGCTTCATCCAATACACCTGCTGGGATATTATAATGATCTTTTGTATATTTTTTCAAATAGTCACATATTTGAAAATATTTAAAATATTGATTATTTCCCAGTTTATATTTTATTTGTAATTGTTGGAATGATAGTAATTTTCCAGTTTCATACAAGTCACCGAATGTTTTAATTCCTAGTCTATCCCATTGTATAAAAGATTTGTCTGTAATAGAGGGATTAAACAAAGGGTTATTAACTATTGGAGATAAAAGCGATAGATTTCTTAATTTTAAATTTTGTTTTATTTGTTTCCAAGTTCTGATTGTACTATGTATAATTGGGTTTTTGTTATAATTTATGTTATTCAGTTTCATTGGTGAGAGGAGGGTCGCTCCAATATTACCAGAGGAGCAGTCCTCTCTCTCCATTACAATCCAGTCCACTTGCTGGGCAGAGTTGTCCATCAGTTGGATCATATTTTTAATATTTACTGACCAATAATAATACATGAAGTTAGGGAGTGCTAAGCCCCCTAATACTTTAGCTTTGTTCAAGTGTGTTCTTTGTATTCTATGGGATTTATAATCCCATATAAAATTAGTAATGTCTGAGTCCAATTTAAAAAAAAACTTCTTTGGTAGATATATAGGAATCGATTGAAATAGGTATACAATTTGTGGTAAGAAGATCATTTTTATTGCATTTATTCGGCCTATTAAAGACATCGGAAGCGTTTTCCAAAATTTAATTAATGTATTTAATTTATTAAGTAGAGGATCATAATTTGCTTTGAACATGCCTTGATATGTTCTGGTGATTTCAATACCCAAGTATTTAATTTTTTCTGTAGCTATTTTAAAAGGGAATTTTAAAAGATGTGTTGAGTCTTTCGGTTTTATTGACATAATTTCACTTTTATTCCAATTTATTCTGTATCCAGAAAAGGATCCAAAGTCCTCAATTAGATTTAGTATGTTTGGTATAGTAATTTGAGGTTTTGTAGTGTACAATAATATATCATCTGCATATAAAGATATTTTATTATTTGAGTATTTAGTA
The DNA here is from genome assembly GCA_038087875.1 of Malacoraja senta. Classification (NCBI taxonomy): domain Eukaryota; kingdom Metazoa; phylum Chordata; class Chondrichthyes; order Rajiformes; family Rajidae; genus Malacoraja; species Malacoraja senta. Next base: position 38,449,429 of record CM075977.1, on the reverse strand, counting down.
TTATACCCATGGATATCTGGATGTGTTCTAATTTTTTCTGCTAAAGGTTCAATTATGGGAGCAAACAACTGTGGTGATAATGAGCATCCTTGTCTGTTTCCCCTTGATAGTTGAAATTTCGAGGATAATATGTTGTTAGTTAATATTCTAGCTGTAGGCTTATTATATAATAATTTAATCCATAAAGTAAAATTCTCTCCCAGTTGGAATTTTTGTAATACTTTATCCATATAATTCCATTCTACTTGGTCAAATGCTTTTTCAGCGTCCAGCGAAATAATTGATCATTGTTGTTCTTCAATTTTGTGTGAGTGCATTATATTAAGTAGACGTCTCATATTATTAGATGAATATCTCTTAGGGATAAACCCCGTCTGATCTGGGTTTATTAATTTACTAATATATTTACTTAATCTTCTAGCTAATGTTTTTGCTAATATTTTTTGATCTGTATTTAACAATGCTATAGCTCTATATGAACCCGGTTCTTCTATATCTTTGTCTTTGTTAAGTATTAGTGTGATCGTTGATTCAGCTAATGTATCAGGTAATATTTGTTTTTTAAAAGCATATTGATACATTTTTTGTAACCGTGGTATAATTTTGTCATAAAAGCTTTTATAAAATTCATTAGTAAATCCATCAGGACCTGGAGTTTTTCCATTCTTTAATGAATTTATTGTGTCTTCTAATTCCTTGATTGAAATTTGTGCACCCAATTCCTCTTGTTCCTTCAACTCTAACTTTGGAAGATTACAATTATCCAAGAACTCTGTAATTTTATTGGAGTCCGTTGTCGTTTTAGATGTGTACAAATTCTCATACAATTGCGCAAATCTTTTATTAATATCCTTCGGTATGGTTAGTAATTCCGCTCTATCCCCTCTATAGAGAGAGTACAGAGGAGATTTACTAGAATGTTGCCTGGGTTTCAGCAACTAAGTTACAGAGAAAGGTTGAACAAGTTAAGTCTTTATTCTTTGGAGCGCAGAAGGTTAAGAGGGGACGATAGAGGTCTTTAAAATTATGAGTGGGTTAGACAGAGTTGACGTGGATAAGCTTTTCCATTGAGAGTAGGGAAGATTCAAACAAGGGGACATGACTTAAGAATTAAGGGACAGAAGTTTAGGGGGAACATTAGGGGGAACTTCTTTACTCAGAGAGTGGTAGCTGTGTGGAATGAGCTTCCAGTGGAAGTGGTGGAGGCTGGTTCGATTTTATCCTTTAAAAATAGATTGGATGGGTATATGGACGGGAAAGGAATGGAGGGTTATGGTCTGAGTGCAGGTAGATGGGACTAGGGGGAAGTATTTATTTAAAAAATAAAAAATAAAAATTAAAAAAATTTAAATTTTTTTAAAAATGTTCGGCACGGACTTGAAGGGCCGAGATGGCCTGTTTCCGTGCTGTAATGGTTATATGGTTATCTGATTTAATCTTTTGGATCGTATGTTCTTTTTCTCATTTTTTTAGCTGACGAGCCAAAAGTTTATGCGGTTTATCCCCAAATTCAAAGTGTTCCTGTTTTGTAATTTGGAAAAGTCTTATAAGTTTGGCTGATTAATTTTGATAATTAAACTCTGCGATTATGTTCAGAATTTTATTGAAAAAATGAGGATTGTCAAAGTTAGGCGCGTATATATTTACCAAGGTAATTGGAGTATCATGAATTTCTCCGGTAACTATCAAATATCTCCCTTCAATGTCTGTTATGGTATTCTTTGCTTTGAATGGTATACCTTTTCTAATAATGATTGACGTACCTCTAGATTTCGAAGTATATGAAGAATGATATATTTGACCTATCCATTTCGCCCTCAACCTAGCTTGATCCTGGGATTTTAGATGAGTTTCTTGTAAGAAAATGATGTCAGAATTGTACAATTTCAGCTGAGCTAATATCTTACCCCTTTTAATAGGTTCATTAATACCTCTTATATTCCAACTGCAGCATGAGACTCCTCCTAGGTTCTTTTGTTTAACATCTTGCATTTTGAATAATTATAATACCTTTAAATCTTGCGGTGCATCCATGTCTCAGGTCTTTGGGTATTGGGGGAACCTTTGCATTACTAAGTTGTGTTGGCATATCCCCTTTACGCTTATCACTAAACACAAAACACAAACATGTGACTTTATGTGGAAATAATAATAATTTTAAAAAAATTGAAAAAGTGAAAATACAGTGTCTAAAATGGTCGACACTGTAACAAGTGGCCTACCTGTAGGTGGGAGAAAACCTTGTTTCGACTTCCATTGTTGATGTTAAACAAATAACTCCACACCCTTGGTTAATCATAACATAATAGGACGGGGCCTCACAATCAGATATATGATACAAATTTACCCTATATATTTCATTATAACATATCATATATATATATATCGCAATTTTATCTACTAATTATTAAACGAATGATTTTACCTTCAATAATAATCAACTGTTGGTTGAAGGAGTTAATGAAACGTGCTCCTGGACCCGAGCCAGGTGCTCGTTTCTCATCCCCTCCTCCCAGTTATAGATAAGGTTTAGATTTAGTAAAAATTTATATTAGTTATGTTAGTTCATTATTTTTTTTTGTTAGCGTCCGTTACTATTCTAGTTTAATATTGATAACTTGTTAAATTGTTAAGTTGTTAATAGGATCAATTCTTACAATTGGATTTAATATTATAATCTATTAAACAATTAATGCTTCTGGTATAGTCCATTATCTTCGGTTCGGCTGTTTACTTCGTTTGGAACACAGAATGTCCTTGAGTTAAAATTCCACAGATAACCAGTCTCGCCATCCTAAACAAAACACTACATGAAATGGTTCTGAGCTGCCGATCCTCCATTAACTGTGGAATTCTAATAAAAAAGTTTGTTCATACCATCTATGTATTCCCGCTACTTTTCAACGATGCTCTGGGCATATTTGTACGCATCCTCCGGGTTTACAAATGATCTTTCACGTCCATTATAAGAGATGCCACCTGGGGCGCCGTCGAGTATGGCTGCCCTGATGACTTCCGGTAGCGCCATGGAACACTAAGGGCGCTGCATTGAGCTCTTATCCCGTAAAAATCGTCAAAAAGCCGTTTTAAAGTCGGGACTGAATCTAAAATAACTTACCGGAGCTGCTTGGGTCGCATAAGGATGACATCATCAGAAAACGACGTGAAATCGCGATAAAATTGCGGTAAAAATCGGGACATTTAAATGAGAAAAGGGACCAGCTCACGAGCACCAAAAAAAGCCACTATAAGCCTCCAGCTGGAAAGAGTTTTGGAAACTCTGCAAACAACAGAAGAAGACTCTGAGGAAGAGTCCTATAGCCAAGGAGCTGTGCTGGAAATGGCTACAAAAGGAGAAAAGAAAGAGAAGGAAAAAGAGGTAAAGGAAATGTTTTTAGAAATTACTGCTACAATTAATAAAACACTGGAAAAGATGCAGAGTATGGAGAATAATATGGAGATATTCTCTCATAAAATTGATGGTGCTTGTGATGAGTTAAAGGAGCTGAAGAAGCAACATAATGAGTTTGATAAAAAACTTAAGTTAGAATTTGTTAGAATTGAAAAGGACTATAATAAGAAATTTGTTGGTGTAAATGCTAAGATGGACAACATTGACGAGAGAATGGAAGAGATGGAAAGTGATATGAAAGAGATGGTCACGGAAATAAACAATCTGAAAAAATCAAAGAAAGATGAAGCAGAAAAGCTTGCAAGAATGACTGACAAATGTTTGGACTTGGAAGCGAGATCGAGAAGGCAGAATTTGAGAATCGTTGGAGTAAGAGAAGGACGAGAAGGACATGTATCTCAAACACGTACTTTCGTTACTGAATTACTCAAAGAGGTTTTTAAACTGCCGGAAGAACTAAGAATAGATACTGTTCAACGAGTTGGACGCGTCCCAAGAGGCATAAATGCTGCACCAAGACAGATAATTGTGAACTTTCTTGATATCTCTTCAGTGGAATCTATACTGAAGAAGATTGTTCATGGTGAAAATTTGATATATTGTGGGGAAAAGATCCGATTTTTCCGTGATTATCCTCCGGAGATTGTCCAGAGAATGAACTTGTTTACACCAACAAGAAACATACTGAGGGGTATATCTAACGTCAGATATGGAGTTGTTTTCCCAGCAAAAATGAAAATTACTTATAAGGGAACTGAGCGCTCATTTATGGACCCAGAAAAAACATTTAAATATGCAGAAGATATCGTGAGAAAAGCATCGGAAACATCGGAAGAAGACGACTAAAGGGAGGAACAGTGAACTTTTAAACTTTTAAGATGGAGCTGGAACTGGCTAAGATGGTGGACTTTCCAGACAGTTACTGAGCTTATCTGTCTGGAATGTGTATTTGAGAACATTGTTTCACCTTGAATGGAAAGCTCAAAGATAAACAAAAGGATGCCGAAGATACTGTACAAGGAACATGGACGAGATAATATTAACATCTAACTATTATATGCTAATTACAATTAACCAACTAACTTAACAAATTTAACAATACTAATGATTTGTAAGTGTTTGTAGTAAATATGAATAATTATGAATAAACCATTGCTTATAAATTGTAATTAACCAAAATGTTTATAACATTACTAAAGTTTTTTTTCTTTTTGGGTGGGAACGCAACATAAACTTGGAAAAAATCCAGGAATGAGGTTAACCCCTCGGTACCTGCTTGTAGGGTAGCTGGTTAGATAAATTGGTACGGTATAAATACTTATAGAAATGAGAATAGGTTGTGTTTTATATTTGGTTTTTTTTCTTTTTAATTACATTATTTTTTACTTTTTAATATTTTATCTCTGCGTCTTTTTGCTTTTTACTAATGCTAGTTTGATAAAGTTAAACAAGAATAAACAAGATATGAGACGGTCTGTAGTTTTTTACGAGGTGTTAATAAGGGATTGGGGCTCAATGTAAAACAACATCAATGGAAGTCTATAAATTTTTCGCCACCTCAGGTGGCTATCTGTCTTTAAGGTACCTGTTCTTAGATACTTTAATTTCACTTTAAAAAAAAAATCACTATACAAATTTGTATTTACTTAGTTTGTGTTTAATTAATTGTAAATCACAATTTTTCTTGCTTTATCTAAGGCATTTTTGGAGAAGGAGATGTAATGTAAACTTAAAAACTTGGAATGACCACCCAACGTCCAGAACACGGAGGTATTTGTCTGCACCATATGATTCAAGAATATTACTTTGATATACAATGCAAGACGATAGACAAATAAAGAATGGAGGAATCACATTCTGTAGTTGGAATATAAGGGGTGCCAACGAACCAATAAAGAGGGGTAAAATTTTTGCTCACTTAAAATCTTTGAAAAGCGACATAATTTACTTGCAAGAAACTCACATGAAACAGGAAACACAAATGAGATTAAAGGCGAAGTGGATAGGCCAAACATATTATTCATCATTTACTTCTAAATCTAGAGGTACAGCTATTCTTATTCGGAAAGGTATACCGTTCAAATTAAAGAATACTATATCAGATAAAGAGGGAAGGTATATCATAGTTTCGGGAGAAATTTATGCTACCCCAATAACTATGGTAAATATTTACGCTCCGAATTTTGATAACGCTAAATTTTTTGAGAAAATTATAGATATAATACTGGAGTTTAATTATCAAAATGTGATAATAGGAAGGGATTTCAACTGTGTTTTAGGTCCATATTTAGACAAATCAGCAAAACAAAGAAGGAGTAATATAAAATCTAAGACTAGTGAATTTCTAAATACATATATAAAAAATACTAACATAACAGATGTATGGAGATCGGCTAATCCAGCAGGAAGGGAATATTCGTTTTACTCTTCGGTACATAAAACATATTCAAGAATTGATTATTTTTTAGTGGATAGGAAATTAATGCCATATACAATTCACCCAACATACCATATTAGTAGTATTTCTGATCACTCTCCGTTGACTTTTTCAGTAAGATTTGAGGGAATGCCGGGTAAAAAAAATTTTTGGAGGTTTAATACATATATATTAAATGACTTACAGGGTTATCAATACTTGAAACAACAAATTAAATTATTTTTTGAGATAAATGACACACCAGGTACCTCACCTTCTTTATTATGGGAAACTTTTAAAGCATTTATTAGAGGAATTATAATTTCATATGAAATTTTTCAAAATAAGAAGAATAAAAAAGAACAAATGTGGTTAGAACAAGAAATAAGACAGTTAGAGTTAGACAATGCTAAAGATCCCACTATAGATAAACATAATAAGATAATACTACTGAAATTTAAACTTAACCGAATTCTCTCGGCAAGAGTAATAAGATTATTCCAAATTACAAAACAGGAACATTTTGAGTTTGGTGACAAACCACATAAGCTGTTGGCGCGTCAACTGAAAAAACAGGAAAAGGAAAATACTATAAATAAAATTAAATCCGATAATGGTGAATTACTAACACTACCTAAAGATATTAATAAAAGATTTGCTAAATTTTATCAAAATTTATACACATCAAAAACCAAAACAGAAGATAGTAAAATTTAAAAAAATTTAGATAACTGTAATCTACCAAAACTTGACCTTTTGGAACAAGAACTAGGAGCGCAAATTACAATCGAAGAAATAGGTGAAACAATAAAATCGTTGAAAAATGGTAAGACACCGGGACCAGATGGTTTTAGTAATGAAGTTTATAAAAAATTTCATGAGATAACGACCCCCTATCTATTTAATTTATATACTTACGTTTTTAAAGAAAATAAATTACCTGAAACATTAGCAGAATCAACTATTACGCTTATTCCAAAGAAAGATAAAGATCTAGAGGAACCGGGCTCATATAGAGCTATATCACTTTTAAATACAGATCAGAAAATTCTAGCAAAGACTTTAGCCAGAAGACTAAGCAAATATATTAGTAAATTGATAAACCCTGATCAAACGGGGTTTATACCCAAAAAATATTCATTTAATAATTTGAGACGCCTGTTTAATATAATGTACTCACATAAAGTGGAGGAAGAAGACTTATCAATTATTTCTTTGGACGCAGAGAAAGCATTTGATCAGGTAGAATGGCAGTATTTATACAAAGTATTACAAAAATTTAATATGGGAGAGAACTTTATTGCATGGGTGAAATTATTATATGATAAACCGATGGCAAGAATATTAACTAACAGCATGTTATCTCAAAAATTTCAATTATCAAGGGGTAATAGGCAGGGATGTGCTTTATCACCCCTGCTATTTGCCCTTATGATAGAACCTCTGGCTGAAAGTATAAGAAGCCATCCGAATATTCAGGGTTATAATACTCGGGACTCAAATAATAAAATTTCATTGTATGCAGACGATATTCTGTTATATATAACAAATTCACAAACGAGCATACCAAATTTATTAAATTTAATAGAGGAATTTGGGTCCTTTTCTGGATATAGAATAAATTGGAACAAAAGTGAAATTATGACATTAAAACCTCAAGAATCTACACACTTATTGAAGTTCCCCTTTAAAATAGCAACAGAAAAATTTAAATATCTGGGTATTCAGATTACTAGAAAACATAAAGCTTTATTCAACGCCAATTTTATACCCTTAATAAATAAACTTAATATAATGATTAAATTTTGGAAAACACTTCCTTTATCATTAATAGGCAGAATAAATGCTATTAAAATGAGCTTCCTACCATAGTTATTATACCTATTTCAATCTATACCAGTATATGTACCAAAATATTTTTTTTCTAAACTGAATGCTAATATTACTAATTTTGTTTGGGATTATAAATCACATAGAATTAAAAAAGAACACTTATGTAAACCAAAAGATGTCGGGGGACTTTCACTCCAAAAAATTTTGTATTACTATTGGGCAATACGTATTAAGAATATAATTTACTGGTTGGATAGTTCAACCCAACAGACAGAATGGATAAAAATGGAGAAAGAGGATTGTTATCCTTGTAATATAGGAACAATCCTCTTCTCCCCGAAAAAAATGAACAATACAATATATAAGAAAACCCCAATTATACAAGATACAATAAGAATATGGAAACAAATAAAATTATCCTTAAAACTAAGAAACCTATCATTGTTAACACCGATAGCGAATAATCCTTTATTTAAACCATCTATGATGGATAAAATATATAATCAATGGGAAAGTTTAGGAATTAAAAGGATCGGGGACATGTATGAAATGGGAGATTTACTATAATTTCAACAATTACAATTAAAATTAAAATTGAAAAACACTCATTATTTTAAATATTTTCAGATTTGCAATTTCTTGAAGACATACATACAGGGATATCAAAAAATAACTCCTGATTTACTAGAAGTAATGAATATTAAAGCTGATACACAAAAATTAATATCATATTTATATAATAGTATCTTAAATATAGATTTACCTGCGACCGAGGTAATTAGAGAAGAGTGGGAACGGGAATTATTGATAAAAATTACGAAGGCTACATTGGAAAAGTATTTGACGTACATTCACAAATGTTCGATTAACGCAAGACATAATCTAATTCAATTTAAAATTTTACATAGATTATATTACTCAAAAACAAGATTAAATAAATTCTATCCAAATATATCCCCCATTTGCGATAAATGTTTAACCCAAGACGCAACTATAACACACTCTTTTGTTTCTTGTATAAAACTTCACCGAATTTTGGAGTGATATTTTCGAAATATTCACAAAATTATTGAAGACAAAAATGGAACCCAATAATGAATTGATTATATTTGGGGTAATGGAAGATGGGAACAAATTGAACCCATCTCAAAAATTATTTTTAAATTATGGTTTAATAATAGCAAAAAAATTAATATTGAAATTTTGGAAAAATACACCAATACCAACGCTCAAAATGTGGATTGCAAGTATGTTGGATACCGCACATTTTGAGGAAATGCGATTCCTCCTAATAGATAGATTTGACCAATTCATAACGAGTTGGTCTCCATTTGTCGTCTTTTTGGAAACATATGGTGCAACACAAGTGTAAAAGCTAATCCGTGACTGGGTGAGGAATGGTCAAGCTTATAAATACGATCTCCTTACTTCTTTTTTCTTTTTCTTCTCTTTTCTTCTTTTACTCTTTTTCTTCTATTTTCTATTTCTTAACTTTCTTTTTTCACTCTCTATTTTTCTTTTTCACACACTATATATCTCACATTTTTCTATTCTTCATTATCTAACTTCTTTTTCTTTTTCCTCTTTATTACAAAATTAAAAAAATAAGAAGCTGTACATAAAATGTATTATGAAAATATGATTGTATACAATTGTACTTACTTCTAATAAAAAAAATTAAAAATAAATTTAAAAAAATAAAAAAAAGAGTATGGCTGCCCTGCCAGCAGCTGTTAGTCTTTTCACCCTTTTTTATTTTTAGTTAGTTGAAAGTGTTTGTTTTGGAGGTCTTTTAGTCTTTTTATGTGGGGGGTGGGGGGGGGGGGGGGAAGGGGGAAACTATTTCTCAGTACCTACCTGGTCGGAGTTGCGGCTTTTCTCTGAGCCGTATCTTCGCCCCTTCCTCGCGGCCTACGGGCAGACCGGAGCGGCGTTTTCCTGCCGGGACTGGCCAGGACTTCAGCTTCGGTGGTGGCGCAGCGTTGAAGCACCATCGCGGAGCGGGCGATGCCTTACCCGGGTCGACGTGCAGTAAGCTGTGACAGCCGGCACCAACATCGCGGAGCTGCGGTCTGCGGTCTGCGGTCAGCGGTCTGCGGAGCTTCCAGCCGCGGACGGCGCTGAGCTTTAAACACCGCAGAGCCTGGGATCTCACGACGAGGTCGCCAGAGTCGGAGCATCGACCAGCGCGGTTCGTGGACTTCGGGAGCCGTGGTCTCCTGGGAGGTAGCGGCCGCTCCAGACACTCCGGGCCGCTGAGAGTGTTCACCGGACGCCGGAGCTTCATCATCCGGCGAGAGGGCCTGAGGCATCAGGCTGCCATATCGGCGACTGCAGAGGCCTCAATAGACCCCGACTATGGGTGAACTGGGGATGGGACTGGACTTTGCTGCCTTCCCCCACAGTGGGAACCATTGTGGGGGGATGTTTTTATGTTATTGTTAAATTCTTTAATGTTATCTTTATTTGTGTGCTGCATGGCAAGTCAAATTTCACTACACCAATTGGTGTATGTGACAATAAATGTTTATCTATCTATCTATGCGCATTTTAGCTGGATAAAAGGCACCGTATCTAACATCTTGCTTCCCCCTTAAAAGTTCTTTTGCCTTTCCGAATTGATTTCTCTTTTGCACAATTTCATACGGACAGTCCCTGAATATTTTGATAATGTCGTTATCAAGCCTCAGTTGCACTCCATATTTGATTTTACTCATCACCTCTTCCAGTTCTGAAATGTCTCGAAATTTCACAATAATCTGTCGTGGGTGGTCTAGCTTGAGATCTCGGTTTAAATCTCGGTACACGGTGTGCCACTTCAATTTTCAGTTCTTTGGAGAGATTAAGCAGTTGTTTAAGTAAGCCCATGGCAAACTCACGAATGTCTCTTCCCTCAGCTCCCTCTGAGACTCCAAGAATTCTCAAATTCTGGCATCTAGAACGGGCTTCCAGGTCCAGGCATTTATCTGAAACTTTCCCCAGTTGAGTCGTCATCTGTACTGAAGTTTGCTCATGTTCTTGCTTCATTTGATCATGTTCTCGCCTCATTTTCACCATGTCTTCAGCCACTCGAGCCATATTTTTCTCCAATTCCGTGATTGTAGCCATACTTGCAGCTACTGTTTCAAGCACAGCCGTGAACCTGTCCGTAGTAACTTTTTCCATCTTATCAATTCTCCCCGATAGTCCATCTTTCACATCATCAATTCATTTATTTATAGTGTCAAGTGAATCAGCCACCTTCTGATTACCAGCATTCGAATCCTGCATCATCTTTTCGATTTTTTCCATCATTTTTCCCATCAGAGTTTTATTTTCATCCAAAATTTCATCTTTCATATCTTTCACAGATTTCTTCAAATCCTCAAATTCTTTATCCTTAGCCAGCTCTGTCTTAGATCTTGTATCCATTTCTGCAGCCACTTCAGGAACTTCAGAGGTAACTTCTCCTTCAGGATTCTTCAGGTTTTTCAGCAACTGTTTTTTAACTGTTCTCTGAGGGCTCTGAGCTGGAGACAGTCTTTTCATTTAAAAGTCTTTAAGCCACCATTTAAAACATCGCGCTTACTGATGACGTCATCAGCACGGCGACCAGAAGCTCCGGTAAGGTTTTTAAATCAATTCCGACATAGACCCGTTTTAACGCAAAAAATCACGATTTTTTCCCGGGAGCGGAGCTAGGTGCACGTCTGTTAGTATAACATGGTGCCACCGGAAGTCACATTTTAAACATTAACCCAGGCCTCCAAAAGGCTGAAATAATGATTAACCAGGTGAAAAACAACAAGAGCACTGGCACCGATAAAATCCCTGAAGTGCTAAAAGCATGGGGAAAAAAGACTACTGGAAAGAATCCATTACTTCATCTTCCTTCTGAAGTCTGAAGAAGGGTCCCGATCCAAAAATGTCACCTGTTATTCCCTCCGCAGATACTGCCTGACCTGCTGAGTGCCTCTAGCACTGAGTTTTGCTCAAGATTCCAACATTTGAAGTACCTTGTGACTTCATCTTCTTCATCTGGGTCATTGAGAGCAGGATAGAAGATTTACATTTGCGTTTGGGTTTACTGTATTATTGTCACATGTACTGACGTACAGCAAACAGCTTTGGTTTTCATGCTACCCAATCAAATTAAATAATGCTATAGATAAATACAATCAAGCCAAACTCGTACAATAGGCAAAGTGAAGGGGATGATGCAGAGTGCAGAATATAGTTTTCACAACAGTTCCAGAGACAAAGTCCAATGTCCGCAATGAGGTAGAGGAGAATCGGACTGTATCCTAGCTTATGGAAGGACCATTCAGAAGCCTGAAAACAGAGGGGAAGAAGTTATTTCTATCTGGCAGTGTGCACTTTCAAGCTTCTGTATCATCTGCCCGATGGGATTGGGGAGAAGGAATGACGGAGATGGGACAAATCTTTGATTATGTTGGCTGGTTTCCCAAGTCAGCGTGAAGTGTAGATGGTGGGGTGTTTTGTCAGTCTGATTGACTGAGCTACATCCACAACTCTCTGCAGTTTCTTATGGTCTTGAGTAGAGCTATTCCTAAACCAAGTTGTGACGCAACCTGAAAGTACTGTCAATCAACCAATCAATCAATCAATCAGTTTTATTCATCACATACACAATAAAGTGCAGTGAAATGAACTTGCCAGCAGCAGTACAATCAAAAAAGAACACACAATACACAATAAAATTTAACACAAACATCCACCACAGCATTCTTCACTGTGGTGGAAGGCACAAAATACAGTCAGTCCTCCTCCATTGTTCCCCCGTGGTCGGGGCCATAAACCTCCGCAGTCGCTGCTGCGGGCGGCCAGATGTACAGGCCCTCTCATCTGGAAGGTAAGCCCTGACTCGGCGTTTCCCTACTGGAGACCGCGGCTTCAGGATGTTGTAGGCCGCAGGCTGGCGGTCGGAGCTCTTCTCTGGCTGTCCCCGGCAAGGGAACCCAGGCTCCAGATGGTAAGTCCACGCCGCGCCCACAGCTAGAAGCTCCGCAGACTGCGGCTTCAGGATGTTGTAGGCCGCAGGCCGGCGGTCGGAGCTCTTCTCCGGGGATCCCCGGCGAGGGATCCCGCTCCGGATGTTAAGTCCACACCGCGCTCGTGGCTAGAAGCTCCGCAGACAGTAGCTTCGGACTGTAACAGTCCACGGGCCAGCGATCGGAGCACTCCCTTCTGGCGACCCCAGCAAGGGCTCGCCCGCTCTGCGAAAAAGTCCACGCTGCGCCCGCTGCTGAAACTCCGGGCCCGACTCTGGGAAAGGCCGCTCCAATCCATGGTGTTAGGCCGCGAGGGAGGCGACATGGAAAAAGTCACCTCTCCGTGGAGGAGGCGACCGAAAGCGGTTCCCCCTTTCCCCCCCCCCCCCCCTCACCACCCCCCACACAAGACACACCAAGAGACATTAAAACACACATTTGGACACACTAAAAAAAACAGAAAAAGGAGAAATGACATACACGCTGCTGGCAGGGCAGCCGACTTGCAGCGCCCCCACCGACCCTATGTATGCGGTCTATAGTGCATCAATAGAGGTTTGTAAGAATTATTGGCAACATGCCAATTTTCCTGCTCCTGAGGAAGTCGAGGCATTGCTATTCCTTCTTGGCTGCCACTTCAATGTGGTTGGCCCATGACAGATAATTGGAAATTGTTGGTAACCATCTAAGATGTTATAATCATGTCGCTCTGCTGTCTGCCCCAGGGGAAGTCATTGCGAGGATCTTCACCAACCACAAGACCATGACATGTAGGAGTAGAATTAGACCATTCAGCCCATTGAGTCTACTCAGCTCTACATGGCTGATTTATTTTTCATACTCAACCCATTCTCCTGCCTTCTCTCCATAACCTTTAGCACCTTTACTAATCAAAAACCTATCAATCTCCGCTTTAAAAATAACTAAAGACGGCCTACACAGCTGTTTGTGGCAACAAAGTCTACAGATCCAACACCCTCTGGCTAACAAAAATTCATCCTCATCTCCATTGTAAAAGTATTTTTGTTCTGAGGCTGTGCCCTCTGGTCCTAAACTCTCCCATGACTGGAAACATCCTCTCCACATCCACTCTATCCAGGCTTTACATCTTAGCCAAAGGTGGCCCCAACACCATCCAGTGGCTAAAGAGCTTCTCTGTACTCACAGTGCAGATTCCATCTAACTTGACACAATCCTCACTGAGCAACAAACACGGGACAAATACAGTGGCATTGGGCATTGTACGGGGATTTTCTCAAGTCTCTGAATCCTTTGGTGTCATCAACGGAGTTATTATGGAGAATTCTTAAACATGGGCATCCTGAGAGATTATTCACCATTCTCCATTTACTCAACAATGAGGTGCAAGCATCTTCACCAAATATGGCCCCATTCTCAGTGATTGTGGAGGCCAGTAGGGAACGTGTTGTGGACAAGGCTGCATTCACAATTTTGTGCTGAGTGGATGATCCCACTCAGTTCTCCTAAGAACTCCACTAGCACTGAAAGCAGCCTGCAGCCTGCAGCCAAATTGACTCACTCCCTGTGATATCAAGAAAGTACTGAAAGCACTGGATAAGCAAAGAAAATGACAGTTGACAAAAATCTCAGTGGTGGCACTTAAGACCTGCACTCCAGAACTGGCAGCACCTCTAGCCAGTACATTACAACACTGACATCTACCCGAAGATGTGAGAACTTGCCCAGTTACATCCTACTCATAAAAAGATGGACAAATCTAAGCCAGATAGTTAGCGCCCAATCAATTTGGTCTCAATCATTAGCAAAGTGATGAAACCTGTCACCAAGCAGCACTGCTCATTGATGCCCATTTTGTGTTTTATCAGAATCATTTGATTTCAGACTTCTTCTGAACATGGAGTAGAGCTGAGAGTGACTGCCCATGATATCATATCAACACTTAACCAGGTGCCCTGGTTAGCCTGAAGTCAGAGAGCAACAAAGAAAAGCACTCCAGTGGTTAGAGTCACAACTTGCACAAAGGAAGATGTTGGAGATCAAGCATCCCCAGCCCCAGACACCACTGCATGAGATCCTCAAGATATTCTCCTGGGCACAATCATCTTCAGATGCTTCATCAATGACTTTCCTTTCTTCATAGGGTGAGAAGCAAGAGCTTGACAACATTCAAGAATGCCTGACGTGACAAGTACCTTTATTTGCCATAAATGCCCAGTTACATCCTACTCATAAAAAGAAAGACAAATCCAAGCCAGTTAGTTAGCGCCCAATCAATTTGGTCTCAATCATTAGTAAAGTGACGAAACCTGTCACCAAGGGGACCTGCAGAAGTTCATGGAGGCAGTTCAAGGAAATCCCAAGGGCAGGTAAATGTTGACCTTACCACGCGATGTGAATGAATAAAATGCTGATGAATCTGCAGCTGTAGGACAAGCATTCTGAATAGCCCCAGTCATTCGTTTAGCTTTTGCGGGTAAAAAAAAGAATCTAACCACTTTATATGCTTTTGTGTGAACAGCCTTAGCGTGTGGCTGTGCCAGGAGGTGGCAGTGCATTTACACACAACCGAAAGCCGGCTCCAGGCAGGGAGTCGGGAGGGGTGAGCACGCTTCCCTACCTGGGAAGAGGCAAAGCCTACAGCCGTGTCCACAACAAAACTCACCGCATCCAGTCAAGAGGAGCTCTGGAGGACGGGTGCGGATAGAGGAGCAGCAGATGAATCTCCATGCGCTCCGAGCCCATGTTATTGTTAGCGCCCAGGAACTGACACTGACACTCGTGCTTCCCAGCCCTCAGCCCTCAGTGGGCGCTACACTGTCGGAGCTGCCGTTTTACTGGTGGGACAACGAGCTCTCTGCCCTTTGTTAACCTCGGGGATATGTAAAGGATCCCCTGATCCGATTTCGAAGAATGGCGAGCTTTGTGGCTTGGTGTCCTGCCCAATGTTTCCCCTTCAGCCGACATCAACGCCGCAGGCTGCCGCCGCCACCGCCACCGCCGTCTCCCTCGTAAGGCTGAGGTTTGAGGGACTGCTGCCACTGGGCGTGAAGCCAGTGCGCCCACACAGTCTTTGTCCTCGTTGCACTCGAGGCCGCAGGAGAAGGGAGCGCTCGCCTTTCACTGCCATCACTGGATGTTTTCAAGAGAGAATTAAATATAGCTCTTATGGCTAATGGAATCAAGGGATATAGGGAGAAAGCAGTAACGGGGTACTGATTTTGGATGATCAGCCATTATCATATTGAATGGCGGAGATGGCTCGAAGGGCCGAATGGCCTACTGAACCGATCCAGAGACTCTGGGTCGGTCATGAACTCGGATGATGTGTGTGTGTAGAGTTTGAACTTTCTCCTTTTGAAAGAGTGGGTTTCCGCCGGGTTCACACAGAGTGGTGAATCTCTGGAACTCTCTGCCACAGAAGGTAGTTGAGGCCAGTTCATTGGCTATATTTAAGAGGGAGTTAGATGTGGCCCTTGTGGCTAAAGGGATCAGGGGGTATGGAGAGAAGGCAGGTACAGGATACTGAGTTGAATGGCGGTGCAGGATCGAAGGGCCGAATGGCCTACTCCTGCACCTATTTTCTATGTTTCTATGTTTCTCCAGTTTCCTCCACAGCCCAAAAACGTAGGTTAATTGGCCTGTGTAGAAAATGCCTTCAGTGTGTAGGAAGTACAGACGAACGTGGAATAACAGAAGTAGCGTGGAAACAGGCCCTTCAGCCCAACTTGCCCACGGCGACCAACATGCCCCATCTACACTAGTCCTACCCTCCTGGCACGTATCCCTATTAAATCTTTTCCCTCTCACCTTAAGACTCGGGGGCCGAAAGGCCGATTTCCATCCTGTATCTTTCAATCAAAACTTATTCTCCCACACCTGCCCATCAACTCGCTTCTGTTTCTTTTGGATACATTCTCATGAAGTGGGAATTTACAACGGCCAATTGAACCAAGGTCGGCGGAGGTGTAAAAGGCAGTGGCTCTGAGAAGAAAGAATGCTCTGAAACTGCCTGTGTGTCGCCGATCCGTTTGGGCGTGAAGTCGTGAGATCTCAGAGAGAACAGTGAAGCTTTGCATTAACTAGACTGAGTCATAGAATCACACATCGTGGAAACAGGCCTTCCGGCCCAACTTGCCCACGCTGACCCACGCCCCATCTACACCAGTCCCACCTGCTTGCTTATGACCCATATCAGCCTACCCTTTCCATGTACGTGTCTAAAATGTTTCTTAACCGTTGCGATAGTACCTGCCTCAATTACTTCATCCGGCAGCTTGTTCCATCCACTCATTACCCTTTCTGTAAAAAATGTTACCCCTCAGGTTCCCATTAAATCTCCCCACCCTCAACCTTAGCCCTGTCCTCAGGTTCTCTGATTTCTACAATTGAGTTTGACAAGGGGATTTCAGTCATCAGGAGTTCAGACCTGGTCTAGGTTTGGAATTTGTACACTGGGACTGCAAAGGAAGTAAAGGCTTTGATAAAGATCTAGGAGTTACATGCTGAGAGTTTTCCAGGAGAATCAGGACACGGGCATTCCCTGAACCATCCTGTACATACTTGCTGCAATTCCAGAAACTCACCAGAGACCGGCAGGTATTAAGGGAATCAATCGATATAAATCAGTGCAGGAAATTGGTGCTGAGCGAAAATATACTTTACATCCCTAGGAGGCTGATCGTTGTAAACCTCACCTGGTGTACTCAGGTAGCCAGGAGATTCGTGTGGGTCTGGACGAGGATGCCCGTTGTGTAGAGTCTCCACCAAGAAGGTGGGGTAACTAACCTGCCCTCCCAAGGTACAGACCGCCAGCAGAAGATTCCCCATCTACACTTCGCATTTCCTAATTGAGCAGGGAAGATGGAGGCACACGTATCATCCCGCAGAGCAGTGAGAGCACCGTGAGTGGGCCTGTGGGCGGCAAAGATCCTATAGCGGAGCGCTATAGTGGGCAGTGCTGAGAGAGAGCCCCGCCGTGGGAGGAGAAGTGCTGAGGGAGCGCTGTGCTGTAGGAGGTGTAATGTTCTCTGTAAGGCCCTGTTGTGACTAGCACAATGAATGCACGTCCGCCATCTTGTAAGTAAGATTTAATCTGAACAACCAATGGAAACTTCTAGAAGGTCACCTGACCTCAGCCACGAGGTACAGGCACATTTGCATATATATCACATCTCCCCCTTCACTTTAATTACATCACAACATCACATCTCCCCCTCCACCACTGGGTTCAAAATAATAACTGGAACCTTTACTCAACTTACTGTGGATAAATTACCACAAATAACACAGTGCTCTTCATATTACAGAACTACAAAATAATTGTCCATCAATTTTACATAACAAGTCAAGTTGGGGGTTTCGACCATCGCCCACTTCTCGTGCAAGTCATATTTCCACCTCGTTCTGTGTCGTATTTCTGTTGTGTGTGAGTATGGCTTGGCACACTTCGAGCCGGTTTCCCCACCACAGAACCTGGTGATGCGGCCTGTGATAGTTCCCTTGAGTCTGGGAGACTAGCTCCTTCTGGGAAAGGGGTTCCTCTTTGTGGGAGAGTGTTCGCACTTGTCTGCTGCGTGTTGCCAGGGCATGGCTCAACTGCTTCGTGCGCAGGTCGTATGTCCTTCCTGTTTCTGCGTAACTCAGTACCCCTCGGTGTAGAGATGACGTAGCTCCGAGGGGACAGGTTTTCTCTTGCAATCCGGCCACGTTGCCACTCGGTTGGTTTGGCATGAAACCACACCTGCTGTTGTTGTTCCAGGCGTGGCAGCAGCTCGGCGCTTGCCTTCTCATTGAAGTATGCTGCCTGTTTTTCTTGCCGGACGGCCAGTTATGGTCCCATGGGAGGGACACGATGAGGCAGTAAGAGCGATAGAGGCGATGGCAATCTGCTTCTTAACAGTCTACTGTTCAGTAACTGTGAGGGGGCATAACCGCCTGTCCCGTCAAGGGGGGTGTTGCGGTATTCGAGGATGGCGTACATCGGGTCACGGCCACTGCGTTTGGCTTTCCTCATACCTTTTATGGTTTGCACACAGCGCTCTATCTGCCCGTTGCTCTGTGGATATATGGGACTTGAGATGACATGGGCAAATTCCCAGTCATCCTGGAACCTACGAAACTCAGCACAGTCAAATTGTCTCGCGTTGTCTGTCATCACCAAGTCAGGAATGCCATTCCGGGCAAACATGCCCGTCATCTCACGTATCACCGAATGTGACGTCATGTCCGTCAGTTGCGCTATTTCTGGGTACTTGGAGTAATAGTCCACTACAAGCAAATGGTCAACTCCATCCAGATGGAAGATGTCTGCTCCGACCTTAGACCAAGGTCTGCTGGGGATGAAGTGTGGTTGGAGCGGCTCGCTTGCTTGTGCTTTCCTGGTCGCCTGGCATATCGAGCAATTTTCCACTGTGTCAATCTGTGCATTCATTCCAGGCCACATAAATAAATTGCGGGCTCGTTGTTTAAGTTTAACTACTCCCAGATGCGATTCATGTAGCACATTCAGCATCTGCCTTCGCATGCTTTGGGAACTACAATTCGGTTTTCCCTCAAGACTAATCCATCGATTTCAACTAGTTCGTCATGGTATGTATGAAACGGAGTCAGGTCCGAGGGCAGATCACGCCTGTTACTAGGCCAACCCTTTCTTATATACTCGCACAACAATGTTAGCGTCAGATCTTTTTTTGTTTCAGCTTTGAACTGCGCAAGGCGCGCGTCTGACATGTGTAGGATGGCTTCTACAGCATGTATCACGTTCGGCAATGCGGTGTGCTCTTCCGCATGCATGTTTGCACTGGGCAACCGGCTGAGGGCGTCGGGGACAAACATTTCACGTCCCGGCTTCCACCGTATTTCCAGGTCGTATCGTAGCACGTGCATTCGCATGCGCTAGAGTCTGGGGCTTAGTTTGTGTAGCGGCTTGGCGAGCAAGCCTACTAACGGTTTGTGGTCAGTAAAGATTACTGTGCGCTGACCGACAATGAAGTCATGAAACTTTCTGCATGCGTACAATATGGAGCACAACTCCTTCTCTATAGTCGCATAGTTGCGCTCAGACGCGTTCACACAAGGCAACAGGTCTCTCGTCTTGCATTAGGACCACTCCAAATCCGCTGTTGGAAGCATCTGTTGCAATTGAAACGGGCGCGTTCACATCATACAGTTTGAGTACGGGTGGCGATGTGAGTAGAGACTTCAGCTGGTCTACTGCCTGTCTTTGCTTCTGCTCAAAATGCCACGCTACTCCCTTTTCTGTTAGCTGTCTAAGTGGGGCGGTGATCTCTGAAAGGTTTGGAAGAAACTTGGCCATGTATGTCACCATCCCCAAGAACGTTTGCACTTCAGCCTTGTTTGTCGGGTATGGCATTTGTAGCATGCTGCTGACACGAGATGGGCTTGGTGACACGCCTGCTTTCGAGATGACGTGTCCCACATATTCAATCTCATTTGAGCGCATTACCGACTTTCTGGGTGTGAGCTTTAGGCCTGATTCTTTCACCCGTTCGAGTAGGGCTTTCACCCTTGCGTCATGTTGTGCTGCATTCACACCCCAAACGAGAATGTTGTCAACGACTAACTCCACCCCTTCTAAATCTCCGAACTTCCTGCATCGCCCGCTGCCAAATCTCACTTGCGGATGAGATTCCAAATGGAAGCACGAGGTATCGGTATCTCCCAAAGGGAGTATTAAATGTGGTCAGACGCGAGCTGTCATCGCTCAGTGGGAACTGCCAGTACCCACATGTAGCGTCAAATTTCGAGAACCATTCTGCCTTCGGCATGCTGGCTGCAATGTTCTCGAACGTCGGCATCGGGAAATGCTCCCTAAGAATGGCCGCATTGAGGTCACGTGGGTCAAGGCATATGCGGACTTCGCCATTAGGCTTGCTAACCACAGTCATTGAATTCACCCAATCTGTCGGTTCACTCACGGGCTTTATGACTCCCAAGCTTTCCATGCGTTCTAATTCGGCTTTGACCTTATCCCTGATCTTATAGGGGATAGTGTAGGGTGGGTTTTGCTTAGGTTGCACGTTCCCTTGCAGCGCTACGGTGTACTCATGTCGTTTTAGCCTTCCCAGCCCTTGGAAAATCTCGTGGTTTTCCTCAATGATCCTCGCAGTGTATGATGGGCTCGCACTCACGCCATCAACCGCCTCCTTTGGCACAAGAAGACCTAACTTTTCACACGTTAGTTTCCCAAATATGGGTTTCACATTCCCCTCCACTATTTGAAAGACCACCCTATATTCTTTCTTACCTACTTTGACGTTCCCCTTTGCCTGCCCCACAGGCTTCATTGTATGTCCAGAGTATGACCTCAGTGTCACGTTCGTGTTCAGTAAGGCAAGACCAGTCTTTTTGAACAAGTGCTCTGGCAGGATGTCAACTTGAGCGCCAGAGTCGAGTTTGAACTCAATGTTCACATTGTTGATGCTGCACATCTGTCCCCATTCACGCGTCGACTCAATAACGGCGTCAATGTAGAATACATCAACGTCGTCGTCCACTGGCTCAGGCAGCGGTGAAGTGTTCATCTGGAACTCGACGTTGCGGACGTCACGGCTCCAGTCCCCGGCCTTTTGTCTGATTAGCCGGTCATGTTGTCGGGGACGTGGGCGGCTGTTGGGCGTTCTATTTACCGGGCAGTCGGGGGATCTGGAAAAATGTCCAATCTCTCCGCAGGTATAACATCTCATGTACTGAGCGGGGCAGTAGTTGCCTTTATGGCCGCGGTTGCATGACTGGCAGACGGTATCTTTACCCGAATCACGGATTTCTGTCTGTGGCTGTCTGGGTCGCGAATCCCTGCCTCGGCCTCATGGCCGGTTGGTGCTGTCCTGTTTCACGTAATCAACTGTCTCTTTGGTGTCGATGGCGGTTGGGGCAAGCTGCTTCACATGCTCGGATGATGCATCTGCAATCATACACATGTCACTGCATTTTTCCAGTGTTAAATAATCACATTGTAGAAGTTACTCCTGGAGCGGCTGGCTGGTGATGCCGCAGACGATTCTGTCTCGCAGCAACGAGTCATGGATAATGCCAAACTCACAATCATTAGCTAAAGCCGTCACTGCAGTCAGGTAGCTGGAGAAGGTCTCCCCTCGCCGCTGATTACGTGTATTAAATACGTATCTTGTGACAGTTAAGTTCTTTTTTGGTTCACAGTATGTCCGAAACTTATTCTTCAGCGGTTGTATTTTGTCACTTTCCTCAGGGGTGAACCGAAAGGTCTCATAAAGCTCCTGAGCTGCTGGTCCAGCCACGTGGAGAAATGTTGCACACCAAATCTTTTCAGGCTTACCCGTCAGTTCTGTTGCTGTCTCGTACAGCTGGAATGCCCTTATCCAATCCTTATAATTCTTGGCCAAGTTTCCTTGCATGGAGAGTGGTCCCGGAGGCTTGAGTCCTGCCATTCTTTTCTTTAGTTGGTTTTTTTCCCCACTTCGACACCATGTAATGTTCCCTGCAAGGCCCTGTTGTGACAAGCACAATGAATACACGTCCGCCATCTTGTAAGTAAGATTTAATCTGAACAACCAATGGAAACTTCTAGAAGGTCACCATTGTGATATATAGGCACAGTTGCATATATATCACAGGAGGGGCAGTAGTGAGGGAGCGCTGCACTGTAGGAGGGGCAATACTGAGGGAGCGCTGCGCTGTAGGAGGGGCAGTAGTGAGGGAGCGCTGCACCGTGGGGGTGAGGGGGGGGATTACTGAGGGAGTGCTGCACCGTTTTTTTAAATTATACAAATACTTTTATTCAAAAAATAAATATACAAATTAGCACATTCAAAGACTGCCGATGTTGACAGTTTTACAAACAAACGATCATCAAATTAATATAACGCCAACTTTATCAACAAAACACTCAAGCTCCCGCGGCGACCACCATTCACGGAAGGCCTCCAAAGTCCCCGTGGACACCGCGTGTTCCCTCTCCAAGGGACGTAGGCCCGGAAAAGGGGCTGCAGTCAACCATGGTGCAGCCATCGACTGCCGCTGCCTGGACTCGCGAATGGCCCTTCGCCAGGCCCAGGAGCAGGCGGACAGGGAGATCTCCCCCTCCCCCCCCCCCCCCATCCTGACCTGCCCCACTCTGTGTTTAAGAAGGAACTGCAGATGCTGGAAAATCGAAGGTAGACGAAAATGCTGGAGAAACTCAGCGGGTGCAGCAGCATCTATGGAGCGAAGGAAATAGGCAACGTTTCGGGCCGAAACCCTTCTTCAGACTGATGGCAACATTTCGGCCCGAAACGTTGCCTATTTCCTTTGCTCCATAGATGCTGCTGCACCCGCTGAGTTTCTCCAGCATTTTTGTGTACCTGCCCCACTCTGTACCGGATGCCCAAATATCAGGAGTGTGGGGCTAAAATGTAGCCGAAACTTGAGGAACAGCCCCTTCAGATAGTCAAACAGGGGCTGCGACCTCTCACACTGCATGTAGACGTGGAACACGGTCTCTTCCTCCCCGCAGAAGTGACAGACGGCTGGCGAGTCTGTGAACCGGCTCAAGTACCTGTTACAGGCCACAGCCATGTGCAACACTCTCCACCCCAGGTCCCCGATGTAAAGGGGGAGGACTCCCTTATAGAGTGATCTCCACTGAGGACCACTCCAGCCATCAAGTGGTAACATGGACCGCCAGGGAGTATCAGGACAGAATACGAGGGCGAGGAATTGTAGAGTGTGCAGGAGCAGCCTGTACAGTACGCACCTCTCAGTGACGGAACGGCACGCTGGACAACTCATGTTGCGTGGGGCTGGCTCTCGGGAAAGGACCCGGGCCGTAGGTCCTATGAGCAATTCTGACGGACCAGGGGTAAGCTCGGCCGGAATTGCTCCATGCATACACCTCTCCTCGATACCCACCTTGACAGGGTGAGGACCGGCCACCTTCACAGCCACAACACGCCCCTCTCCCCAGAGGAGCAGCGCCCTGGCTGAAGGTGACCGGATTCCTAGCTTTAAGTAGATCATGATAAAAGCCAGGTAACTCCCGCCTAGCGTGTCGACTGTGGCCCGCTGCTGGGAGCTGTGTGCCCCCCTGGAGGCAGCGCCCCGGCAGACAAAGTACGTTGCCAGCGCATGTCATCTAGGACACTCGGAATACATATACCTTCGCAGGGTCCTGAGACAGAGAGCTGTCACCTGGGTACGGACGCAAATCTGCGCCTGACCGCCCTCCTCCAACGGGAGACTCAGAACTCCAGCAGACACCCAATGATTCCTCTCTCCCCAGTAGAAGTTCACCAACCTCCTCTGGATCATGGTGACAAATAAGGAGGGCGGGACTAGAGTGGCCATCCGGTACCACAACATAGAGGCCACCAGCTGGTTTATGACCAATGCTCGCCCCCAGGTAAGAGAGCACTCCAAGGAGTCCTGACCAATGCCCTAGCCAGGCGACGACTTTCGCCTCTAGCTCCTGCCAGTTCGCCGGCCAAGCCCCTCTGTGGGACCCAGGTAGACCCCCAGGTAGAGGAGGTGCGTGGTGCTCCATACAAAAACTGTCATCTCCTCTGGCAGGACGTCCACTTCCCACTGGCCCAGCAAGAAACCAGAACACTTCCCCCAGTTGATCCTGGCAGAGGGGGGATGCAGCTGAGAAAACCTGCTGAACTCATGCATCCTTCGCAGGTCAACAAGGTTGGTGAACATCATCGGCGTAGGCTGAGAGAACCACCTCCGGCCCCGGTAAAGCCAGGCCTGCCAACTGCCTCCAGAGGAGGCACAGGAATGGCTCTACACAGATGGAATACAGCTGGCCGGACATGGGACATCCCTGACGTACCCCCCATCCCAAAGTGAACGGAGGCCAACAAAGAGCCGTTGACCTTAACAAGGCATTCCGCAGCACTGTATAAAAGCCGGACTCGGGCTACGAAGTGTGGTCCAAATCCGAATGCCTGCAAGGTCCCAAGAAGGTAGTCGTGATCCATCCGGTCAAATGCCTTCTCCTGGTCAAGGGAGAGAAAGGCGATTGACCGACAGCCCCCTGGGACAGATAGATCAGGTCCCTGACCAGATGGATATTGTCCTGGAAGGACCGGCCCATGACTGTGTAGGACTGGTCTGGGTGGATCACTTGGGAAAGCACGGGACCCAGGCGATTCGCCATTGTCCGTACAAAGACTTTGTATTCTGTGCTGAGGAGAGAGTTCTTCAAAAGGCGGAGATCGCCCTTCTTGGGCAGCAGGACAACGACTGCCCTGTGCCATGAGAAAGGCATCTCCCCAGTCACCAGGCTTTTCCCCAGGACCTTCATAGTGTAACTCCCCAGGTCATCCCAGAAGGCTATAAGAAATTCTACTGTCAGCCCATCCAGCCCTGGAGACTTGCCTCCCCTGAGCTGGTGCAGGGTAGCAGTCAGCAATGCCAGAGTTATGGGATCATCCAGGGATTCAGCCATCTCTTTACACACTACGGGTAAGCCCTCCCACAGGACCCCCCGTGCATCCCCACTAGATGTACCCGCGGAGAACAGAGTCCTGTAGAAAGACCAAAACGAGGCACCGATCCTCTCTGGATGTGTTGCAGAGGAGCCATCATCCACAAGCAACTCAACGAGCTGCCTACGGGCTCCTCGCCACTTCTCCAAAGAGAAGAAAAAGGGGGAGGCGCAGTCCAGATCATGCAACATCTGGACTCGCAACCTCACATACACGCCCCGGGACCTCCTAAGCTGCAAGTCTCTCAGTGCTCCCTTCTTCTCCTGATACTCCTCCCACTAACACGAGTCCCCACCAGTCTGACCCAGGCGAGACTCCGAGTCAAGCAACTCTCTCTCAAGCCGTCCGATCTCAGAGTCCCGCCCCTTGGTCAACTTCCTCGCATAGTCCTGACAAAACAGACAGACGTAGGCCTTTCCCACATCCCACCACTGCCTTAGGAAAAGGAAAAGCCCCTGCCTCTCTCTACTTCACTGTGGGAGGGGCAGTACTTTGGGAGCACCGCACTGTAGGAAGGGTAATGATGAGGGAGTACTGTTGGAGTTGTTTGTCATTATCGTCGAACCAATCTTGATGTTTATTTTACACAAACCCAATTGTTTCTTTGCAGGAGGCGATCAACAAATGGTGGGATTTGTTAAGGCAGTTGCTCTTGAAGTTTTTGTTGGAACTTCTGTACATGGTTGATGTCTTGAAGGACATCAACTTTGAATTTCTTGATGGTGTTCTGGTTTTGATGGTTCCTTTTGGGCCAAATCTTCATTCTGCACCAGTAGCAGCTCTTGTTTTCAGTACATCTTGTTGGTCACGGGATTGTATGATGATGTAGTCGATGAGGTGCCAGTGTTTGGAACGTGGATGCTGCCAGGAGACTTTGTGCCTGTTTTTCTGGCGCAATAAGGTGTTTGTAATCACCAGGTTGTGTTCAGCACATTTGGTGAGGAGGAATGTTCCATTGGCGTTGACCTTGCCAACTCCTTCCTTGCCTATGATCTTTCCCGACTCTGGCATTGAAGTCTCCTAAGAGAATGATCTTGTCGTCGTTGGGAACAGAGGAAAGGATGTCAAGTTGGGTGTTGAAGTTCTCTTTTACTTTGTCTTCAGTGTCCAGAGCTGGAGCATTGGCGCTGATGATGGTGGTGTATTGGTTCTTGACGAGCTGGATTCGGAGAGTCATAAGACGTTCGTTGATTCCCAGTGGTTGTGAAGTAGGCCGATACAGATGGAAAAACCTACTCCGTGGATCCTCGGTTGTTCAAGATCAAGACCTTTCCATAAAAAGGTGTATTGACCTTGTTCTTCCTTTAGTTGCCCTTCTCCAGCTCTGCGGGTCTCACTCAGAGCAATGATGTCAAAGCTGAATTTTCGGAGTTCCCGATCAGTTCTCTGTTCGGTCTGAGTTTGGGTTGTCCATCAGAGTTCGTATATTCCAAGTTCCGAGTTTCATAGTTTTGCTTCTTGATGGTTTTCGACCGCATGATGGTGATCCCTCTGGATGCGGCTTTCCAGACAGGACGAGGCAAAGCTGACTATTTTTAGGGCACCTTTTCTAGCCCCTTCCCAGTTCAGGGTGAGCAGAGTGGATCCTAAATAGGACTGATCAGACATGAATACTGCTACCGTACAAATATCCTGCTTCTGCCCAAAGTTGAGCGATTGAATCAAGTACTCACCACTTCTGTGCCAGTTCATGATAAGAAGCTTCCAGCCATCACGTGGTCTGCTGCCATTGCACTTCCCCAATCGCCGAAAGTCTTGAGAAGTTTTGTGCTGCTCACAGAACGAAGACGCTTGTTCGTGTGTTTGTTTAACGTGTACTTGATGTTGCACTCCAAGAAGCACACGGTCCTTCACAAATCAATCAACTGATTCCAATGGCAAGGGAACCAAGATGACTGGAGCGGATAGATCTGTTGCAGCCTTCATCCGCATTCACAGCCGTTGAGTTCAAGATAACTTTGTCCGCTTGGTCCGCTGTAGAGGTCTTGTAGGTTGGATCGTTCTTAGTCTGGACCCTGATCCTCAACCTTACCGTCATGGGTGGCCCTACCAGAAGCTAGTGCTTCCGACGGCATCACTCTCGGAATCATGAAGGCATGCAAGCCTCTTCGCTACGACAAGGCAAACGATGCGTGATTGCCCCAACACAGTTCACCATCGATGAAAAGCTTTAATCACCCTACAAAATGACCAACAGTCGGCTACCAAAAGGAATTGCTATCAGGAATGTAAGGCTGCAGAAACGCACCCGAAACCTGAAAAACCAATGGTGGAGGGAGAAAGCTCAGGAAATCTAACAACGAGCAGACGCCAACAACACTCGAGGCTTTTTCAACGCAACCAAAGCCATTTTTGGTCCATCCACTCATGGTCAAGCCCCTCTCAAAAGCAAAGATGGGTCAAACATCCTGAAGAGCAATGCTGACATAAATTCTAGATGGAAGGAGCACTTTGAAGATCTAAATCAAACCGCCTCATTTGACAGGAATGTGATCAACAACATTCCAAAGCAGCCCATTGACAACTCCCTAAGCAGATTACCATCACTTGAAGAAGTCAAGGAAGCCATCAAAACCTTGAAAAACAAGGCAGCTGGACTTGACGGCTACAAAATTGGAGGTAACCTGCACCATTACCAACTGCATCAACTTCTCATTAAGATCTGGATGAATGAAAATGTACCTGGAGACTTTAGAGGCTTAGCAATCGTTACCATCTACAAAAGGAAAGGTGATCGATCTGACTGCGGAAACTATCGTGGAATTTCCCTATTAGCAACAGCAGGCTCGCATCATGAACACCGACTCAAGCCTTTAGCCGAGAAGATCCTTCCGGAGACACAAGCCGGTTTTAGACCATCACGTGGAACTGCCGACATGATCTTCACAATGTGTCAACTACAAGAAAAATGTCACAAACAACTTCAACCTTTGTACATGGCATTCATCGACCTCACTAAGGCCTTTGACTCAGTATCAAGGGAACTCCTGCGGGACATCCTATCCAGCTTTGGATGTCCTGAAAAGTACATTCGAATCCAGAGACTCCTCTGCGATGACATGCTTGCCACAGTCATGGCCAGCAACAGCAACTGTGAGCCATTTCAAGTCGGATCAGGAGTGAAACAGGGATGTGTGATTGCCCCAACACTGTTCACTATTTTCATTGCAACAACCACCCACATCATCAAGAATGACCTACTCCCAGGAATCTAAATCGTCTACAGAACAGATGGCAGACTTTTCAATCTTGCCCATCTCAAGTCCAAAACTAAGACATCTATGAGTTCCCTCATCGAGTTCCAATACGCAGACGACAACTGTGTTGCACCTCTCTCAGAATCATCTGCAACAGATCCTGACTGCCTTCCACAGTGCATACACAAAACTTGGACTTACCATCAACTCCAAGAAGACTCAGGTTATCTACCAATCGTCACCAATGGAGATAAATCGGAAAGAACCATCAATTCAACTTGGTGAAACAACCCTGGAAAATGTGGATCACTTTCCGTACCTTGGAAGTCACCTCTCCTCCAATGTTGACCTTGATGACAAGATCCAACATAGTCTTAAGTGTGCTGGAACAGCTTTTGGACGTCTTCGAACGAGAATCTTTCAAAATCGTGACATCCGAACAGACACCAAAATGTTAGTGTACAAGGCAGTGGTGATTCCAATGCTCCTGTATGCATCAGAAACCTAGACAACATATCAAGTCAAGTCAAGTCAACTTTATTTGTCACATACAAGATCTGCAGTGAAATGAAAGTGGCAATGCCTGCGGATTGTGCAAAAACTACAGAACAGAATAGAACAGAATCAGTATTTACATGTTAGAAAAAAAAAAATTTTTTAAAGACACAACACAACAGTAAATTAGTACAGTAAATTAGTCCCTGTTGAGATAAGAGTTTACAGTCCTGATGGTCTGTGGGAAGAAACTCCGTCTCATCCTCTCTGTTTTCACAGCATGACAGCGGAGGCGTTTGCCTGACCGTAGCAGCTGGAACAGTCCATTGCTGGGGTGGAAGGGGTCCCCCATAATTTTGCTGGCTCTGGATCAGCACCTTCTGATGTATAGTTCCTGCAGGGGGGTGAGTGTAGTTCCCATAGTGCGTTCGGCTGAATGCACTACTCTCTGCAGAGCCTTCTTGTCCTGGGCAGAGCAGTTCCCAAACCAGATTGTGATGTTGCCGGACAAGATGCTTTCTACAGCCCCAGAGTAGAAGCACTGAAGGATCCTCAGAGAGACTCTGAATTTCCTCAGCTGCCTGAGGTGGTAAAGGCGCTGCCTTGCCTTACTTACCAGTGTGGCAGCGTGTGATGTCCATGTCAGATCCTCTGTGATGTGGACTCCCAGGTATTTAAAGCAGCTCACCCTATCCACAGTATCCCCATTTATCTCCAGTGGTGTGTACGTCCTTGGATGTTGTGCCCTTCTAAAGTCCACAATCAGCTCCTTAGTTTTTATGATATTCAAGAGCCATTTGAAAACACTTGAAAAGTTCCATCAACGATGTCTTCGAAGCAGCTTAAATATCAGCTGGGAAGACAGAAGAACCAACGTCAGCCTGCTGAATGAAGGAAAAACATCCAGCATCAAAGCCTTTGTCATCAAGAACCAACTAAGATGGGTCGGTCATGTTGTTCAGATGGAATACGAGCGTCTACCAAAGCAAACCTTCTACTCCCGGCTTGAAGGCAAAAGTAAAAGAGGCGGTAAAAAGAGATTCAAAGACGCCTTAAATGCCAGCATGAAGACATGTGAAATCGACATTTGGGTAACCAATGCCAAGGACAGGAAACTCTGGCGAACCATCATCCAAGAAGGAACAGCAACCTTCAAAGCCAACAGATGCGCAGAATTAATAGAAAACGGAAAGAGAGGCAGCAACAACCAAAGCCCGATCTGCCATCTGGAATTACCTGTCCTGAATGCCGAAGAACTTTCAAAGCCAGGATTGGACTCATAAGCCACCTGACAGGCCATAAAATCAACGGAACATAGACCATCATCCTCGACCTCGAGGGACTTTGGAAACGCCGCACTGTAGGAGGGGCAGTGATGAGGGAGCGCTGCACCGTGGGAGGGACAGTACTGAGCTCCACTCGGTTGGTATGGGACATCCGGCCTCTCAGAGTCAGTTTGAACGAGTAAACCCAACTCCTCGCATTGCGGAGGGACAACATGGTGCAGCGTTAGGGGTCATTTGGCCAAGCGGTGAATGTCCCTTTCCTCCGAGCGCCCGTGACACATGTGACTGACATAAATGTAGAGGCAGACTTACCTTTTGCTTACCTGCCAGTGTTCCCGATAGAAGAAGCGATACAGTGCATTCAGAGAGTATTCAGACCCCTTCACTTTTTCCACATTTTGTTACGTTACAGCCTTATTCTAAAATGGATTAAATTCATTTTTTTATCATCAATCTACACACAATACCCCATAATAAAAAAGTGAAACAGGTGTTTAGAAATTTTTGCAAAGTAATTACAAATAAATAAATGAAATATCACATTTACATAAGTATTCAGTCCCTTTACTCAGTACTTTGTTGAGGCACCTTTGGGAGCGATTACAGCCTCAGGTCTTCTTCAGACGCGAAACGTTGCCTATTTCCTTCACTCCATAGATGCTGCCTCACCTGCTGAGTTTCTCCAGCATTTTTGTCTACCTTCAATTTTCTAGCATCTGCAGTTCCTTCTTAAACAGCCTCAAGTCTTCTTGGGTATGATGCTACAAGCTTGGCACACCTGTATTTAGGTAATTTCTCCCATTCTTCTCTGCAGATCCGTTCAAGCTCTGTCAGGTTGGATGGGGAGTGTCGA
The DNA here is from genome assembly GCA_038087875.1 of Malacoraja senta. Lineage (NCBI taxonomy): Eukaryota > Metazoa > Chordata > Chondrichthyes > Rajiformes > Rajidae > Malacoraja > Malacoraja senta. The sequence continues at coordinate 38,418,500 of CM075977.1, read as the reverse complement.
TGCAGCGCTATTTACAGTTCCCTCCAGAGATGTTCGATCGGGTTCAAGTCAGGATCGAGGGAAAGATGAACGGCCACTCAAGGACATTCACAGACTTGTCACAAAGCCACTCCTGCATTGTCTTGGCTGTGTGCTTAGGGTCGTTGGCCTGTTGGAAGGTGAACCTCCGCTCCAGTCTGAGGTCCAGAACGCTCTGGAGCAGGTTTTCATCAAGGATTTCTCTGTACTTTGCTCCATTCATCTTTCCCTCGATCCTGACTAGACTCCCAGTTTCTGCCACTGAAAAACATCCCCACAGCATGATGCTGCCACCACAATGCTTCACTTTAGGTATGGTATTGGCCAAGTGATGAGTGGTGCCTGGTTTCCTCCAGACGTGACGCTTGGCATTCAGGTCAAAGAGTTCAATCTTGGTTTCATCAGACCAGAGAATCTTGTTTCTCATGCCTTTTGGCAAACTCCAAGCGGGCTGCCATGAGTCCAATTAAGTTGTAGAAACATCTCAAGGATAATCAATGGAAACAGGATGAACCTAAGCTCAATTTTTTTTTTTTTTTTTTTTTAAATTTATTAGAAGTACATTACATTACAACCACATACATTAGTACTCGTCACTTATGTCTTCTTACAATTAATGTACTCCATTTGTTTTTTACACTAGTAAAAGGAAAAGATAAGATTGAAAGAAAGAAGAAAGTGAAGGAAAAAGTGAGAGTGTAGAAAATGTGACAACAAAAAAGGACGAAGACCCTATAAGAACAAAATTAAAAACAAAAGAAAAAGAGTTAAGAAATAGACACTAGAAAAGAAGGAGAAAGAGAAAGAGGTAAAAGAGAGAAACAGATATTTTTTATGAGCATTACGCAAATGGGACATACCAACTCTTCAACTATCATCCCCCCTTACCTGAGCTCAATTTTTTTAAGGTACCTTTGCACCCTATATTTGTAATAATTCTAAGCTCAATTTTGAGTGTCATAGCAAAGGGTCTGAATACTTATGTAAATGTGATATTTCAGTTATTTCTTTTCAATTACTTTGCAAAAATTTCTAAACACCTGTTTTCACTTCTTCATTCTGGGGTATTGTGTGTAGATTGATGATAAAAAATGAATTTAATCCATTTTAAAATAAGGCTGTAACGTAACAAAATGTGGAAAAGGTGAAGGGGTCTGAATAGTTACTGAATGCACTGTAACTCATGACCTGTCCTCATATGTGACTCCATTCCCATACCAACACATGTGGTGCCCTTGAAAGAGGCTGCTGCATGGAGCCTGTCACCATGGGTTTATTGTGCTCCAGATGTAGGGCATCGAGATATGGATCAGGCCTGGTGTCAATAAAGCACATTCCCACAGTCACATAACATGAATCTGGCCCTTCGGTCCACGTGTTCAGCTGCCTGTACTAGTCTCGATATTGAACACCAGAATGCCAGAATCTTTCTAGTGCTCATCCCCACTCTTCACAAATAAAGGCAGAGATACAGCATAGATACAGCATAGATACAGCATAGATACAGCATAGATACAGCATAGATACAGCATAGAACAAGCCCTTTGTCCCATTGAGTCTGTGCCATGCATCAACCATCCATTAACACTAATCTTTCATTAATCTCATATTTCATTCTTTCAACTCCCTCATCAATTCCCTCGAGATTCTCACCTACATACAAGGGTAATTTACAGCAGCCAATTAATCAACAAAACAGTCTTTGGCATGTGAATGGAAGCTGGAACACCCGAGGAAACCCACACGGTCACAGGCAGAATGTTTAAACTCCACAGAGACAGCGCCAGAGCTCAGGATCAAACCAGGGTTTCTGGAACTGCGATGCCACGGCACTCCCACCTGCTCCTCTGTGTCACCCAATATTGAGGCATCCTGCCTGCACATCATTCATGCTTTGATTGTGCCTTTGAACCTGCTCCTAATCTTTCCATTCCTGGTTATGTGAAGGGTTCATGTTTCATAAATATCAGTGGCTGCCTTTCTCAAAATTGCCAAGTACACAATCTACATAAAATTGAGCTTGAGGAAGAGTCCTGACCTGAAAGGTCATCTATCCATTCCCTCCACAGATGCTGCCCGATCCGCTGAGTTATTCCAGCACTTTGTGTTTTGGTCAAGATTCCAGCATCTGCAGTTCCTTTTATCTCCTCTGGCTCCATTATGTGCCAGTTTGCCTGGGTTGGGCTGAATTGCCATCACTCCGGCAAACGTTGGCACCATCAGGAATGGAGAGAGGAAGAAGGTGATTAGTGGGACAAGCAAAGTGGATTAGTCCAGATGAGTGAGTGATCCTCTCCTGATTCTCCCCACATCCGTGCATTCTATCCTACTGCAGAAATGTCTGCACAAGGTCTGTGTTGCCTCATTGCTGGTTATCATATGAGACATTAAACGGACATTTGTGTGACGTGAAGATCCAGTGATGAGGCTTGGAAAACTAGTGGGAAAGTGCTCTCCAGTGTCCTGAGGCCAATATTCATGTCTGGACCAATTACCTGGTCATTTTCACATTGGGGCTTGTGGGATCTTGCTGTGCCCCCATGGGCTTTCCAATGACCATACTTCCAAATGATATCCATTGGCTATAAAGAGCATTGGGATGTCCCGTTCTGATGATCACGTCCACCTACAACTTTTTTACTGACCTTTCCGTGACCTCAGGAACCTCCAGTGACCGTCTCTGCCATCAAACCCCATGAAAAATATTGCAATGTAATGATTACAAATAATAAGGAGCAACGGGCGGCACGATGGCGCAGCGGAAGAATTGCTGTCTTACAGTGCTTGAAGCGCAGGAGACCCGGGTTCGATTCCAACTATGGGTGCTATCTGTCTGTCTGTTTGCGACTGTGTGGGTTTTCTCCAAGATCTTTGGTTTCCTCCCATAGACGATCAGGTTTGTAGGCAAATTGGCTTGGTTTAAGTGTACATTGTCCCTCATGTGTGTAGGGTAGTGTTGGTGTGCGGACCTGGTGGGCTGAAGGATCTGTTTCTGCGTTGTATCTCTAAATTAAACTAAACTAAACAAAGTGGCACAACCAGTGGAGCTGTTGGATCACAGCTCCGGCAACCTCCGTTCAATCATAACCTCCAGTGCTGCCTATGTGGAATCAACATGTTCTCCTGGGTTTCTTCCCAAATCATAAAGATAAGTGGATTGGCAAGTCAATTGCCGACTGTAAAATGCTCAGAGAGTGGTAACATCCAGATGGAGAATGTGGGAAAAGCAAAATGGGATTGGTGTAGAATATGAATAAAATGAGAATGGACAATTGGCATAGACCTGGTGGGCCAGAGGGCATTTCCCACATTGCTTGACTCTGTGACGCCAATAAAAACAACTCTCAATAACCTGGAGTTGCATCTAAACCTGTGTTGCATAGATTATAGAATCGTACTGTGCAGATTAGCCCACAATGTCGATGCCAAACATGATGCCAGATCAAACTAATCTCTACCGCCTGCACGTAATGCTTATCCTTCAATTCCCTGCATATCCCTGTGCCTATCATAAAGCCTCCTAAAAGCGAACATCATATCCACTTCCGCCATCAACTCTAGCACCTGTTCCAGGCACACACCACTTGCTGTGAAAAAATCTGCGCCCACACATCTTTAAATTTTACTTCTCCACTTAAAGCTGTGCCCTCATCTTTGACATTTCAACCTGGGGAACAAGTTTATGACTGTCCACCCTATCTATGCCTCACATAATTTTATATACTTCTATTGGGTCTTCCCACAGCTTCCGAGGTCAGAGAAAATAATCCATTTGTCAAACCTATTTTATTGTTAATACCCTCTAATCTAGGCAACGTGGTGATAAACTTATTCTACCCCCCTTCTAATCTTCCTGTAATCCTTCCTGCAATGGGGTGACCAAAACTACACACAATATTCTACATGTGGCCTAAGAAAAGTCCTATAAAGCTGCAACATGACTTCCTGACTCTTATACTCATTGCCCAACCATTGAGGCCAAGCATTCCATATCACTCTTTACCACTCTATTTACTTGTGTTGCCACTTTCAGGAAGCTATGAACCTGGGGCACAAGATTCCTCTGTACCTCAATGCTGTTAAGGGTCTTGCCCTTTACTGTATACTTCCCCCTTACATTTGACTTCCCGAAGTACTCATACTTGCTTGGATTAAATTACACCAGCCTTTTCTCTGCCCATTTTTGTAGCTGAGCTATATCCCTCTGCATACTTTCTCAGCCTTCGCACAGTTCACAACTCCACTAATTTTGGTGTTGTCGCTATGCTGTGGTTTTGACATTGAAGGTGCAGCTATAGAGTACATGAGTTGATGTTTTTTCCCCCATACATTGCTACATTGCCCCATTTTAAACAAAGTAAACACAGTTAATTATAGATGAGTAATGATAGCGAGGTAGCAGCCAGCAGTATGAACCCTTCCGCGCACTGACACATAGTGGTGGGTATTTGTTGTCTGGCTTGGACTCTGTAACAACTCAAACTGCTTGTGGGTCAATGTAAACATTTGGGAAGGTCACCTTATCAGATCCTGGGGCCTCATGAGTGTTGGACGGGGCAAAATAAATGACAACACTGAACTCCTTTGATAGATGATATTTCCTTAATCAGCCAGGGGATTTTGTATCTTGAACTGCTGTAAAAATACCACAGCTAGTCTTTCAGAACGAGCTCGTTAAACACAACACCCGCACAAACAGAGTTTACCACAAACTCCTGGCTCCTGAGGTCCCACACATCGGTAGGTTCCTAAAATGAAAACATGGCATGAGATGAGGGAGGACTGGCAGGAGCATGTTATTGCAAGACTGAACAGGATCGATTGTTTGCTGGGAATACACCACAGTTTGTCAGTTCCTGGATTCGGACACAACGGGGATGAAGGATCAGCGACATATTTCCAAATCAGGACTTGTGTGACTGGAGAGGAAGCTGTAGGTGGTGGTGCTTCCCTGTATCTGCTGCCCTTGTCCTTCTTGGTGGGAGAAGTCACGGGTTTTGAGACTTGTGGTGGGAGGAAGAGCCTGGGCAGTATTTTGTAGATGAGCCACTGTACATGGCTATGTGCTTCCACAACATTAAAAGGAATGCACTGATGACTTTGGAGTCAGGGGGAAGAGGTGGAAGCTAATGCAACTATTACCTGACCCATGGAAGTCTGCCAAGCCAAGCAGTTTGGAGCAGGCACTCAAACAGCCATGCCTGGCACTTGGATTTCAATTCAGAAAAGCACATTTTCTAAAAGCCAACGGAAAGTTTTGGACACAGAAGACTGCAAATGATGGAATCTTGAACAAAGAAACAGTGGCTGGAGGAACTCAGTGGGTCAGGCAGCATCCAAGGAGGGAAATGGGCAAATTACATTTTAGATCCAGACCCTTCTTCAAGACTAAAAATCTTGAACGTTCCTGATCCGAAATATTAGCTGTCCATCTCCCTCCTCAGATGTTGCCTGACTGATTGAGTTCCTCCAGCAGTTTGTATTTTGATTAAGAATGTATTAGATAGATAATTGTAAATGAGGAATCTGAATGTCGGAGTGGTGACTAATTGATAGGTTTGGAAGTCGGGTTTGGATCCCAGAACCCAGGCTGGGCAATGGGATCACAAGGTTCGGGCGAGACAGTGACATCGGCCTCTGCTGAGCAGTGGGTTCCCAAGGTTTGGTCTGGGCACTGATATCTCAGGGCACGGCTGAGCAATGAGGTGCTAGGACTCAGCTGGGTTGAAGAAGACAACCTCAGGTTTGACCAGCTGCTAAGACATCCTGGCAGTGTTATTAAGATGCGTTCTCTTTGGCAGCTCTGGATCTACCTGCGCCATGACCACTCTCCACCTACCCACCTTGGTCTTGTATTTAGTTTAGTTTAGTTCAATTTAGTTTATGTCTAGGTTAGTTTAGCTGAATTTAGTTTATTATCAAGTGTACCGAGGTACGGTAAAAAGCTTTTTAGTTGAGTGATATCCAGTCAGCAGAAAGACTCTCCGTGAATACAATCAAGTCGTCCACAGTGTACAGATACAGGATAACAGGAATAACGTTCAGTGCACAATAAAGTTCAGTAAAGTCCGATTAAAGATAATCTGAAGGCCGCAGGACATTGCCAGCCACAAGGCTGTGGGCATGGAACAGGCTGAAAGCCAAGTACCAGGCTGACTCTCCAGCACAGTCTGGAAGGAATGTCATACCATAGCCCTGCAGTGTGGCATTCCTTGGGGAAAGCAGTGACCACTCTACTCACAGTATTCACTGCACCCAGGATAGTGCACCAGAAATACACAGAGCAATTAAAGGGGTTGGTTATTAAAGAGGCCACTAGCCCAAGGTGACTATCTCCTCTCAGGAGACAATTTGCACAGGCAGAAAGTAACATGTTTCTATGTGTGTATAAATCACACCATCTCAGAACTTTTAAACTCAGGGAAATGTGGTGGAGGAATGAGGGGGAGGAGTAGTCTGTGGAAAATAATGCAAATCTTTATTGATTATGAAATAAGGCTCACGGAGTACAATCATTATGCATCCACCCATGCTATATAATCTTTGAAGATCAATGGTTTGTACCCTCCCAGTCTGTGCTTTCATCGCCTATCTCCCTGCCAATAGAGAGGTAGACCAGACCTGGGCTGCAGGCTTCTGGTGTCACAGACTGATGCAAAGCAGCAGGGCAAACCATTGCCTAGGAAGTCAGGAAAGTCTTAGGTCTTGTGCCAGGATTTATTCACTGCCAGGTGTCTGTGTAATGTAACTCAGAGAGACACCGTCTGCGATAGGCAGGTCTGATCTACACCCGTTCACTCTCACAGCAGGATCAACCGGTTTAGAACCCCCTTGACAATTGGCTTTGCGCTGGTCCAGACTACAATGGTTACTCTGTTAACCGAATGCTTCAACCTTGCTTTCCTCTGATTCTCAAACATTTCTGAAGCACCTTTCACATTCCCATACACAACAGCCAATGCAGGACAATCATTTTTATGATCCCCTTTCCCATCAGGCAAAAGGTACAGAAATGTGAAAATGCACACCTCCAGATTCAGGGACAGTTTCTTCCCAGATGTTATCAGGCAACTGAACCATCCTAACGCCAACTACAGAGCAGTCCTGATCTACTATCTATTGGAGTCCCTTGGACTATCTTTGACTAGACGTTACTGGACTTTATATTGCATTAAACATTATTCACGTTATTCCCTTTATCATGTAGCTGTACCCTGTGGATGGTTCGATTGTGGATGATCATATATTGTTTTTCCGCTGACTGATGATCACACAGCAACAGTTTTTCACTGTACCACCTCGGTACATGTGACAATAAACTAAACTCATAAAACTCCAGCCAGTGTGGGCACGGCAAGCTCCCACAGACCACAGCTAGTTAGAATCGGTTGAATGAGGACTCCCCAATTCATCTTTGGCCAGTCTGGATCTTACACTTTTACTCAGGACAGAGGGAGGAGGATTTCATTAAAAGCTACAGCCTCCAATAGTGCCACACTCCCTTGGTGGAACAATGGCCTGAACCTTTAGTTCTCTACCTTAACTCCCTTCACCATTGGTGGCCAGTGGTTGCTGTGTGCACTCTCTGTAAACTGTGTAGTAGTTACTCACCCAGGCTTCTCTAACAGCACCTCCCAAGCCCTAACATTGACCACCAAGGTGCTTGGTTGTTAAATCTCATGTAGTGACACTGAGGTGTGGCAACGCACTTGGTGGAGTGGGCCGCTGGAGGCACTGAAGTAGCCTGAGGCTCAATTAGATCTGGCGCTGCTCCAAGTGGCCGAGCCAGCAGACCCCGGTCTGCCCGGCCTGCAGTGGCACGGAGCAGTGGAGCTGTGGTGGAGGACATTTAACATCCCCTACCTAGCCTGGCTGAATCCGCAACTCTGACCCAGTGCCACCCCCAGGATAACAGGCCTTTATTGTGGAGGAACGAACTGCAAATGCAGGTTTATACCGAAGATAGACACAAAATGCTGGAGTAACAGTGGGTCAGGCAGCATCTGTGGAGAGAAGGATTAGGTGAGGTTTTGGGTTGGAAGCCTTCTTCAGACTGAAAGATAGAGGTGGGGTGGGGTAGGGAACTGAAAGCGAGAAAAGCCTGGCCCTGATCTGTTCTGGCTTTTTGTCAACTCCCGTTCATCTCCCCCACCTCTATCCTTCAGTCTGAAGATAGTTTCCAACCCAAATATCACCTATTTATTTTCTCTGCAGATGCTACCTGAGTCACTCTAGCATATTGTGTCTATCAATGAGCCTTTATGGCCAAATTAAGACGCTGTGTTTCTCAAAATGGACTTGAAACATACAAAATACCAGAAACAAGGTGACTCTTTTGTGCTGTCTACTGTAATCTGCTATTCCAATACTCTTGTACTTAACTATGATCGTATCTATCTATAGTAAGATTATTACCAAACTGTGTGCAGAAAAGGAATTTCACTGTGCCATTCATGAACCATTGAGCCATAGAGTACCCAGTCTCTGACCTGTACTTGTAGCCACCATATCTCTGCGGCTATTCCAGTTTCTGGGCAGTGGTGACTCTCATAATATCAATGTTGGAGAACTCCAATAATGCCCAGAACTATTACCCTAGACCTCAGGCAGTGATGATGTGGAACCCTTCACCTAGAGGCCGTGGGTTTTGTGTGGGAATGATTAGTCTTTTGAGACTGTGTAGGTTTGTGCTGGTCTGCTGCGCTGAAGGGAGCAGGGATGGGTGGTTTATGTATGATGCAGGACCTCTAGGATCTATCTGAATGATGGAGCAGGCTAGTGCATCTCCTGCTCATAACCCATGGATTTGCTGTAAGATCAGTGAGAGAGTTGTACAGAGATCACAGCACAATGGTTCAACATGGACAGATTGTAGCAGCTCATCTCAATTCATCCCCAAGTGCTTTACAGCCAATAAACTCCTTTAAGGTTTAGTCCTCTGTTGTAAAATAGTCAATGTCACAGCTATTTAGTGCATAAGATACCATAAACAACTTGAACAACTAATCTGTTTTAAACGATAGTGGTAATGTTGTTCCACAGGATACTGGGGAGAACTATTCTGTTCTTTCTAAAAATATTGCAGTAGGATCACGCACATCTAATTGAATGGTGTAGTTTACTGCCTACAACAGCGCACCCACAGAACTACAGCCCTCCCTCAACACTGCATTGAAAAGGCAAGCTTAGATTTTGGACTCAAATCTCCAGAGTAGGATTTGAACCGACAACTTTGTGGCACCTAGAAGAGAATGCTAACCACGGAGCCACAGGTGACATCCTTCAGGATCCTTCACCAAAATACTGATCTGTTAATTTGAGAAACCTCCAGAGACCAGACTCTGAAACCGATGCCAGTTCCCCAGGGTTTCTCTGCTTCCTCTACATCGCTTCCCCCTGATCACCGCTCAGGGTCTGCAGGATTAGAGGAAGAGTTTTACAAAAAGCAGCTTGGGAAAAACTGGAGCAAGTTCCTGGAGCAAAGTTACAAGAAACTCACACAGGGCACTTCACTTGCTTTTTAGAACTAACTGAACCTTGCAAATAGTTTTTAATTCCAAAAGTATGGCCTGCATTTCATCTTAAGATAAGCAACGTGACTCCAAAAGGTAAACCTGTCATCATTTAAAAAAAGCTTTTCTTCATGATGCAGGTGTTTTGAAAATATCTCTGTGTAATCTCTATTTAATCTTTCGAATAAACCAAGACATCTTCTTTTCAGGTCACACACTAAGCGAGTTCTCCACAGAAGTCTCTCTATCCACATCACCAAAGCAGGTAAGCTGTTCACTGTTACAGTGTTGGTTTGTGAAGGCTTGCTGTGCTATATCTGGTTGCCATGTTTCCTACATTACAACAGTGAGTGGTGATGAGTTTGATGTGTTTTGGAAAAAAAATTGATCCTGAAAGGCTTTCTAATATAAAGCAAGAATTTCTTTGAATGAAAAAGCTTCCATTGGATCTTCACTGTGAAGTTTTAAACACGTCTACATATTTATGATTGATTGAGATAAGCACTGACCAATGTTACAGATCTTGGATTAACAGGAAGGAATAGGAATACGTAATTGTCACATGTGACTAGGCACAGTGAGATTCTTTGCATACACAATGTATCCAAATAGCAGCCACCTACGGTCCTGACAAAGTAACAAAGCACGCCGGCTCCCCCTTTTGTCCCCCACAGCGGTTCAGCCAAGTCGGGTCCCCATTGTCCTTTGCCCCCCCCCCCCCCCTTCACATTGTCCATTGTTCTCCCCCACAGCGGTCCCCTCCACTCCGGGTCCTTCATTGTTCTTCCCCTCCCCCCTCACGGCGGTCCTCCACACTCTCATCGACCGTCGACCTTGGGTCGACCCGCGAGGCATCGCCGCCACCGCGAGGCTTCGCCACTGCCGAGGTCCGATTGTCGTGAGGCTTCACCGCTGTCGACGTCCTATTTCACGCCTCCATGGTGCCGACCCGGGCCACGGGCTCCGCCGGCCGCCTCACCCAACCCGGGCTTCTACACTGCGATCCGGGAGGCATCAAGACCGCAGCACCTTGAGGAAAAGCCTCCGGCCGCGTTCCCAGTCCACTGACAGACAGGAAGCAGCATGTGAGGCAGGGAAAGCACATCTCGGACCCACAAACCCTCAGCATAGGAGCAAGGCTGCGTACTCTCCCCTCTCCTCTACTCTCTCTCCACCAATGACTGCACCTCCAATGACTCCTCTGTCAAACTTCTCAAGTTTGCGGACGACACAACCCTGATTGGACTGATTCAGGATGGGGAGGAATCTGCCTACAGACAGGAAGTGACACATCTGGCGTCCTGGTGCCATCGCAACAACCTGGACCTCAATGCTCTTAAGACAGTGGAATTGATTGTAGACTTTAGGAGAGCTCCCCCTCCCCTCACCCCACTCACCACCAACAACACCACAGTCACATCTGTGGAGTCTTTTAAGTTCCTGGGAACCGTCATCTCCAAGGACCTTAAGTGGGGGACTACCATCAACTCCACAGTCAAAAAGGCACAACAGAGGATGTACTTCCTGCGGCAGCTGAGGAAGCACTCTCTGCCGCAGGCAATGATGGTCCAATTCTATACGGCCATCGTAGAGTCTGTCCTCACTTTCTCCATCATGGTCTGGTTTGGCTCAGCCACCAAGCACGACACCCGGAGGCTGCAGTGAATCGTCCGATCAGCTGAGAAGGTTATTGACTGCAACCTTCCCTCCATTGACAAACTGTACACTGCAAGGGCCAGGAAGCTAGCGGGTAAGATCATCTCTGACCGCTCTCACCCTGGCCACAAACTCTTTGAATCACTTCCCTCTGGAAGGCGACTCCGGACTGTCAAAGCTGCCACAGCCAGACATAAAAACAGCTTTTTTTCCCCACGATTAGTAGCTCTACTCAATAACCAAAAATCTGTAGCCTCCTTTAGCTCTGGTATTTTATTTAATTCACATGTTTAATCAATAATGTTTTATTATTAATGTTTAATGTTTTATGTATCATTGTTAACTGTCACTGTATGTCATGTTGTCACTGAGCACCAAGGCAAATTCCTTGTATGTGAATACTTGGCCAATAAACTTTTTCATTCATTCATTCATCCATGTCAATACCCTGCCCCCAATACCATGTGCTCTAATTTTGTCCACTAATCTCCTGTGTGGGACCTTATCAAAGGCTTTCTGAAATTCCAGATACACCCACCGGCTCTCCTTCATCCATTTTACTTGTCACATCCTCAAAAAATTCCAGGAGATTAGTCAAGCAGGATTTCCCCTTCATAAATCCATGCAGACTTGGACCGATCCTTTTACTGCTATCCAAGCGTGCTGTTATTACTTCTTTAATAATTGACTCCAGCATCTGCCCCACCACCGGTTGAGACCCGTCACCTTTTCTCCAGAGATGCTGCATGGCCTGCTGAATTAGTCTAGCATTTTGTGTCTATCTACTTGCCTTTATGAGATAGGAGACCATCAAGTTTGTGGCAGTCAAAATTCCACTTCCCGTTCTCAGATAGAAGTGCATAAAATAATGAGAGGCATAAAAAAAAGTTGTTTGTCAGTGACTTTTACCCAGGGTGGAAATGTCAAATACTAGAGGGCATAGGTTTAAGGTGAGAGAGGAGTCTAAAGGAGAATTATGTGAGATTTTTAATGCAGATAGTAGGTGGAGGCCAAGTCAATGGATATTTTTAAGGCAGAGATAAATAGATTATTGATTAGTATGGGTGTCCGGGGTTATGGGGAAAAGGCAGAAGAATGGGGTTAAGAGGGAAAGATAGATCAGCTATGTTAGAATGACGGAGTAAAGCTTATGGGCCGAATGGCCTAATTCTGCCCTATTTAACTTTAGAATAAACCAAGACATCTTCTGTTCAGGTCACACACTAAGCGAGTTCTGCACAGAAGTCTCTCTATCCACAACACCAAAGCAGGTAAGCTGTTCACTGTTACAGTGTTGGTTTGTGGAGGCTTGCTGTGCTATACCTGGTTGCCATGTTTCCTACATTACAACAGTGAGTGGTGATGAGTTTGATGTGTTTTGGAAAAAATTGAGATCCTGAAAGGCTTTCTAACAAAAAGCAAAAATTTCTTTGATTGAAAAAGCTTCCATTGGATCTTCACTGTGAAGTTCTAAACAAATGCCTACATATTTATGATTGATTGAGATATATGCACTGACCAATGTTACAGATCTTGGATTAATACGAAGGAATAGGAATAGGAATACATTATTGTCACACGAGACTAGGCGCAGTGAGATTCTTTGCTTGCATGCACAATGTATACAAATAGTTGCCATCTACGGTCCTGACAAAGTTACAAAGCACGCCGGCTCCCCCTTTTGTCCCCCACCCCCATCCCCCACAGCGGTTCAGCCACGCCGGGTCCCCATTGTCCTTTGCCCCCCCCCCCATCGCATTGTCCATTGTTCTCCCCCACAGCAGTCCCCCCCACTGCGGGTCCTCCATTGTTCTTCCTCGCCCCCTCACGGCGGTCCTCCACACTCACATCGACCGTCGACCCGAGAGGCATCGCCGCCACCGTGAGGATTCACCACTGCTGAGGTCTGATCGTCGCGAGGCTTCACCGCTGCCGCACTATGGCCTCACCGCTGTCGACGCCCCATTTCACGCCACCGTGGTGCCTACCCGGGTTCCAGCAACGGGCTCTGCTGGCCGCTTCACCCGACCTAGGAAGCATCTCGGGAGAGAAGGAATGGGTGACGTTTCGGGTCGAGACCCTTCTTCAGACTGGTCAGATTTTGTGTCTACCTTCGAATTAAACCAGCATTTGCAGTTCTTTCCTACCCATTAAGCAGCGATGTTTTAAAACAATTACAATTCTCTTTCTTTTATTGTCTCATTAATTTTTCTCCTCCATTAAAGAAATAGCTGGCTGAGAAAGAGAGGTCTGGCCTGCTCCAACCACCCAGGTGCAATCTGCACTTTCTGGCTCTGCAAGTGGCCACCAAGACTCCACTTAAATGAGATGAAGTTTCTGCCTCTGCCAGTCATTCAGAGATTGTGCTCCTAAACCCACATCCCTCTGGGAGAAATAATTGCTTTTCATCTAACACTTCTACCACATTACGTCCTCCCATTAGCAACTTTACCACCAAGGGAACTTGAGACTTCCTGTTTCCCCATCTAGTTCTTTAATATCCCTTGATTAAATCCCCCACCAATTCCACAGAACCTAAGCCTGGCCCAGCCAATCTCATACATGTTTCCAAAAGAAACTTACCACCTTCATGAGCTGTGAATAGGGCTATAGAAATGCAAGCCTTTCCTCCAACTCTGATGGAAGGTCACCATAAATCCAAACAAAAAACCTGCGCTCGGCCAGAAACCAGGATGGAGCCCATGATTATAGAAACAAGAAACTGCAGATACTGGTTTATACCAAAGATAGACACAAAGTGCTTGGAGTAACTCAGCGGGACAGGCAACATCTCTGGAGAAAAAGGCTGGGTGGCATTTCGGATCGCAACCCTTCGCAGGCGTTCTGCAGTCCATGATTGTTCTCTGAGAACCCGGTTCTGCCCCCCACACACTTCCCCCGCTAAGTGTGCTAGGGGTATGGGAGAGAGAGGTGGTGAAAGGGCAGTTAAAGCTGCTGCTAGTTTTATTGAGCTGAATTATTCCTTCCAATCTCTCGGGCTGAAACATGAGCCATGGAGCACAGTGATGGGATTTTTAATGATCCTTTATTTTAATCATAATTACATCAACTAGAGGGGCTAAAGGCACCAAAAACCAACACTGCAATGTAAATACAGAACAGGGTCAAAGGATTAGACATATTCAGCGTAAATTAAAGCAAATAAAGAGATACTTTAAGTACGGCCCCAGAGTGATGATGCAGGGGCTGTGGAATTTGATCATCGCACAGAGCTGTACTTTTCCCACATCCATTACCTAATTTGCAGCATCCAGCATCTCTCTCCCATCTCATCACCTCTGCAGACAAAACTCTTGTTAACTCTTTGCCTCCTCCACACATAATAGACAATAGACAATAGACAATAGGTGCAGGAGTAGGCCATTCAGCCCTTCGAGCCAGCACCGCCATTCAATGTGATGATGGCTGATCATCCCCAATCAGTACCCCGTTCCTGCCTTCTCCCCATATCCCCTGACTCCGCTATTTTTAAGAGCCCTATCTAGCTCTCTCTTGAAAGCATCCAGAGAACCCGCCTCCACCGCCCTCTGAGGCAGAGAATTCCACAGACTCACCACTCTCTGTGAGAAAAAGTTTTCTCGTCTCCGTTCTAAATGGCTTACTCGTTATTCTTAAACTGTGGCCCCTGCGTCTGGACTCCCCCAACATCGGGAACATGTTTCCTGCCTCTAGTGTGTCCAAGCCCTTAACAGTCTTATATGTTTCAATGAGATTCCCTCTCATCCTTCTAAACTCCAGAGTGTACAAGCAAAGCTGCTCCACTCTCTTAGCATATGACAGTCCCGCCATCCCTGGAATTAACCTTGTAAACCTACGCTGCACTCCCTCAATAGCAAGAATGTCCTTCCTCAAATTAGGGGACCAAAACTGCACACAATACTCCAGGTGAGGTCTCACTAGGGCTCTGTACAACTGCAGAAGGACCTCTTTGCTCCTATATTCGATTCCTCTTGTTATAAAGGCCAACATGCCATTCGCTTTCTTCACTGCCTGCTGTACCTGCATGCTTACTGCATGCTACCGGACTGTCCTCTTGGAAGGCATACAATCTCCCACCACACAAAGTGGACATCTTGCAAATCTCTTCTGGCTCAAACCAATGCCCACCCAGACCCTAACCACCCCACCTCCATCCTCCTCCACACCCTTCCCCTCCCACACCTGGCCTCCGATCAACCATTCAACTCTATACCCCCCTAAACCTCCTCCCCAATACTACTTTGATAAAGAGTCCCGTCCCGAATGTCAGGAATCCTTGTCCTCCACAGATACTGTCTGACACACTGAGTTATAGTCATACAGCATGGAAATAGGCACTTTGGCCCAACTTGTCCAAGTCAACCAAGATGCACCATCAAAATTATTCACATTTGCCAGTGTTTGACCCACATTCCTCTAAACCTTTCTTATCCATGTACCTGTCTAAGTGTCTTTTAAATGCTGTTATAGTACCTGCCTCAACGATGTCCTCTGGAAGCTTGTTCCATATACCAACCACCCTTTGAGAGAAAAAGTTGCCATCAGATTCCTATTAAATCTTGATTCCTATTAAACCCTGCAGCATTTTGTGTCTAGCTCAAGATTCCAGCATCTGCATTTTCTTGTAATCCCTAATTCCCCTTCCTCATCAAGTCCATGAATGTCCCCACCTCCATCTCCTCTAAACACTCCCTCACACGGGCCTCAGCTCCCTCTCACTAATCCTCTTCCCACACCAAGTCTCCAACCAAACCCCACCCCTCTGATCTCTCCCCCACAATTTCCCCATTCACGCATCCGAATTACCCCTCTCTTACCCCTCCCCACCTCCACACCAGGTCCTCAGTCACCCTGCCCACCCCTCCATTCCCCTTCTCACACCAAGACCCTGATCACCCCAACTGAATAAACCACCCATATCCCTGGGCCCAATTACCCCATTGCCCAACTCCTCTCACACTGAGTGTCACATCACTCCCCTCCACCTCCAAGTATCTGCCCCTGTCCACCTGTGGTGGTTGTCCCTGTTCACGAGCTCTGGAATCTCCTCCCCAACCCTGGTCACGTCTTCTTTCTTTGGGCACTGCTCTGACATCTTCTCACATGCCCGCAGGCCAGAATTCCTGCCCAGATCCTTGAGGTGTTTCACCAGCTTCAGAGTGCAGGCTAGTGTTGAGAGTTAACTAAACTCCAGGTCAATGTCAAGTGTGGTACCTGGGGATGGTAAAGGATTCACTGCCGCTCTGTGGGTTTTGACATGGCTGAGGTTATTCACCACATCACCCAGATGCCCATGAAGGAGCACATGGGAGATCCAAGCATGCAGGAAGTCTATGGTACCATTCTGAAGATAAGGGTCCTTGATGGGGACCCAGCCAAGATCCTAAAGGAATGTGGAGCCGGCCTCCTGCACCACGTTCTTGCCCTGATGTTAAAAATCTGGCAGAATGGAATTAGTGGTAAGGATCTCTAGGATGCCCTGATCGCCGCCATCTTTAAAAGAGGGGGTAGGGCAAGGCAGATCATGCAATTTACAGGGGCATCTCCTTCCTGTCCACTACTGGAAAGTAATCACCTAGGTTCTCTCCAATTGACTCGTTCTTCTATCAGAAGCAATACTCCTCAAATCCACGGTCTTATGCCCAGAGTTGGGTAATCGAGAGCCGCTGGAGATATGTTTAAGGTGAGGGGGGGAAATATTTAATAGGAACCTGTGGGGCAGATTATTTACACAAAGGGTGGTGGGTGCATGGAACGAGTTGCCGGTGGAGGCAGTTGTGGCAGGTGCTATTGCAACGTTTAAGAAGCATTTAGATAGGTATATGGATAGGATAGGTTTAAAGGGATATGAGCCAAACGCAGGCAGTTTAGATGGGGCATGTTGTTCGGCATGGGCAAGTTGGGCTGAAAGGCCAGTTTCCATGCTGCAAGACTATGACTATAAAAACAGAAAATGCTGGAAAAACTCATGCAGCATCTGCGGAGAGAGAAATAGAATCAAATATTATCTATGGAAAGATCAATACCCCATGAAGGGTTTTGACCTGAAATTTTAGTTCAGTTTCTTTTTCGCCTGCTGTGTGTTTCTAGCATTTTCTGTTTTTATTATCATACACATACTCACGGGGTCTTGTTCTGCAAATTGATTGCTGCATTCCTGTGTAGCAGCAGCGCTTACTTTAAAACCACAACACTGGCTGTAAATGCTGGCATGTCATGAAGGGTTTTTAAGTTAATCATTCAATTGTTTCAAATACAGAATATATTCCTGGCATGTTGTGCTTTGCAGAATTAGACTTTATAAGTGCACCAAATATATCGGTCAGGGGGACGAGAATGAGAAAAAGATCGGAGCACATTTGGATCAGAGTTCACTGAGGAAGAGTGGGATATTGCTGGGCTGGAATGGTGACGGGGTTGAGAGTAGGAATAGCTGAGGAAAGACAGAGTGAAAATCCTTGCCAGTCACTTGTCTTTATGAGTCGGATGGAACTGCAGATACTTGTCTACACTGAAGATAGACACAAAATGCTGGAGTATCTCAAGCTGCATCTCTGGAGAAAAGGAATAGGTGACGTTTTGGGTTATGTAGAAACATAGAAAATAGGTGCAGAAGGAAGCCATTTGGCCCTTCGAGCCTGCACCGCCATTCATTGTGACCATGGCTGATCATCCACAATCAGTAACCCGTGCCTGCCTTATCCCCATATCCATTGATTCCGCTAGCCCATAGAGCTCTATCTAACTCTCTTTTAAATTCATCCAGTGAATTGGCCTCTACTGTGGCAGAGAATTCCACAAATTCACAACTCTCTGGGTGAAAATGTTTTTTTCTCATCTCAGTTTTAAATGGCCTCCCCTTTATTCTTAGACTGTGGCCCCTGGTTCTGGACTCTCCCATCATTGGGAACATTTTTCCTGTATCTAGTCCTTTTAAAATTGTATACATTTCTATAAGATATCCTCTCATCCTTCTAAATTCCAGTGAATACAAGCCCAGTCTTTTCAATCTTTCCTCATATGACAGTCCCGCCATACCTTGATTAACCTTGTGAACCTACGCTGCACTGCCTCAATAGCAAGGATGTCCTTCCACAAATTAGGAGACCAAAACTGCACACAATACTCCAGATGTGGTCTCACCAGGGCTCTGTACAACTGCAGAAGGACCTCTTTACACTTATACTCAAATCGTCTCGTTATGAATGCCAACATGCCATTAGCTTTCTTCACTGCCTGCATGTTTACTTTCAGTGACTGGTGTACAAGGACACCCAGGTCTCGCTGCACTTCCCTTTTTCCTAACTGACACCATTCAGATAATAATCTGCCTTCTTCCTGCCGCCAAAGTGGACAACCTCACATTTATCCACATTATACTGCATCTGCCATGCATCTGCCTACTCACTCAACCTGTCCAAGTCACCCTGCAACCTCCTAGCATCCTCTTCGCAGTTCACACTGTCACCCAGCTTTGTGTCATCTGCAAATTTGCTAGTGTTACTTTTAATCCCATCATCTAAATCAATAATGTATATTGTAAATAGTTGCGGCCCCAGCACCACTCGCCACTGTGGCACTCCACTCGCCGCTGCCTGCCATTCTGACAGGGACCCGATTATTCCTACTCTTTGTTTTCTGTCTGCCAACCAATTCTCTATCCATATCAATACCCCCCAATACCATGTGCTCTAATTTTGTCCACTAATCTCCTGTGTGGGACCTTATCAAAGGCTTTATGAAAGTCCAGATACACCACATCCACCGGCTCTCCTTCATCCATTTTACTTGTCACATCCTCAAAAAATTCCAGAAGATTAGTCAAGCAGGATTTCCCCTTCATAAATCCATGCAGACTTGGACCAAACCTTTTACTGCTATCCAAATGCGCCATTATTACTTCTTTAATAATTGACTCCAGCATCTTCACCACTGGTTGAGAAAGTCATCTATTCCTTTTCTCCAGAGATGCTGCATGGCCCGCTGAATTAGTCTAGCATTTTGTGTCTATCTACTTGCCTTTATGAGATAGGAGACCATCAAGTTTGTGGCAGTCAAAATTCCACTTCCCGTTCTCAGATAGAAGTGCATAAAATAATGAGAGGCATAAAAAAAAGTTGATTGTCAGTGGCTTTTACTCAGGGTGGAAATGTCAAATACTAGAGGGCATATGTTTAAGGTGAGAGAGGAGTCTAAAGGAGAATTATGTGACAGATTTTTAATGCAGATAGTAGGTGGAGGCCAAGTCAATGGATATTTTTAAGGCAGAGATAGATAGATTCTTGATTAGTATGGGTGTCCGGGGTTATGGGGAAAAGGCAGAAAAATGGGGTTAAGAGGGAAAGATAGATCAGCTATGTTAGAATGACGGAGTAAAGCTTATGGGCTGAATGGCCTAATTCTGTTCCTATCACTTATGAACATGAACTAAGATCACAACTCTTCAAGTACACACAAACTACTGTTACACATGGCTAGGTTTGTCTCTGAGGTTGGAACTAAGATTTTAAATGGTTAGAAAAGCCTTTATTGCCTCTCCCGTAGGATAGGGAATAGATTGTGGTGTGTGAGAGACTATGATTAAGACATCGTGATGGGGTTGGAATTCATCTCTTGTTCCCAGTACTTGGGATAACAGGATCAGCTCACATCCGGTTCCAGGGGAGAAAGGGAAATCAGTGATCGAAATAATAAGATTCTTGCACTTTCTTGCAGCACTTAATGAATAAAATCCTTGTTGAAATATTTCCTAACTAATTCCAAACTTTTGGAACAGTCAGGAGAGTTCCAAGAGGTCAAAAGACCAGAGATGGAAAAAACATTCACGGTTCACCAAACCATCTGAAGAAGGGTTTCGGCCCGAAACGTTGCCTATCTCCTTCGCTCCATAGATGCTGCTGCACCCGCTGAGTTTCTCCAGCAGTTTTGTGTACCTTCACCAAACCTTTTGTTTTATGATCAGCCATTAACAGGTTATGTAAATATCACACGACATAAAACGTTTAAACAGGTTATATTAGTGAGAATGAGTAACAGTGCACAGGTGAAGTATCTCCAGCCTTATGCAACCTCGTTCAAACTGAACAGCACTGCTTTTACTGGGCTGCTTGTAGCTGGGATCCTCTAGACATATAGGCAGTGCTCCCAATCCTCCCTCCCACCTCCTCACTCACCCTCCTCCCTTTTCCCCACTTTTCATCATCCTCCAGTGATCATCATATGTTCCCCTCAGACACTTACCTATATGTCCCCCCCCCCCCCCCCCCATTGCTAACTCATCTAATCTTCCTCAATCTCCATTTCTCCATCCTTATTTCCCCCAAACACCCTCAGGCCTCCCTCGCAAATCTCTTGCCTCTCTCCCTCTCTCTTTGCTCCTTCTCCTGGACATTGAGCTCTGGAACTCCCTCCCTACACAATAGACAATAGATGCAGGAGTAGGCCATTCGGCCCTTCAATGTGATCACCTCCTCATTTCTCGCTCCTGCACCTGCTGCCTGGACCTCAAGCTCTGGAACTCACTCCTCTGCCATTCCCTCCACCTTTAAACCTCATTTTTTAGTCATCTGTATTAAAAATCTGCTTTATTGCCTCGATTCAGACCTTGGGTTGTTTTGCTACAGTCAGGACACTATGTACATAGGAAGGAACTGCAGATGCCTGAAGAAGTCTGAAGAAGGGGTTCGACCAGAAACATCACCTATTCGTTTTCTCCAGAGATGCTGCCTGACCCGCTGAGTTAGTCTGGCATTTTGTGGCCATCTTCAGGACACTACTTGTTGATGGTGGATATTCACCCAAGCCCCCTGGGTGTGAGTGCAAGGGTCTCAGTCAGCGGTTCCTCCCACTGCCTGCTCTCCCTAGGCCATCAGCTTCAGCAGAGACTGCTCCACAAGATTGGTCAGAGGACAAGGGTCGGGCATGAGCTTATGTTAAACAAACCAGACACAATTCCCCCTGAGAATCACTGCTTGGTCACTGGTGTGAGGTTGACTTGAATCTACACCCAAGAGTCGCACCTCTTCTTGTGAGAGCTGCCGATAGATGTGTGCGCTTTCAGTTCTGTTGAAGACTTCACTATTTTCCTTTATATTCATAACATCTCATGTTAACCTCCAGTAGTCCCCTGGAATTTGAGGAATGGAGAGGTCGTAACCCCGACATTGTGCTTTCCGCACCCTCCATCTCAGCTCTCGCTCCGGCCGCCTGTTGTGTGGATGCTCTGGCCCACGGCCAGCACACACCCTGTGTGTCAGCTTCCTCCAACCGACGCCTCCATGACTGGAGGTTAAGGCATCCAGCCGGGCTACATATGGGCCAAATGCAGACAAAATGGACTAGATATCTTGGTCAGCATGGACATGTTGGGCTGAAGTTTCTGTTTCTATGATGTGTAACGTGATACTCTATGATAAAAGCACGGGGGCAGGAAAGGGGGAGGGATGGTGGAGGAAGGAGGGATTGGGCAGGGGGAAGGAGAAAGAGGGAGGAGGGAAGCAGGAAAGAGGAAGGATGGAGGAAGGAGGAAATGGAGGAGGAAGGAGCGGAAGGAGAAAGAAAGAGTGAAGAGTTCAGGTCAACTTTGTGAAGGACAAAATTCTTTACATAAGGAGTCCCTATCAAATTTCGCTGGGCTGGAAAAACTCACCCTGGCTCAGGAAGGAGCCAGTTGGTGGGGCTGCACTTTTTCCTCAAAGACTGCTTCACATTCCACTCCAGCCACCCTAGTTATCAGCAGATAATTGGTAGGGAATCCCAGTGTCATTGCTGAATGAGTACAGGACACATAGGTGAGGTTGTCATAGAAGGTGTGAGGGTAGTGGAGAGGTGTGGAGGGAATTGGAGCGGCAGTGCTCGGTTCAGAGCAGGAGGAGCACACGCTGGTAACAAAAAGACAATAACTAATGGATGTATAAAGTGTGGGTAATGGGACCTGGACCATGGATCTGCCCTGATGTGGAGGAGGTTGCATGCTCACTCACTGTAACCACTGGAAGCCAAGCCAAGGACACCACTGATGGCCGAAACAAGGAAATGTTCATAATTTCTGCAAAGTGTTTTGCTTGGGAGGCACACAACCCAACTGTATAAACATTGATTTCTCTAATTTCAAGTAACTCCTGCATTCCCTCCCCTTATCTCTCTCCCACCAGCCACCACCCTAGTCATCCTACCAGTTCCACTGTTTGCATCCTTGTATCCCTCTTGTTAACAAACATACCCCAGCCAATATAGACTCCACCCTTCCTGAGGTCATCTGCTGCTAGCCCTGATTTGCTAAGACCTTTACTCGCCTCCAGTTTAATTTCACCCCCGCACCCCCACCCCACCTCTACTTACAGTCTGAAGAAGGGTTCTGACCCGAAACATCGCCTATTTTTTTTCTCCAGAGAAACTGCCTGACCCGCTGAGTTACTCCAGCATTTTGTGTCTATTGCACGTGCCATTTCCCTGTGACCAGACCTGGTGTAGTGATGGAAAGTGCTGCGTTATCCTGATATGATGAGGATGCAGTTTCATCAGTGCCTCGTTAACGTAAGAATGCACAGGGGTAGACACATTAAAAGCTAAGCTTTCTCTACACTCAAGGGTTCTGACTGTTGTAAAAACACACCTCTGATTTGAAATTTGCTGGAACTCCATAAAATTTATTCTCCCTGTGAGAAAGCTGAAAAATAGTTAATGAAAATAGTTAATGCTAGAAATTTGAAATTAAAATCCAGACTGCGCAAAGTGCACTGGACGTCTGAATCTTGCCTACAAGACAGATGTGGTCCTTATAGAAAACCACTGCACGCTGTCCACACTCACTTGTATCGTCACAAACTGGAGGAAAAGCTCTTTAACTCTTTTCCACAGCTGAATGTTGCACATTAATTTGAGTCAGGTCAACCAAAGCAGAAATGTTCCAGTGTTGAGTGTTATTCCACTGTCCCACTGGTATTGTGTTACATCTACAAGAACATAATTTATTAAGTGTTTGCAAAATTACATTTGCTCAAAAGCTTTGTGATCCCAGAACCCTTAACTCTGTAATGGGACAGACTTTTCCTTTCATTTAATTAACAGAGTGTTTCTTGGCAAACCCCTGGCGGGTTCTACTGAGAACATTGTTGGGATATTTTTTTCACTCTGAGCAGTCAAGATGTTGACACGGGGAGATAAACGAGACGGTCAGGGTCAGAAGCAGAAATGACATCTTCCAATTATTCGCTAGATTTATAACGAGGCAGAATTGGCCAAAGGTACTTAGAAAACCCAAAAAAACACAACTCAACACTGTGGCTGTGAGTGGATAATGAAAACAATATCCTATTCCCTCTCACGGTGAACACCTCGAGCCTGCCCTGCAATTCAGCGAAATCATGGCTAATCTCTGATCCATCCATATTTCTGCCTTTGGCCTGCATTCCTTTTCCTGTCCATGGTTAACCCAAGTCTCTCATCGCATCGCTGGAGGTGCTGAGATGATTTACAGGACGTTGATGTAACTGGAAGTTTGTAGCTATGTGGAAAGGTAGGACAGGCTGCGGGTTTTGCCTTTCTAACAGAGGGGGTTGAGGTGAGATTTAAGTAAGCGTATAAAATATTAAGGGTAATAGATAGATATGGAGTAGATATTCCTATTTCCCTTAGCAAAGGTGGGCATGGTCTAAGGTATTAGGTGGAAGGATGAGAAAATGTTGGGTTGGGTTGTATTACCGGGAAGGGTGATCCTTCACCAAATGAAACTGTCACCAAATGTGAACACTAATTGGACATGTACTTAAAGAGCTGTGACCTGCAGGGTTACTGTAAGTGGGATTAAGGTGGGTTTTTTTTTTTTTTAATCAGCTCTTACACAATGGGCTGAATGGCTTCTTTCTGTGTCATAAATATTGAACGATTATGAACATAAGCAATTAGCCCAGCATCAGTGGCTGTTGTGCAAACAAATTCCATAATTTGGGCACCCTGTGTAAGTGGAGGTGTTCCCTGGCTTTGCTCCCGAAATATATGGCCTGAATGGATCACCCTTCCCGGTAATACAACCCAACCCTCATCACTTTTCTCATCCTTCCACCTAATTATTAATCCTCGCTCCGCTCCCCCCCCCCCTTCCCCCAAACCCCCACCCCCAAAGGCTGAACAGCAACATGGCTGGAGATCTTCACCAACCTGAAGAAGTCGTAAAGTGCTTTAGCTTAGATGGCTGTATAATAGAGGAAACTCTCCCTCAAAACACAAAGTGCTGGAGGAACTCAATGCGGGGTCTGGGCAGCATCTGGTAAATGAATGACAATAGGTGCAGGAGTAGGCCATTTGGCCCTTCGATAGGTGCAGGAGTAGGCCATTCGGCCCTTCGAGCCGAATGGCCTACTGGACAGACGGCGTTTCAGGTTGGGAAACCTCTTCAGATTGATCCTCTCTCAACTGGCTGGAAGTGATCTGGGGGATGGGTCCACTTTTAGGTGGGAATTGTTCTGTATCATGCACTCGGGTTGGCTCAGCTGGCCATTGAAACGACAAAGTAGCCAGTCACATTAATCAGAAACTATGTGTGGATGCCTAAATATGGAAATCTGTACCAGCACCCATTTTTAATACAGCTGAGAATTGACACTAAAACTTCAGCTTCTGAAGCTTTGATGATAGCAATTATACACTTTTCTGGTTGGAATGTGTACTGTCAGGCCACATAATATTACCTGCTAATGTCCTTTGTGCAACTATCCCAGTAACAACACAACGCAGCTCTGTTGTCAGAGGTTTTGAGAAATCCTCTTTATAATATACACATACAGAGAATATTGTTAATTTTACAAAGCTGCCTGCAACAAAACAAATGCAGACTTCCCTCAGTGAATTTTCAACATCCTTCATTACCAGCGGCAGCAATGGAGGAACTAATGGGTGAGACTGAGCTCACCCAAAATCAACTGAGGTCCTCTGGACCATCCCACGTCTTGCTGGGAGATCATTCGGCCAAACACAGAAACCTTCCTCGCTCAACAAACACAGACAGCAAACAGGAGACTGAGAACCCGGGCCACGCTGAGCTGTACACTCCCTGCTCTGTCCCACCCAAACTACACAGGTAGCACACTCCAAGCCTTCTAATGTTCACTCTGTGAGACAGCTTATCATGCCACGAAATGAGTCACTGATGGAAATATTCACGAGGTCAGGCAGCATCATCTGAAAGGCCACTGGCCTGAAATGCTAATCCTGTTTCTCCCTTTACAGATGCTGCCTGGCCTGCTGATTGTTCTCTATATTTTCTGCTGTTAGTTCAGATTTCCAGCATCTAAAGATGTTTCCTTTTCAATTGCTATTAATCATGCACCTGACACTGGTGTGAGTGCCAGAGACACAGGTTCGATCCTGACCACGGGTGATAGCTGTATGGAGTTTGAACGTTCTCCCTGGGTTTTCTCCGGGTGTCTCCCACATTCCATAGACGTGCAAGTTTGTTGGTTAATTGCCGTCTGCAAATTGTCCCTAGTGTGTAGGATAGAACCAGTGTACGGGTGATCGTTGGTTGGCGCGGACTCGGTGGGCCGAAGAGCCTGTTTCCATGCTATATCTCAAAACTTGCAGGAAAGCAAGCGATCGATTTGGAGAAGCCCCATTTTAGGTTCAATTGATCAATACAGAATTATTTTTTAAAACCTCTTCCTCAACACTCAATAATAATTGGAAGAAGGCTGATGCTCCCCAGGACAAGGAAGCTCACTGAGTCAATACCCAGCTACCATCTAAAGCATTCAACCCTCCTTCAGTCGCAGATTGTGGCCCAGAGATCTTTTAAAAGACATTTGGACAGGTACATTGATTCGATAGTTTTTTTTGCATATCTTTCATTCATTGTTCTTTATCTCTCCACATCACCGTCTATATCTCCCATTTCCCATATCCATAACCAGTGTGAAGAAGGGTCTCGACCCTAAACGTCATCCAATCCTTCTCTCCAAAGATGCTGCCTGTGCCGCTGAGTTACTCCAGCTTTTTGTGTCTATCTTAGATTTAGAAATATATGGACCAAACGCAGGCAGGTTGGAAAAGTGTAGATTGGACATGTCGGTGTCCTTCAAGTTGGGCCAAAGGACTCTATGACTATGTGTGTCATCTATAGTATAATTTGGTATAATTCTTTAGTATAATTCAGAGTATAATTCTTTAAATTGGAATGATTCCACTGTCTGTTAAAGCACCAAGTTTGAGTTGAGTGAGGAGGTACATTGATTTTCACACATTTCAGAACTTTTACCCACAGTCTATCACTATCCTGCAAATAGATTGGTTACTGTTTTTAAATCAGCCATTTCTCTGAGAAGCAAACAACAATCTGAAGCTATAATTAGTAATAGTGCTGAACAATTAACAAATAATCAAAACACCATTAGAAAATTGTTGAATAAAATTTGGATTTCACTTTCATTTGGTGTGTTGTACTGTACATTTGCTCCACTAACCCCACTCAGATTAGTGAAACTGGGCAAAAGCAGAATGACGAGCTGAAAGAGGACCTGTGTCATTCCAGAGCACTACAGAGCAATGCCATTGCTGTGCACACAGCTAGGACATGAGCCTGCCCTCTGAAATGAAATATAGGAAGTGCTGGAGACACTCAGAAAATCAGGCAGCATCTATGGGGGAGAAAAACCGAGTTAAGGTTTCGGGTCTGAGACCTTTCATCAGACCTGGATTCTCAAAGAAGCTCTCCTCATGACAGCTGTGGAGCACAACAACAGAAGCTTCTGTGGAGATGAGTAGGTTATGGGTTGGATGCAATGATCTCCCGTGAGCCGGGACACCAAGCAGGGTATGGGTTGTTTGGATTGAGCCCTGTGGTGTGGTGCAGGATGATCAAGTGAGTAGTGGTCCGCATAGGGACTGAAGTTACTCAGGAACTGGCGCAGTTCCCATGATACTGACCATTGATAAGTGCGGCTTTGGGATATCATGTGCAAGACACCTCAATCCCAATCCCCACTTAATGTGCTCCTAGCTTTAAGTAAAGATTGGAGGTTTGCACTCAAAGGCACCAATTACTTCTGGCAATGAGTCTCCTGTGATGTTATCAGGTGTTATTTCAGGGTGGGAGCCACATATTTCAATGCTGGGACACCAACTGTTCACAACCTAGTATCAATGATTTACAGTAGATGAGGTGACCTAATATAATACATACAGATTTGTAGATGATAGTAAGCTGGCTGGAAGTGTTAATCCTGGTCATATTGGAGAGGCTAGGACCCTAAAATTAAGTAAAGGCTTCAGGGCTGCTGTAGAAATGTGCTTTCTGTAGAATTGGGACAAGCTGCAGAATGGTGTCAGTTCGTCTAGAGCCTAGATCAGAGCTGCAGGAAGAGAATGAGAACATCTGCAGGTCCTGACAATTAGGTGCAAAATGCATAAAATGGATTGCATGAATGCAAACCATACATACACATTGTAAATAATTGTAAATAATGTTGCATAGCTTTACTTTGCTGGATGTTGATTGGATTAAGTATTGAGCCATGTCTGGTTTTCTTGCAGGGCACATGTTGCGATGTTCGTTTCCTTTGAGAAACACCGTGTGAATACAATATATTAGCTACTGTATTATTGGGTTAGGGAAATGTCTGTCATATATGGGGTTAATCGATATCTGTAATTGGATTGTAAAGAGACCACCCCCATGTGGTTTGGCCCCTCGAGGTCCAGGGACCTATAAAAATCCGCTACCACGAGGTCCTGTGTCAATCTTCTGGGAGAGCGCTTAGGACTGCATGATTTCTGGAGTGTCTCTGTTTGAGCGAGGCCAAGAGGGCTTGATCAGGCAGATACGAGGTACAGTAGTGGGAACTGTAATTGTGTTTTGTCAAAATAAAGTTTAGATGCGCAAGTGCTTGACTCAGTGATTTTTGACTGAAACTAGACTGGGGGGAAGCTTAGAACGAGCAATTTACATTGGGGAGCTCATCCGGGATCTCAACGGACCCCCAAACACAAGTTTGCCATCAAGGGTGTTGAGCTGTTTCGATCGCAAGTGCAGAAATCGGGCCCGCTGTGCGGTTTTCGCATTGGTTTTCGGCACTTCGTTAGTCGGAGCGGATCGATCATGGGAAAGGCTCCAATCGAGATCATTAGAACAGAGTCTAGCAAGCGGAGGGGGGGGGGAGTGGATAGCACTCCTTTGGGTTAGGGGCCCATAAAACAGAGCGTGGAGTGGCCCAAAACTTGGTCATAGTTGGCAGACTGCAGCTGCTTTAATGAGAGCCTGACGCGCTTCATTGGGCGAGGGGTGGCCCACGGTCCAGATTTGGTGTTCAATTGGCGGGGTATTGAAACACAGGTCCGGCCTACGTATTGACCTATCTTTGCCAGGAGCCCTGATTGGAAAGGTGCGTACCGAAAATTGGCATCGATTGCCAGCGTGAAGTGGCTAGGCGCTGAACCCTCAGTGCCCAGCAGAGAGGGGTGTCTGCATGAAGATATCTGAGTCCCTCCCTAGAGTGACGGACGAGGAATCTCGTAAAGGTACTGGGCTCGGTGGATAGAGCATAGATTGGCTGAGAATACTCTAATCCCTTTGAGATTTCATTGGGCAATTTAGTTTGATTCGAGAGCCCGCATATGTGGAGGGATACGCACTAAAACTAGGAGTTCGAGAACGAGTCTAGATTTGCAGAATCAAATTTCCAAATACAGAATTTCACATTGAAGTTCTGCCTGTACGGTAGAATTCGAATTCTGTGTAGATAGAACTTCGGTGTTTGTGCATGTTCATGATCGATTCCGAATAGCGGCTGATCAACAGTGAATAGTAACTCTCTGGTCGATTGTTGATTAGTACCTGATAGCGAAGAGTAACTGAGAGACGGGAACCTGGTTTACTTAGTGAAAAGTAATCCGGATGCGAAGGATACCCCTAATTCTGTAGAACGTAGAGAGGAGTGATAGAGGTCCCCCTTTCGAAGTCCAGTCTTAGCATGAGGATAGCAACATTCAGGAGGAAAAGTAGTCATTTAAGGAGTAGTACCCTTCAGCAAAGAGTAAATTTCGGTATTGGAGGGAGAGGTTCACTGATTGATAACAGCGTGACGTGGCATTGAGATCGAGTGTTTGTAAACTGTGCGCTAGCGCATTAAATCATTTTTTGTAAATTGTAAAAATCTAGCTTTTTGTATTGTTATTGGATCTGAATTGTGTAAATATTTTGTGTATGTAAATATATTTAGAGTGATTTAAGATTTAGAAAGTTAATATTTAGAGTGTGTTAAGTTTGCGGACCCTATTTGTATTGCTGCTTGTGTGAGTGTTCAAGAATTTTTAAGGATTTAGATAATTGAAGTAAAAGTGTGTTTGAATTAAATATTTGTAATTGTTTAGATCGTAGTATTATGAGAATCTGAGTCGTGGTGGTTCGATCAGGGTTTGTACTCTTTCGATCGCTGTGTCGGGGGAGGAGTCATTCCGCTGACCGATTGCACCACGAGGAAGATTTATTAGAGTGTGATTTATTGGATGCTTGTAGTTTATATTGGGGTGTGTCTGGGGTTACTTGTAATTGGGGGAATACTTTCTTTTCTGATTATAGTTTTATTAGCGTGGTTCGGATTTGTCTGTCTATGCGAGCTTAAAGTGGATTGAGTGGGAGATATTACTGCTTGGAAGAGACTGTGATTGAGAGTTGGAGTCTTGGGTTGAGAAACCGGAGATCCTTTGTTTGAAAGTTTAGCGTTGAATGAAGTGATTTTGATCTAACTGATAACAAAGTTGGGAGAGTGATTGAATATGCGAGTGGTTTGAATAACTGAATAGGAGCGATTGAGTGAGTGATTGAGTAACGGTTGGAAGGGAACAATTGTCCGAATAGGTGTGAATCTGTGGGAGCGATTCCATTGACCTTGGAGTCTGAAAGGAAAGAGTGAGTTTGAATAGGTGTTAGTGTCTGGAAATTCATTTTGTATTGTAACTATTGTGCAGGAAATGGGGAATGTCTCAGAGAAGGTCTTATCAAATAGACCAGGAAGCCCGATAAGAATAATTTGCGAGGCTTCCACATGAAGCAGACAGATTAAGAGGATTATCAGGAGAATTAAATGCAGTTTTGAGAAGCGAACTTTGGTCGCTGGGTGGACTAAAATCTATGTAGAGGAATAGGAATAGACTACGTAGAAACAATTGTTAAACGATATGGAAACAGTGAAGAAGGGAATGAGCTAATTGGAATATGGACAATGTTCTTCACCAGGAGGAAAATAAATAAAGAGATCGTTCTGCTGTCTATTCTAAGAATGGCAGCATGTAAATTAAAGATTAGAGGGGAACACAAGAGAACTGGTCCTTCTCGAGACATTCCAGAACAGGGAAAGGAAGATAGTGGAAGCCGACAGCAGGAGCAGGAGCAGGAGAGAATAAATCTTCTAAAAAGGAAACTACTGAGATGGCTCTTAAAGGGGAGGTGCCGACTAAATGAAACTTATTACATTTGGTAAGAGTGCAGCGGTATCTATAGACCTCGAAGGGAGAGAGGCTCACAATATGCCAGGTACACAAAAATGCTGGAGAAACTCAGCGGGTGCATCTATGGAGCGAAGGAAATAGGCAACGTTTCGGGCCGAAACCCTTCTTCAGACCCTTCTTCACAATATGCCAGGGCGGGTAGAATTTTTCAGAATGGAGCCACAGCATTCCTCACAGCACTCTCATGTTCTCAGTTCTGAGACGCCATGCGCAGCTTGCGAGCAGGCCACACGGGAGGAGTCAGCGTTATCTTCAGCTCCTCCCCCTAAATTCAAATCTGAAGTAGAAAAATCGGGGAAGGATCCTCTAGCTCCTACGATTGCTCCACCAGTGGGGGATAGTATTGGGAGATCAAGGAGCTAGAAGGAAGCTTCCGTCGAAGTGGGTACCAACATTAATTAGAAAATCCAGTAGTGGGAAAGTGAAGAAATCCTTCCTGAAGTACAGAGACAGAACGAATAGCTTTTCTGAGGGTGAGACAGCAGGAGGATATGGAGGGATTGATCCTGACATTGATAGAATTATTATGTCGGAGCAATTCCCTGACGATGTGGGTATAGAACGGATTCCCTGTAGGCAGTTCGTTTGTAGAAAGCTGCCTACTCCACCTTTGGTATTAAGTCCCGCAGTAGGTATAAATGTCCCCCTGGTTACAGATGTTCAGACTTTAATGCAGCCTGGTCCAACGGCAGCTTAGAGACCTATATTAAAAATTCAAAAAATGGAAATAAGAACGGAGGAAGACAAGGAGAAGGAAGATCTCAAAGCTTGGATAGATCTGCCATTCCGAGAGCCGACTTTTCCTTGGTTTGGTTGGAGAGGGTATAGGGCTGTCCGACCTGATCAGTGCTACAACTGTGGGGAATTGGGACATTGGAATCGATCGTGTCCTGGGAGGAAGGAAGGGGGCAAAGAAGAGGGCCACGAGGTTTCAGAAACCAGTGGTTACCGGGACTCTTGGGACCCCGAGGGTAGTGGACGAGGACACTGGCAAGGAGATCAGGGGGCAGGGACATTTTGGCAATCAAACCCATTTCGTTAGCCCTAACCTGCCAGTTAATACCACCTATTAAATCTGAAGGCGTCCTCACATGGCCCAAAAACAGCAATAAAATCCAGAAAAGTACATCACCCCCTTCCAAATCCTTGGAGGCGACACAAATAATCTAATTATCGAGAACCCTCACTGAAAGAATAAGGACTATGAAAGGGAAACATAGTAGCTGGTGTGAGAAAGAATGAGAACTAAGGAGAAGAAATGGCACTAGGGAGAGAAGAAACAAAGTTATTGTGCAGGAGGTACGGGAGTGGGGAAAGAAGCTATTGTACTAACTTGTTACTGATTTTGAGCCTGCAGGACAGTATAATCGACAACATACTATCTGGGGAGTGAGGTAAAGAATATACAGACCCCTTGAGAACGGGCAGAAGACAGCTCAGGTAAAGTAGCTCCCCAGAAACAGGAATCAACAAGCAGGAGGAAATGATACTGTCCTGTCCCTTTCAGACAAATCTGGGAAGGCGAACAGATAGAGAAGCTGCTCCTCAGTATCCCTACTCCCTTGAAACTGACATCAGGAAAGAAGAAGAAGAAAACCTATCCTAGTGCCCAACTTTAATATCATCTAGCTTTTTACGCCAGCGAAGGAAGGAAAGTAACACTATCTAATCTTTCCTAGAGAAACAACACTGACATCCTATGACGACTATTGGAGCAAGCCCCACTTTGAAGAACTGAATTTGAGAAAGACATTCCTCTGTGGTTTGGGGTAAAACACTTACTTTGCGTCTAAATTATGATTATTAGAAATA
Organism: Malacoraja senta; assembly: GCA_038087875.1. Lineage (NCBI taxonomy): Eukaryota > Metazoa > Chordata > Chondrichthyes > Rajiformes > Rajidae > Malacoraja > Malacoraja senta. The sequence continues at coordinate 38,386,005 of CM075977.1, read as the reverse complement.
CATTTATAACATTTTAAATTTGGTCTCTAAATTGTATGGTAATGAATTGGAGGGACTTTAAAGTTTGAGATTTGGAACAGACTTGGGAGATTTGGCTTAGGAATATTTGGAGTTTAATTATTAATTGATATTGTTATTGTCTCATCCCCAGGCAGGCAGCCAAAGATGGGAAGGATTATTCAGAGAACCTCAGGAAGGACGGAACTTGGGAAGATCTGGTAACGTGGAAATTATTCAGGGAACATGAGCGTTGGAATGGGAAATGGTCAAAAGAGGAACTGTGAACAACAGGACTTCCCTTTAAGAGATCAGACTAGGAAATTACTCAGTGGTTAAGAAACTAGTAAGCGAGAATCCCGAGACTGAGAGCTGAGCCAACATACTAAGGAAGAAGTACTGGAGGAGAAATCTAGTGAATTAGAAGGATAAACTTGAATGGGTGTAGAGATATCAGAGTCGATGTATTCAACTGATGGATCTAAATTGTTTAACCCTTGATGGTAAAGCGGCTTCTATTATCAAGGTGGAAAGAAATTGTCCCTAGATTTGGCATTCTTAATTGGCTTTATGATGAAATTGACAACATATGGAAATTGATTGATTAAATTTGAACAGCTGGGAATTCCACAAGAATTGGAATAGAATTGTGTTATCGGCCACAATGTTGTGGAATGAGAAGGATGAGATGGACACTGAAATTTAAAATAGTAAATTGAAGGCTGAGACTGAATTTGATTGAAATGGAACATTTATCATGGTTTGCCTTAAAAAAGAGTCATGCCTGTAGGGAAATCTGGACTGAACCCAGCTGAAATTTATATGAGAAACCATTATCAGATATACATATTATAACATTGTTTGAATATGGAGAGAGCTGATTAGTGTTGATCCTAGGATAAATAAAGAGTATATTATAGAACAGAATAGTAATAGGAATACAGTGATAGAGTAGAATATAATAGGATAGGAATAGTGAAATGGAAAAGGGATAGTATTGCAGAATTACAGTGAATGTATGGGAAAGCATTAGCACATGAGTGGTAACTTGCTTTGTCCCAAGTTTTTTCAGGAATTATAGGTTATAGGTTCGACTATGGAAAGGGATGGAAGAATGGGCAACAACACAAATGGAGGGAATTCGCACCCACAAAAACTCAGGAGGTGAAGACTCATCAGACGGAAATTGTGAAGCTACGCCCACAAAAACTCGTGAAGCTTGACAAGATTCTGGGATTAAACATAATCATCTTGTGTTGTTGATAGATGGAGAATGTAATGGACACACATATGTATATCTGGTTATCTGATAATCTGACTACTTGGTTATCATAAATGATGGTTTATCATATATGATAAAAGGAAGGAATGTTAATCCTGGTCATATTGGAGAGGCTAGGACCCTAAAATTGAGTAAAGGCTTCAGGGCTGCTAGGCCATTTGGTCATTTTAAACGTGCTTTCTGTAGAAATGGGACAGCTGCAGAATGGTGCCAGTTTGTCTAGCAGCTAGATCAGAGCTGCAGGAAGAGAATGGGAACATCTGCAGACCCTGCCAATTGGGTGCAACATGCATAGAATGGATTGGATGAATGCAAACCAGACATACTTTTGTAAATAATTGTAAATAATGTTGCAAAGCTTTACTTTGCTGGATGTTGATTGGATTAAGTATTGAGCCTTGTCTGGTTTTCTTGCATATCAGGGCACATGCTGCGATGTTCGTTTCCTTTGAGAAACACTGTTTGAATACAATGCATTAGCTACCGTATTATTGGGTTAGGGAAATGTCTGTCATGTATGGGGTTAATCGATATCTGTAATTGGATTGTAAAGAGACAACCCTCATGTGGTTCGGCCCCTCGAGGTCCAGGGACCTATAAAAGTCCGCTACCACGAGGTCCTGTGTCGATCTTCTGGGAGAGCGCTTAGGTCTGCGTGACCTTCTGGAGTGTCTGTTTGAGCGAGGCCAAGAGGGCTTGACCAGGCAGATACGAGGATCGGACCCGTGGTGGTTAGGTACAGTAGTGGGAACTGTAATTGTGTTTTGTCAAAATAAAGTTTAGATGCGCAAGTGCTTGACAGTGATTTTTGACTGAAACTAGACTGGGGGGAAGCTTAGAACGAGCAATTTACAGAAGTGTGGGTTGTGAAGGGGATATAAAGAGGGTGTAGGGTGATATATATATATATATAGACAGTCTCGGTGAATGAGGAATGACATTGTAGGTGGAATATAATGTAGAAAATGACCGGTCACCCAGTTTGGAAGAAAAAACAATTAAAAAGCAGAGCATATTTGTAAGTAGTGAGAGATTGAAAAGTGAAGATGTTCAGAGGGATCTAGGTGAACGTTCGGAAGCAGTTACAATAAGCAACTAGGATCACATTGATATATTGGACTCGTTATAAAATAATTTGCGTATGAACAAATGCATCTCACTCTAGTTATACAGAGCTGTTGAGACTACCACCAGGTTTAGTCACCTAACTAAGGAAGGATGTACTTGTGGTAGAGGGATTGCAGCAAATGTTCACTGGGTTAATTCCTGGAATAGAGAATTTGTCCTTTGAGAAGAAATGAGGGAGACTGTGCTTGTCTGTTCAAGTGTGGAAGAATAAGATAAACTTATTGAAACTTGCAAAATTCTTACTTTTTTTTCCCTCCACAGATGCTGATGTATCACTCTATTTCAATTTGTTTCTTTTTTTTTCCTTTTTCTAAAATTGTTACCTTGACAGCTTTGGTCTCCACCATTCACAGATCTTCCCTCTATTCACCCCACCGCCTCCCTGCCGTGAGTATAGGATCCCTCTCCTCCATCTCTGGCTTTGCTTACGCTAGCCCACACCTAGCACGTGTGTGCCGGTCCCTCATATGCTCTTCAAGATATGCCCTCTTCATCATATGCCCGCCTCCCCCCCCCCCCCCCATCCACCCACCCACCACCCCACCCTACCCCAGCTGGAGGGACCCAAGGCAGACATGGAGAAGCTCACATCTCCAGCAGATGTGCAGCAGTCCAACCGTGAAAGGATCTTCCTGGTTGTGGGAGTCAAGGTGTGTATATGACAGATGGGCCGCAGAGAGAGTCTGTGCAGAAAGGCTGGATTCTTCCACTGTTTCAGATCCTTGGGAAGGGAGAGAGAAGAATGTGTGTGGGAAGCAGGGTCCAGGAATTGCGCTGAACCACCTCCAGGTTAGTGATGTGCTTTGAACTGAACCCCGCGCTTCAGAAGCCAGAGGGGCGGATCATCATGGTGACACTGCGGAGGGAATAGCTCGGACCCTTGAAGTAATGCCACTTTATCCCATTCAGCTTGCCCAGCTTCTGTGCCGCCGAGTAATAAATTCCATTCAGATTGGAAGGCCCACAAGCATCAAACCACCAGCCTAGAAGAGCAGAGAGAGGGCAAGGGATAATTAGCCACATGGATGGCACAGAGCACAGTGTGATCATGGAGTCACTCTCCCACACAAAACATTCCAGCATTTCCCCAACTCCTGTTAAACCTGCTGCCACCTCCTTTACAGAAATAGCCCCGCAGATCAGTTTGTTACTGCATGATGCCCTCTGGTCCCTCGGGACTCGTTTCCATAGGAGTGGTCATACAAAAATGGGAGGTTCTTGTGTATTTCTTCTCTCAAAGGGTGGTGAATCTCTTGGAACTCTCTGCCCCAGAGGGTCGTGGTAGCTGGCTCATTGGGGATAAAGTTCATATCAGGCAATATAGGGCTGTGAGGAACCAGTACGGAAGGGAGATGAAGCTGGGGCAGCGTAAATTGGAGGAGTAGCACCTCATATTTCGCTTGGGTAGTTTACACCCCAGTGGTATGAACATTGACTTCTCCAATTTCAGGTAGTCCTTGCTTTCTCCCTCCTTCCTCTCCCCTTCCCAGCTCTCCCACAGCCCAATGTCTCCGCCCCTACCTTTCTTCTTCCAGCCCCCACCCCCACTTCAGTCTGAAGAAGGGTCTCGACCCGAAATGTCACCTATTCCTTCGCTCCATAGATGCTGCCTCAACCGCTGAGTTTTTCCAGCATTTTTATCAACCTTCGTCTGTACACTTGCTCAGTCAAATGTAAAACCATGTATTAATATATCTCTGTGATGATACTGTTGGTCTGAGCATCTACTGTGTATGCCCCTGTAAATGTGCACATTGAAGAGTTCATATAGATTTGTTTGTAAATAAGCAGGTATGCTGATGTGCAGGTGTGCATCTTGACAGCACATCTGTATGTATATATCCCCTTTACACAAATGAAGTAGAGTACAATAGTCTTTGTGTGCAAGTGGAGAGTGTGATGTGTGTCTGTGTATGTGAGTGAGGTGTTTATTTGTGGGAGGTGATGTGAGTATCTGTGTGGTGAATGTTGGGGGGGTTTTGTTTGTTTGTGTGTGTGTGTGTGTGTGTGTGTGTGTGTGTGTGTGTGTGTGTGTGTGTGTGTGTGTGTGTGTGTGTGTGTGTGCGTGCGTGCGTGCGTGCGTGTGTGTGCGTGTGTGTGGCTGTTTGTCTGTTTATGATTATGTATGGGGAATATAGGAGTCTTGCAACTTGAAGAGGTCTAAAATATTAACATGCAGCAGCAGTCGCACCTGATTCAGGCTGATTCACCCTTGCATCTCTGGACAAGTACTGAAGCAGCAAAGTGGCGCAGCAGTGGAGTTGCAGTCTTACAGCGCCAGTGACCCAGGTTCGATTCTGACTACAGTTACTGTTTGTATGGAGTTTGTACGTTCTCCCTGTGACTGCGTGGGTTTTCTCTCAGTTCTCCAGATTCCTCCCACATTCCAAAGACGTGCAAGTTTGGAGGTTAAGGTGACTTCTTTAAATTGTCTCTAGTGCGTAAGATAGAACTAGTGTACGGGTGATCATTGTTTGGAATGGACTTGGTGGACCTAAGGGCCTGTTTCCACGCTGTGTCCCTAAACTAAACTAAACACTGCCTCGGCCCATCAGTCACCTCTGTCAGATGGTTGTGATGCATCTGTAGTCAGCAATGCCTCCCCAGTAACTCTTTGTGGAAAGCCTGAAGCTTTACCCCCTCCCCCACTCAAAAAAACAACAACTAGTCACTCGCTTACCTCCTGTCAACATCTGAGCACACTTGCAGATGCAGTTGTCATGATCCAAGTCCTTGGTACTGAAACTGGCTCCGTGTAAAACCAAACTACTCTGCCTCCCTGCAGTGCCGCTGTATCCTTTCAGATAGAGCCTGGGGTGGGGGAGAAGAGGGAACAGGGGCAAAATGAGAGGAGTCAGAATTACTGTCAGTGAAACAAGCAACGTAGTACTGACAGTTTGAGACATTCAAGAGGCAGTCAAAGTTCACTGGCAGGAACAGTGTCTGGACTCTGTACACAGCACAGTCTCCACTAAAGCTCAGTGCTACACTAGCTCTGCAGGAGGCTGAGCAAGCCAGCCGAGAGCTGAAAAACAACAAATACTCTAGTGCAGACAAAAGCTACAAAACCTGATGGGGAAATGCTGTGGATACAAATCTGGGTGGAGGAGACCAGACCAGAGCATCTCAGAGATGCCAGAGTCCACGTCAGTTGTCCCTGCCCAATGCCCGAGCACCTTCACCCACAGTCACAGACCAGGAGACACCATGGACATGATTCTCCCCTGCAACAGATTCAAAGAGAATATAGGGATCAACCATGAGGGCTTTTAGAGAGTGCTTCTCAGATTTTGGTGCTCTCAGAGATTCATTACCATCCTACTCCACCACAAAATGACATCCATGCCATGGACCTAACCAAGAGACTCAACGTGCCCCCAATCCCAATGCAGACCTGGGTCAAACAAGACTATGAATGCAGCAAAAATAGACACAGTGCTGGAGCAACTCAACAGATCAGGCAGCATTCTGGAGAATAAGGAAAGGTGAAGTTTTCGGTTGGGACCCCTCAAATAAGTTACCTGCTGTGGTAGAGCTCATCTACTTGACACAAGGCCAACTGTTTATCCTTCACCATCTCTGCTCCAGATCATCCTAACCTTGATCATTGATTAACAGTGCTCAGACAATGTTATGGTGTGCACACATTGGGAAACTGAGCTCCAGACCGGCAAACTCCTTAATTCATGCAAACAACAAAGTCCCGACCTGAAACATCACCAGTCTTTCTTCCCCCGAGATGCTGAGCTACTCCATTACTTTGTGTCTATCTTTGTTGTGAACCAGCAGCTGCAGTTCTTTGTTTCTGTAGCAATGCAGCAACCTTCTTCCCTATCTGCCTTGCTGCAACTCATCACACCTCTGTTGAGTATTGTGACAGAGTTCATCTGCATGACGTGTAGGAAGGAACTGCAGATGCTGGTTTGACAGAGGACACAGTAAGTCTGCGAGCAGGAGGGGGAGGGACTGTCAGAAGAAGTGAGCAGCTGACAGCTGGCTGTCTGACTCAATGGTTCCTTCCACCTCTGGTGCCCTGACACTGAGCCATGCGAGAATGATTGAGGTGTTAAGCCCAGCACTTCCTGCCAACCAGAGAAGTGATTTCACGGTCCGCACACTGTCAGTGGCCGCTGACCATCGCCCTACTTGGCTCACTGTCCACCTCTCCGAGAAATAGACAAAGTGACCGGGAACAGCAAGTCTGGCTAATCTATTGGTAGAACCTCATCTGACGATGAGTCCCAGAACTCCCTGTGAGTTAAAGTAACTGAGAAACTAAAGCCAAAATTAACACTGACAGAACACAGTGGAAGGCAGCTTGTGCGGGGGCTGAAACTGGAATTGAAATTGGTCCCACTTAACATGTTGTGTCAGCTTGCTGAGTCTGGCATTACAATTCACAGTCGTACACTGACATCTTGCGCTTCTGTTGCCAAATGGTGAGAATACTTCACTTAAACAAAGACATCACTGAATTGCCCAAATCAATATTCTGAATCTACCAGCTCAACAGGGACCCTGCTCCAGAACGATTGAACGATTGGAGGTCCTCATTATGGGAGGGGCAGTACTGAGGGAGCATCGTACTGTGGAAGCGCCAGTACTGAGGGAACAACGCACTGTATTTTTACAAAAAATAAATGTAAGCAATAATATGTACAATACATAACAATACCAAGCAAACCCACCACCATAATACACAAGCACCCAATTATCTAAACAAATATTCTAACAAGTCAAATACACTCTTAAACAACTATATCACCATCCTTATTAAGGATGCATTCCACACCCAACGGTGCCCAGCGGTCCCGGAAATCCCGCAAGGCGCCCATGGACAGCGCGCAGTCCCTCTCTAATACCACCCGGGCGTGGACGTAACCCCGGAAAAGGGGCAGGCAGCCGGCTCGGGCAGAGCCCTCTTCCGCCTGGCGCCGTGACTCGCGGATGGCCAGCTTGGCCAGGCCTGGGAACAACCCAACCAGGACATCTTCAGCCCTGCACTCTCCCCTATGCACAGGGTGCCCGAAGATGAGGATGGTGGGTGTGAAGTGCAGCCGTGGGAAGGGGAGAACGGAGGGTGCATTACATTGTAGGAGGTGCAGGACTGAGGGAGCTCTGCATTGTGGAAGGGCAGTACTGAGGGAGCACCACACTGTGGAAGGGCAGTACTGAGGGAGCACCACACTGTGGAAGGGCAGTACTGAGGGAGCTCTACATTGTGGAAGGGCAGTACTGAGGGAGCACCACACTGTGGAAGATGAAGAACAGAGGAAACACCACACTGTGTGATGGGTAGTACTGAGGGATTGTCATACTGTGGAAGGGGCAGTACGGAGGGTGTGCTGCATTATGGCAGGGGCAGTACTCGGGGATTGCCGTACTGCGGAAAGGATGGTGCTGAGGGAAAGGCAAAGCCTTCAGAACAACGCACTCTCAGAGGGAGCACTTTTGAGTGAAATGAGTAGTATTATGGAAAAGATGGTCTCTAGTTGGGTCAGTGCTGAAGGATCTTTTCATGAGCAAAGCAGTCAGTCAAATGTAAATGATCAAGGAATTAGGCCAATGTCAGCCAAGCTGGGAATGTCTGAGGAGGATATTTGCAGCTGCAGTTCAGAAAGTACTTTGATACGAAAGCATTCAGTAAGATTTTCCTGGGAAAACAAAGATCTGAGGGAAAACGGGAAATGGACTGTGAAAGGAAAGGGAGCTGAGGTTTCAGATGGCTAGTGTTGAGGCATAGCTGGCTCACCCCAATCGCTGTGCCAGCGTTAAAGGAGGATAGGGTTAGGAGGGAGGACAGGGGAGAGTGGAAGGCTTGTGTGGTCTACGTGTCAGTCTTCAGGCATGAATGGAATGACTTTGGAATTTCTATAAAGCCTGATGATTGCCAACACATTGAAAATAAATATCCATTTGAACAGAGCGTGCAAACCCAGCTGCTTGGATCTCAGAAGGCTCTTGGGAAACAATCGAGGGATGCCCAGCCTGAGGCACACCTCTAAATGATGGTCCCTCATTGATCACCGTCCATCTCCCTTGCAACTGGATTCCAGGCCAGTCGTCCCCTTCTCCTGCAACACAGCAGCAGGTCACATTGCAAAGGGTCAACCTCTTGACCCACACCATTGAGTAATGTTGAAACAGGACAGTTGGGGAGACCTGACCACAGATGTGGCAAAGTGGGTCACCCTGAATCCCTCCTGAGTAGGATGCTCCACCCTCACACTTGGCCCATGGCCAAGCTGAGATCCCTCGAGCTGGCTGGAGATAAGCTCCCGGGGACCACCTGCTCTCCAGGGGATTGTTCCAGTGCAACAACCCCACCCAGAGTGACATGACCACTATTATTATTTATGTTATGGAACATATTTAACATTTTCCCTCACCACCTCTCTTGCTATCACGACTCCTCCTTTTCATCTCACCTCTTTACTCGCTCTCTCATTCTCTCTCTCTCTCTCACACACACACACCATTTCTCCTCGCAACTTCCCTTCTTTTCAGTTTCTCTACCTCCCCATGTCCTTCTTAGTCCTGCCTCATTTTCTGCTCACGATTTCCTTTGTCACTTCACGGTTTCTCTCTCACTGAATACCATTGGTTAGTGTCCACCAACCACGGGTTCCCGATGCTTCTCTGTTAACAAATTCAGTGAGATACTTCAGCTAAAGCTACAACTCTGCCCTGGCCCACCGGAACAAGCCCTGGCCCACCGGAACAAGCCCTGGTCCACCGGAACAAGCCCTGGCCCACCGGAACAAGCCCTGGCCCACCGGAACAAGCCCTGGTCCACCGGAACAAGCCCTGGCCCACCGGAACAAGCCCTGGCCCACCGGAACAAGCCCTGGCCCACTGGAGCAAGCCCTGGCCCACCGGAACAAGCCCTGGCCCACCGGAACAAGCCCTAGCCCATTGGAGCAAGTTCTGCTTGGACCATTTCTGACAAGTTTCACTGTGACCCTAATGTGGTTCTATGTTGCACACATCATGTAACAATTCATCAATTTCATATTTGACCAGATCAACTCTATTTCATTGACAATTAACACAGAGAATACAGGAAACACTCAGCAGGTCAGGCAGCATCAGCAGAGAGAGGAGCAGTTTATTGGCAAGAAAGACTCCCAAAGCTTGTTACCGATCTCAAGCCACACAAGGAGATACATGTACAGGTTTCAAAAGCTTGGGTCAAAGCGGCAGAGTTCTCTTAGCAGAGGAGAGGGAGGTGGAGTGGTTTATTAAAGGAATTCCAGAACTTGGGACCCAGGCAGCTGATGGCACAGCCCCTGTGGTGGCGCAATGGAAATTGGGGATGAATTGAAGACTGCAGTTGATAGTAGGCAGAGGAGTGGGGAGGTTCTTGGTGGTAAATGGGTGGTTTTCACAGAGACGGGGGTGCAATTAGGAAATGGAGGTGCTGCTTATCTGGGAGCTGATGCAGGGAGGGATGGGCTTCTGGTGTGGCAGGACAGACTTGCAAACCGCCTGGTTAATAATTTCAAGCCATATAGGGAGATACTTGTACATGTCTAGATGAGTTATCAGCAGATGGATGCCATCCAGTGCAAGCAGACAGAATGTAATGGTTCCATACGTTCCAGACATATTGCCACACTCGGCTTCCTTCAGTGAAAGCTACCATCCTTGTATCCGCCAAAAGCACGAAGATTGACAAAACCCCAAAATCTAGCTCTGCATACACATAAAATTAATTTAGAAATATCTCGTTATGTCACATTTGGCAGAAATCCACTTACATCCTTTCGCCAAGTAGATCTTTCATGGAGTTTCCACTGTATTAGAGTGCATGTCCAAGGGGCACAGCCTCAGTATAAAAGGACGTGCCTTCAGAATGGAGATGAGGCAGAATTTCTTTAGCCGGAGATTGGTGAATTTGTGGAATTCGTTGCCATAGATGGTAGTGGAGTCCAAATCATAGGGTATTTTTAAAGCGGTTCCTAATCAGTAAGAACTTTAAAGCAGAGATTCATAGGTTTGTGATTAGTAAAGACATCAAAGGTTACGGGAAAGAGGCAGGAGAATGGGATTGAGAGAGAAAAATAGATCAGCCATGATCGAATGGCAGAGCAGACTCGATGGGCCGAATGGCCTAATTCTGCTCTTATATCTTATGGTCTCATAGTCTGATTACAGTAGCCAGCAAATTCACAGCAAGCTCCCACAGACAGCAGTGTGATTACGACAATATCGATGTTGTGTTGGAGATCCTGCGAATCCTTCCAATGGGATTTATCACATCCATTTAAGAGAGTAAACATCTCATCGGGGTGATGTCTCATCCGACAATGCTGCCCTTCCCCGGAGGGTGCAGCTTAAACTATCCAGTTGGGTTCTGCTCACTGTCACAGCAGACATAGAAATTGCTCTTGGTGACCTTGGTTAAGATCCATGAGGGAGACACCACAGCTTTAGTAGCGATGCCTTACACTGACAGAAAGCGGCACAGGCAGAGTCACGGAATATATATATATATATATATATATGAGGCTGAGACTAATTGATTGTTGGTCTAAAGGGGAGTCAATATTAGTGGAGGACAGGCGGGACAGTTGAGCTGAGGCCAAGAACATTTCCGCCAGAATTTTATTGAATGGCAGAATAGACGCGAGGGGCTGATGGCAGACTCCTGGTTCTCGTGTGCTCATTCACTAGAGCCTGTGTGTACAAGGCCAAGACATGCTGAGCAACGGGTAGCCAGTGGTTCCTTACAGGATGGTGGTTGAATGTAAGGATGACGAAATATGGAGGTGAAAGAGGCAGTATGCAGTTGTAACCTGATAAAGTCTCACAAACTAGATTTGCTCCAGTGTCTTGATAATTCCATATTAAAGTAACATCAGTGTAACAGCCAGATTTTTAAACCAATGGAAATGTTGTTGCAGCAATGGAATGAAACCTTTAAGAACAACTCAAGCCATTTACAAGTGATAGAGGCATTTTAAACAGCAAGAGACAAGTGATGGAAAGTGTGAGGTTACATTAAGTAAATAATCAAATTATGTAACATGCTCCAAGACTCCATGATCAAAAAGAGAATGACCAGATGTCTTGCTTCTATTTCTATGTCTTGCTCTGCCACATGTGCCTGGATGGATAAAACGTGACTAAATCAAGAGCCAAACCCAATTATTTTGTCCAACTGAAGGTAATAAAACACATTGACTCTCCGAATACCTAGGCATAATCTCCCCCTCTCACAGCTCTGTGCCTTTAGTTGCTGAGTTGGCCAAAAAAAACCAATTAGTCATTTATCTTTCTTTATTAGTTGGAATTGAGGATTTTGGAACTAGGATTTATTAATAGAAACATCTATAGCACTTGCTCCTTTCTGACCTGCTGATCAGCTGGAAACTTTTCAGTGAAATGTCCAGGGAGTCACAGGACCACAAGCCTTTATATTTCATTCTACATGTCACTTTAGTGGTCTTGGCAAAACCTCCCAAGCTCATTAGTAGGGACTTGCATCAGATCTCATAGCAACACTATTTTCCAGCTGCTATTGCAGAGAGTGTTGCTGTATACACTGGTGCCATCGCTATGTGGCAAGACTAATTAAAATGATGAGATAGCTCCTTTCCAAGCTCATAGACAATCTGACATCATGATGGAAGACTTGCGGCAAGAGAAAGAAGTTGTCAATGTGCAAGAATAGTTTCCCAGAATGTCAGGCAGTGGATGAAACTATAACCACATCTTGTTTCCTTGCCTACATGCTCTCACTCTATCATGCTACAATAAATTGCATCTATATTGTGCTCTTAACGAGATTTTTCTTGAACTATTTTGTATTGGATTATGGATGACCTTGAATTTACAAAGTATACTAGAGGCAAGTATCAGATTTGTGGAGAGTGTGGAAGGCTGTGGAGCAGCAGGGAGTTGTATAGTGTAGAGGGTTAAACTGTACGGAGATCTGAAATCAAGAGTGCTAATGAATGGGATATGAAATGAAAAATGTAAATTATCTGCCAGCAGAAGAAGGTGCGTTATAATGAGTAACAAACCCTACCTTCCTCATCAAAAACAGACTGACAAAGTCAGGAAGTTTTGCGTCTCATGTTAATATGACCTGAGCTTTAAAAGCTGGGAGCTTGTTACTGCCTCCTGGCATCCAACATTTCCAGAGTGGTCTTTAGATTTATTTTCAGACCAGTGCCATTCAATGCCAGCGTATTGTAGAAAGCCTTGACTCGTGTTCATAAAGCCAACCCCACACTACCAAAAATAGGGTAAATATATAAAGATAAGTTTAACAAAATCTTGAATCCCAGGCCACTGGATCAGAATGACTGGATTTAATGCCGTCACAGGTAGATAGGGTGATCAAGAAGGCTTTTAGTACATTGGCCTTCATCAGTCAGAGTATTGAGTAGAGAAGTGGGCGGTCATGTTACAGTTGTAAAAGACGTTGGTGAGGCCACATTCAGAGAACTGATCAATTTTGGTTACCGTTATAAGACAGATGTAGTTAAACTGCAAAGGGTGCAGAGAACGTCTATGAGGATGTCGCCAGGATTCGAGGGCCTGAGCTGTAGGGAGAGGCTGAGCAGGCTAAGACTTTATACCTTGGAGCACAGGGGGATGAGGGGTGATCTAATAAAGTGTATAAGATCATGAGAGGAATAGATTGGGTAAATGCAGAGTCTTTTACCTACAGTAGGGGAATCAAGAACCAAAGTATATCGGTTTAAGGTGAGGGGGAGAACTATTTAATAGCAACCTGAGGGGCAACTTTTTTTACACAAACAGTGGTAGGTATGTGGAACAAGCTGCCGGAAGAGGTAGTTGAGGCAGGTACTAACACAACCTTAAAAAAATATTTGGACAGATACATGAATAGGATATGTTTATAGGGATAATGGCCAGACACAGGCAGGTGGGACTAGTGTAGATGGGACATGTTGGTCAGCACGGGCAAGTTGGGACAAAGGGCCTGTTTTCAAGCTGTATGACTATATAACTATCTATAACGTAACAATTATCTAGCTCAGAGGTGATCTTTTGGTTTACCCACTAATCATAGACTTGGAAATCTCACAAAAAAATGATGTATCAGCATCTTTGCAGACCTGAGTAAAAATGGATCGGAGAAAGAATGGAGAGTGATCCCCCAGTCCCGTTGTCTGGGAATCTGAAGGGATGAGTAATCTACTCACCGATCAAGAGTGTAGCCAACAGCCATTTGTACCAAACACTACTGCTCTCACAATTGCCAATCACATTGACAGATACAGAGAGGTAGAAAATTATCTCTGGTCACATGCAATTAATTTGTATGCTAATCTCTGCACATTGTCGTCTGCTACTGTTGTCAACTTCAGTGAAACTGATATTCAGATGCAGAGTACAAGGCACAGATGCAACTTTGCAAGGCACAGATATGTGCTTTCCCCGTCAGACCAAGAATGAACTCTTGGCCCAGAGACTCCACAACTTGCAGAAAAGAATTCACAAGAGATTATCAGTAATTTGACTGATTCAATTTAAGAACCCATGAATTAATTCACGGATACAATAGATTATATTCAGCAGACAACACTTTCCGGTGCAGTAAAGGAATAATTTGAGGAATGCCATGTGTGAAGTCTGAGAAAAACAGAGCACTAAGGACCTCCAACTCTCAAGGCTGCCCTCACTGGGAGTCCCCTCATCCGGTACCTTGGGCTGCTAGAGACTCAATGATGAGTGATGGCTACTAAGTTTAGTCACCATAGCATTGTCCTTGGATCCTACAATGCGTCCTGATTTCCAAAGATCCCAAGAGTGGGGAATTCAGCTAATTTGCCAAGATCCAGCAGAGATTCAGAAACACTCTACCTGTAGTTTTGCTTTTCACTGGCCACTTGAAACTTCTCATAGACCGAGTAAGCTTGGTTACCCTCCCAGTCGCGCATGTCGATCCTCAGGGAGTATTGCCGTTGGTTTGTCTGAAGAAACAGCATCTCATTGCCAAGCCAATGTTCGCTGGATGGATTCCCAAAACCCTAGAGCACAGCAGAGAACACGTTATTAGCCTGTTTCCGTTGGGACATTGGTGTATTATGCTCCATATTGGAACATACACAATTGTGTACTCCTTGCAAATGGCTTAACTGATAGCGTGGGGGATCATCTCCGCCTGCCCAAGCGGAACATGGACTGTGCACGTGGCATCTCTAGCCACATGTCCCAGAGGTAATCCAATTACAAACACAGTTTCCCCATCTCCAAATTAAGGTAGGGCTGATTTACGGAAAATTTGAACAAAGCCGAGTTTTAAAGAGGGTTTCCCTCCAATTTTGTTCCTTGCAAGTTCTGGGACTGTCTAAATGTCTCTTGAACATCACTATCGTGTCTGCTTCCACCACCTGATAATATATTCCTGACAACTCTGCAGAAAAGGTTACCCCACGCATCTCCTTTAAACTTTTCCTCTCTCACTTTAAAACTATGCCATCTAGTAATTGACATTGCTACCTTGGTACTCTCTACCCTATCTGTGCCTCTCATGATTTTATAAACCTAATCAGGTCACACATCAGCCTCCAACACTCCAGAGAAAGCATTCCACGTTTGTCCAGCCTTTTCTTATTGCTTATACTCTCTAATCCAAGCAACTTCTGCACCATCTTGAGGAAGGTCATTCTTGCTATTGAGGGAGTGCAGCATAGGTTTACAACATCAATGGCGGGACTATCATATGCTGAGAGACATGAGTGGCTGGGCTTGTACACTCTGGAATTTAGATGGATGAGAAGGGATCTTATTTAAACATATAAGATTGTTAAGGGTTTGGACACGCTGGAGGCAGGAAACATGTTCCCGATGTTGCGGGACTCCAGAACCAGGGGCCACAGTTTAAGAATAAGGGGTAAGCCATTTAGAACGGAGACGAGGAAACACTTTTTCTCACAGAGAGTTGTGAGTCTGTGGAATTCTCTGCCTCAGAGGGTGGTGGAGGCAGGTTCTCTGGATACTTTCAAGAGAGAGCTAGATAGGGCTCTTAATGATAGCAGAGTCAGGGGATATGGGGAGAAGGCAGGAACGGGGTACTGATTGGGGATGATCAGCCATGATCACATTGAATGGCGGTGCTGGCTCAAAGGGCCGAATGGCCTACTCCTGCACCTATTGTCTATTGTCTATCTGCTACACCCTTTCCAAAGCCTCTGCACCCTTCCTATAATGGGGAAACTAGAACTGCACACAACACCAGAAGTGTGGTTTGACCAAAGCTTTCCACAGCTGCAACATGACTTCCGAACTCTAATACTCAATGACCTGATCGAAGACGGTAAGCTACATGGATCTGAAGAAGGGTTTCGGCCCGAAACGTTGCCTATTTCCTTCGCTCCATAGATGCTGCTGCACCCGCTGAGTTTCTCCAGCACTTTTATCTACCATGCCGTATACATTCTTCACTCTATCCATATGTATCTCCACTTACAAAGTGCTATGGATCATGAAACCGTATCAAATGTTTTAATAATGTTAATGTAGTTCACTACCCTACCCACATTAATCAAGTTTGTCACCTCAAAAACCTGTGCAACTGGAGAAAACCCACGCGATTGCAAACTCCACACAGCCACCACCGGGAGTCAGGACTGAACTTGGTTCCTGGTGCTGTGAAGCATAACTCTACTAGCTGCACCACTGTCTGGATTGCCAAGTGCACATAAAGTAGAAACTGTACTAGGAGAACGTCACCCACCATCCATCATTCAAAACCAATTTAAAACAAGACTACAGCAAACTGGAAGTTCAACAGCTATGAGGAGACATGTAGATCAATCTCACAGTTCAAATGAATACAAAGTGAGAATGTTACAGAGCCACTGTTATACTTCGCTAGCAGCAATACTACATCAAGCAACAAGAGGAAACTCTAAGGTTTTGTCAGAACTCCCTCTACAATTGCTGCTTGAGCTGTTGAATGTTTGCTGCATTCCCTGATGTCTGTAGTATAGAGAATCTATAGTGTTTAGCTTTTTAATATATTTGAAGCGTGCTGTCAGTGAAAATGTTTAAATAATCATAATGTGTTTTAACACTTTATCCTTTCATTTAGGTCACCTTGTACCATTCTGCTTTTGTGATCGCAGTTTTCCCCGAGACACCATCACTACCTACTGTGTACAACCTTCACATTACTGATTGTGGAAGGATATGTGTTAAAGAAGGAACTGCAGATGCTGGAAAATCGAAGGTACACAAAAATGCTGGAGAAACTCAGCAGGTGCAGCAGCATCTATGGAGCGAAGGAAATAGGCAACGTTACGGGCCGAAACCCTTCTTCAGACCAAGGGCCTGAAACCCTTCTTCTGAAGAAGGGTTTCGGCCCGAAACGTTGCCTATTTCCTTCGCTCCATAGATGCTGCTGCACCCGCTGAGTTTCTCCAGCATTTTTGTGTACCGTGGAAGGATCTGTTCTGGGCTCTGATTTACATGCAGGGATTTCTTCTGGTGCAGGCTTAGCTTGGGACCCGTTAAACTGGTTTTGGCTCAGTGTTCAAAAGATTATCATTTGGCCATTTTTTTCTGGACTGTTAACCTTTTTACAAACCTTTACTTGGGGAATCTTCATTAGTGAACCTGAAATTGAATTGGGAGAAGACTCGGCTTAGCCACATACCTTTCACAAAATTTGATCATCCTGACACACCTTGCAGCTGGCTGCATCCTGTCCAGTCTCTGCTATAATGTAGGAAACACAGCAGCCGATCCCACAGCAAGATGCCACCAGCAGCTGTGTGATAACAACTCAGTTCTCTACATGCAGCGGTGTTGACTGGAGGACAAATATCGGCCAGGATTCCAGGGAGATACCCCCCAGCATGTCATGGGACCAGAGGGAGAGGCAGAGCTCTATAATGATCAACAAACAGGCAGCACCTCTGACAGAACAGCAGCCTGCAATTAACAAGGCAGAGTCTCCCTATAACTGGAGAGGGGCCTGATCTGATAATACTGTCAGAGGTGAGTTCTAACCACTGAGGCATGGATCACTGGGAAAAGACAAAGTCACCAGAGCCCACAGAAGGAGATGAGCTGTGAATCAAGTCAATAATAAGGAGAGCCAAACCAATATAATAACAACACTAAACTCGATTGATGAGGGTGAGCCACAGGGGTATAAGAGAATTATAGAGCAGCATTCTGTGGCCAATTAGTAGAATCAGCTCAGAACAAGGACAGTGTTGTCTGCTAACCAGACTAACTGTAAAAATAACCTTCTGCTTAATTATACTTCAGAGTATTTATTTCTTTTCTTCTTGCAGTGTTCAAGCATACCAGAGTGAGTTTGCTGTAAATTACAACTTGGTTTCTGGTTTCTGACAGTGAGAACAGGGATGGGGGCTTAGAACTTGTGAAGCAGCAGCCAGTCAAGGCACTGGGCAGAGAGGGGAGAAGGGTGGGAGGGGGAAATCTAACCCTGAACTTCCCCAAACTGCTTCCCGGGAGAAACCAGGCACCGTCAGACTGCAGCCAAATCGCTTTGTACAACTGACGCACTGAGACGGTACAGCTGCAATGGCCCAGGCATAATCTTGACCTCGGGTACTGTCTGTGTGGAGTTGGTATGGTATGCACTGGGTGCTGCGGTTTCTTCCCACAACCCACAGATTTGTGGGGTTTGTAGGGTATTTGGGGTGATGGTGATGGTGGTCTGCAAATTACTCTTTGGTGCAGATAAGTGAGAAGCAAAGGTCAGTTGATGGGCATGTTGGAGTAACCAAGTTCAAAGCTGCAGGCAAGTAAGAAGAGGGGAATGGGATTGACAGGGTGGCTCTTCTGAGAGTTGGCATGGGTCCAATAGACAATAGACAATAGGTGCAGGAGTAGGCCATTCGGCCCTTCGAGCCAGCACCGCCATTCAATGTGATCATGGCTGATCATCCCCAATCAGTACCCCGTTCCTGCCTTCTCCCCAAATGCCCTGACTCCGCTATTTTTAAGAGCCCTATCTAGCTCTCTCTTGAAAGCATCCAGAGAACCTGCCTCCACCGTCCTCTGAGGCAGAGAATTCCACAGACTCACCACTCTCTGTGAGAAAAAGAGTTTCCTTGTCTCCGTTCTAAATGGCTTACTCCTTATTCTTATGTCCAATGGGCAAATGGCTTTCTTCCATGTTGTAATAACAGCACTGATATCACACGTTGGTGCAGACAAGAAGGATGCCCCTGAGGAGGCAGTAGAGCACGTTAAATATGCAAGTGATGTTATCAGCATCGTATGACATCAGCAGGCCATGTGGCATCATCTGGCCCAATCTGCAGTCTCAGCCTGAAGTGTATGTAGGGTCAATCTCTTGTTTTGATTTAGACTTTAGAGATGCAGCGTGGAAACAGGCCTTTCGGCCCACCGAGTCCGCATCGACCAGCGATCACCCCATACAATAGTACTGTTCTACACACTATGGACAATTTACAATTTTACCAAAGCCAATTAATCTACAAACCTGTACGTCTTTGGAGTGTGGGAGGAAACCAGAGCAGCTGGAGAAAACCCACGCAGTCACAGGGAGGTCGTATAAACTCTGTACAGATAGCACCCATAGTCAGGATTGAACCTGGGTGTCTGGTGCTGCAAGGCGGCAACTCTACCACTGCGTCACTGTTTGCCTGAGCATCCACAGACCAGTCAGGGCCCGCAGGATGCCAGGAGGACAAGAGATTTTCCATTCCTTGTTGTTACCCCTCATAATCTCCTCCCTCCTCACCACTTCCCCCTCCCCCCCCTCCCCATTCCCCACCAAACCCACCAACTCTCCTGCCAATCATGGATCCATTTCTCTCCTTAAAACGAGAGCCTGGACACTCACGATAATGTCAGTGAGCACCGGTTCATGCGAAGGTCACAGAAATCATGACTCTCCACCCAACAGAGCTGCCTGATCCAGGCATCAGTGCAGCATCTCACTCGCAATTGGCAGGTTTTTCCACTGTGAAGGGTTAAGGAATCACAATCAGTCAGTTCAGGTGTTGGTCAGACCCGACCTCATTGAAACGTGGAATGGCTCGAGGGGTGAATGGCTTCCTAGTGTCCCTATCCTCTTCCTTGTTCCAATGGCAATTTGTTAGAGTCAATCCAGAGGACAATATATGAGTGGGGGAGAGATGAAGGAAACAGGTTGTTTCAGTTGTGCAGAAAACTGGAAGATACTGAAATATTATAGCACAGGCTGAGGCCCTTTGGCCCACTGTGCAGTCCTGGCACTGCAAGAATATCCATTGAATCCTATCCCCTTGTTCCCTTTTCAGAATTAGTGATGCTCCAGGGTTCATTTTTAATATCCTTTAAGATACAGTGAGGTAATCAGAGACTGATATTCTGTACAAAGAGAACAAACCGTTTCAACTCAGGGTCAACTCTCCAACATAGAAATGAAAAATCTGTTAACTAAAGCAATAAATATATATTTTTACAAAGTTACATATCAATTCCCATTCAGAGTCCTTGATGAATAATCCTGCTAAGATTTTACACGGCCAACACTGACCCAAAGTGTGCAAGCAATTTAAAGACACATTAAGACAAGTCTCTACGGTACGCCCATTAAATAGGCCAGGGTATCAAGTGACGCAGACTGGCGCTATTGTTGCTCTACTTCCGTTCAGGAAATCTTTGGGAGTGATCTGCCCAGCGTTATTTTTATTCACTATGAAGCTCCATACCTCCCTGTTCCAGGCAGCCAAAGGCATTCAATAGATAATAGACAATAGGTGCAGGAGTAGGCCATTCGGCCCTTCGAGCCAGCACCGTCATTCAATGTGATCATGGCTCATCATCCACAATCAGTTCCCCGTTCCTGCCTTCTCCGCATATCACCTGACTCTGCTATCTTTAAGAGCTCTATCTAGCTCTCTCATGAAAGCATCCAGAGAACCGGCCTCCACTGCCTTCTGAGGCAGAGAATTCCACAGACTCACAACTCCCTGTGTGAAAAAGTTTTTCCTCATCTCCGTTCTAAATGGCTTACCCCTTATTCTTAAACTGTAGCCCCTGGTTCTGGACTCCCCCAACATCGGGAAAATTTTTCCTGCCTCTAGCGTCTCCAAACTCTTAATAATCGTATTCACAGAGCGTCTCTCAAGAGATAACCTATGCAGCAAGAAGTCTGTTGGTCAAAGCACCAATGGATTGAATGAGGATCAGTTGGGCTTTTGTATCTTTATACTTTTCCTTTGGAATCTACGAATATAACGAAATAAGAGCAGGAGTAGGCCATTCGGTCCATTGAGCCTGCTCCACCAGTCATAGCTAATCCTGTTTCTTATCAACTTTCCCACCTGATCCCCATGTCCCTCTTCGCCTTCCTAGACAAACATCTATTGATTCCAGCCTTTAATATGCATCTTGAGTCCACCGAGGAAATTCCAATAATTCCCAACTTTCCAGGGAAGACGTTTATCTCAGCCGTAAATAGGTGACCTCTTTTCCCCAAACCCTGGCTCAAATCCGGACTCTCCTGCATGGGCTGGAGGGAACTGCCTCTCAGCATCCATCCTGTCTGTATTTCCTCTTACCTGGTGTGCCTCAACGGATGTATTACAGGCTGGTAGCCTTTATCAACTGAAAGGGTGCCAGTCTAATCCAGCGGTGGTGGGGAAGAGTGTCTTCTGATATTAGGGAGGCCCGGAGGCATTCCTTTGAGTCACGCCCAACCTCTAAGAGTAGCTGGACATCTTTGCTAAATTCCTAGCTGCCACTCCAGTCTCTGGTCACAGGGAATGCGCAATAACTTGGTACTTTCTTCCTCAGCATGGAGACAATGGAAGTTCCAAAACAGGGGCAGAATGAAGTCTGGATTCAAGCACAATGACACTATTTGCTGGTCAATGCATGTGCAAGACCAAAGAGCAAAAAGGAACGCTGGGTAGTATTATGAATTATCTTCATTGTTTAAAAATAAACATGTTTTGCATTTGGGGTTAAATATTCTAAATACTTTATAGGATTACAACAAAGCTGAGCACTCTGTTGCAATATTATGTAATATAATTAAATCTCATTTCCCCAAACAGATTGCAGACAAGTGCAACTGGATATTATGAAATGTCTGGAAATTTGGAAAGGCTCTGATTGGACTGGACTTGGGCACGATCCCTTTAAAATATTCCACATAGTAGTCATGGACATATTTCATTGCAATGAAAGCTTTGCTGCTCTTTTAACCAATTCTTCACTGGACTGAGGTGCCGTCTCTTGCTAACCCCGGCCTTCTGACCAAGGAACACCAAAGCCCAAACTCCCACCTCTTCACCCACACAAAGGTAGGGTGGGAAATGGGCAGATCTGGAATTCTCTCTTCCAAAATGATTTGGCTGTGGAGTTTACTTGAGGATTGGTGGGATTAAAGAGCTGAGAAAGAGCCTTAGCACCAGCACCGGCACCAGATCTTGCCAGAGTGGTTAAAAAAAAAAGCAAAATGTTGGAGGAACTCAGCTGGTCAGTCAGCATCTGTGGAGGGAATGGACATTTTGGTTCAGGTGGGGAATTGTCATAGTGTTGGGGTGGGCAACGACTGGCAAGTGATAGGTGGATCCAGGTGAGAAGGGTTGATTGGCAGATGAATGGAGTAAGTGCAAATGGCCAGAAATGAAAAAAAGAGTTCAGTTAACAAAAGAAAAAGAAAATAAGTGAAATGTAAAGCCGGAGCGAGGGATATGGGACATAGAAACATAGAAACATAGAAAATAGGTGCAGGAGTAGGCCATTCGGCCCTTCGAGCCTGCACCGCCATTCAATATGATCATGGCTGATCATCCAACTCAGTATCCTGTACCTGCCTTCTCTCCATACCCTCTGATCCCTTTAGCCACAAGGGCCACATCTAACTCCCTCTTAAATATAGCCAATGAACTGGCCTCAACTACCTTCTGTGGCAGAGAATTCCAGAGATTCACCACTCTCTGTGTGAAAAATGTTTTTCTCATCTCGGTCCTAAAAGATTTCCCCCTTATCCTTAAACTGTGACCCCTTGTTCTGGACTTCCCCAACATCGGGAACAATCTTCCTGCATCTAGCCTGTCCAACCCCTTAAGAATTTTGTAAGTTTCTATTAGATCCCCTCTCAATCTTCTAAATTCCAGCGAGTACAAGTCGTGTCTATCCAGTCTTTCTTCATATGAAAGTCCTGACATCCCAGGAATCAGTCTGGTGAACCTTCTCTGTACTCCCTCTATGGCAAGAATGTCTTTCCTCAGATTAGGAGACCAAAACTGTACGCAATACTCCAGGTGTGGTCTCACCAAGACCCTGTACAACTGCAGTAGAACCTCCCTGCTCCTATACTCAAATCCTTTTGCTATGAATGCTAACATACCATTCGCTTTCTTCACTGCCTGCTGCACCTGCATGCCTACTTTCAATGACTGGTGTACCATGACACCCAGGTCTCGTTGCATCTCCCCTTTTCCTAATCGGCCACCATTCAGATAATAGTCTACTTTCCTGTTTTTGCCACCAAAGTGGATAACCTCACATTTATCCACATTATTCTGCATCTGCCATGCATTTGCCCACTCACCCAGCCTATCCAAGTCACCTTGCAGCCTCCTAGCATCCTCCTCACAGCTAACACTGCCCCCCAGCTTCGTGTCATCTGCAAACCTGGAGATGTTGCATACAATTCCCTCGTCCAAATCATTAATATATATTGTAAATAGCTGGGGTCCCAGCACTGAGCCTTGCAGTACCCCACTAGTCACTGCCTGCCATTCTGAAAAGGACCTGTTTACACCTACTCTTTGCTTCCTATCTGCCAGCCAGTTCTCTATCCACATCAATACTGAACCCCCAATACCGTGTGCTTTAAGTTTGTATACTAATCTCTTATGTGGGACCTTGTCGAAAGCCTTCTGAAAGTCCAGATATAACACATCCACTGGTTCTCCCTTATCCACTCTACTAGTTACATCCTCGAAAAATTCTATAAGATTCGTCAGACATGATTTACCTTTCGTAAATCCATGCTGACTTTGTCCAATGATTTATTTCAAGGGACAAAGGGGACAGAGAGTGGGGGTGAGAAAGAAGGGGGGGTAAAGGGAAATATGGGACTCGGGGATGGGAGGTGGGTGTTTAGAGGGGAAAGGAGCAGGTTGACTGGGGTGATGGGAAATTATGTAAGAAATGTGTGCACATCAGGGTAGTTATTACTTTAAAGTGGTGAATTCAATTTTCTAATTGATGAGTTGTAAGCTACACAAGTGGAATATGATGGACCGCTCTTCCAGTTTGCATGTGGCCTCACTCAGGCTATGGTGGACATTAAGAGCTGAAAAGTCGGTATGGGAATAGGAAGGTGAGTGAAAAGGCCTAGCAACCAGGAGATCCAGAAGGACAGGGTGCAAGTGTTTGGCAAAACAGTTGAGTAGTCTTTGCTCGATCTCACTGAAGTAAAGGAGGTCACATCAGGAGCATTGAATGCTGTAGGCAGGGTTGGGAGAGATGCACATGGACCTTTCTCACTGCTGGACGGCCTGCTGGGGCACCTGAATGGAGTGAGAGAGGAGGTGTAGATACAGGTGTTACGTCTCCTGTAGTTAGAGGGAAAAGTGCCTGAGGTAATGAAGTAAACCGGCGCCCTTCACCCTGTGGAGTCAAGGTGGAGGAGATTGATTCAAGCGCACACAGTATTGCAATAACTCATAGGGGTCAGGCAGCATCTCTGGAAAACACACCTGAAGAAGGGTCCCGACCCAAAACATCACCTATCCATGTTCTCCAGAGATGCTGCCTGACCTGCGGAGTTACTCCAACACTTTCTCTTGTACAAACCAGCATTTGCAGATCCTTGTATCTTGTTGATTCAAATACAGTTTAGCCCTGTTCTGACTGAATGGAGGAAAGGCTTGAGGGCTGAACATCCTGTTATCTTTAATTAAACACTGACTTAGTTCCAGAATATAGCTGTTGGCACTAATGTTTCTGTAGTTACAGATGGCTAACTTGTCATCTTCACACTGATGTCACTTTTTTCCTGAAGCTGCACCAAGCACAGTGGCTGAAACTTCCCGCTCACCATTTTATATTCTTTCCAGGTCCGGTGAAAGTCTATGCTGCCATCCCTTCTGTGTTGGATGACGGTCCAGCCACCTCCCGCAGTCTCCATGTTGCAGTACACCTGGGGAGAAACCAACAACTCAACTCAGAGTGAGACCTGGCAACTGTATCACTCCAAATATAAACCGATAACCACCAGGTAATGACCCTAATCATCCGCAGAAGCACTGGACATTGACAAAGGAAGGGCAGTAAGAGTTACCTATATGGATTTCAGTAAGGCATTTGACAAGGTCCTGCACGGTGGGCTGGTCCACATGGGTAAACACACATGAGATCCAAGGCGAGCTGGCTAACTGGATCCAGAATTGGCTTTGATTGGGAGGACAAGAATAGTGATGGAAGGATTGTGGGCCAAAGGGCCCATTTCTGTGCTGTACTGTTCTATGTTCTATATTCTATGATTCTTTTCTGATTGGAAGGCTGTGGTGCCCATCGGTACCAGTGCTGGGACATTTGCTGTTTGTGGTCTATTTGAACGATTTGGATGTAAATGTAGGAAATATGATTAATAAATTTGCACATGGTGTTCTTAATAGTGGGGAAGGTTGATTAAGGTTCCAGCAGTTGGAAAGTTGGGCAGAGCAATAGCAGATGGAATTTAGGACATAGGACATTGAGTAGTACAACACAGGAACAGGCCCATCGGCCCACAGGTGCCAGCGCCAAACATAATGCCAAAATAAACTGATCTCAATTGCTTGCACGCCATCCACATCCCTCCATTCCCTGAACATCCATGTGATTTTAATCCCGACAAGTGCGAGGTAATGGATTTTGGGAAGTCAAATAGGGGTAGGACATGTACAGCAATTGGTTGGGCATTCAGGAATGTTCTCTGACAGAGGGATCTTGGGATTCAAGTCGATAGTTCCTGGAAAGTGGTAACACAGGTAGATAGGATGGTGAAAATGGCATATGGCATGCTGGCCTTCATCGGTCAGGGTCTAGAATATTATGGTTGGGATGTTATGTTGCAGCTTTACAAATCCTCATACTTGGAGTGTTGTGCGTAGCTGTGGGTTCCACACTATAGGAGGAATGTGATGTGCGAGAGAGAGCACAGAGGAGATTCACCAGGTTGTTGCTTAGATTAGACTATTTTAATTATGGGGAGTGAGCGGATAAGCAGGGTTTATTTTCCCCCAAGGAAAAATAGGCTGAGGGGTGATCTGATGGAGGTGTGTAAAATGATCGTCCTACTCCAGATGTCTGAGCATATGTAGAAGTGTGCAGACACACCTGTATATCCCAAGGAAGGACCGCACAACTTTAAAATACCGATCTTGTTCCCTGTGTTCATGTGTCTGCTGATCTCTGCGAGCTACTGCCCTGTCTTCTCTCTCCCCCACCAGTTCCAGTCTCGGTCAGCAGGATCTGCCTCTGGCAACTGTGCCTTCCAGGGATGGAAATCCTGGGGGGGTACAGGGGGCCACGTTCCCCCCCCCCCCCTGCTTTGAGGTGGGGAACAATCCCCCCCCCATGTTTTGTAATCCGGACTTTATCAGACTCTAAGGGCTGAATCGGCCCGATCGTGGGGCCTTTTAGCGCCCGGCGCGGCTTAAAATCAAACTGCTGCATCGAGGCGATCGAGGCTCCTGATGTTGAAGCCCCCGCCGGCCGATGAAAGGCCCCGTGAACGGGCCAATTCAAGCCCCATGATTCGGGGCGGACGAAGCTGCTGTTGCTGGAGTTCGGAGTCAGTCATCAACCAGCTCAGCTTCCGATGTTACCGTCCACAGGGCCCATGGCCGAAGCCTCGAGTATGTGCGCGCATGCGCACGTGCAACCGCCAAGAAATTGTGTCCCCCACCCCCCATGTTTTGATAGCGATTTCCGTGCCTGGTGCCTTCAACTGCTTGCCCTAAACTCCAGAGCCCCCTCTCCGCTCCCTCACCTGCCCTGATACTTGCATCAATGAGGCTCCCGGGTGATTAGCTATTTTTGGGGTCAGCAGGAGACATGAATATCGTAAACCTAGCCAGGAACCTTCAATCTGGTGGGCTGTAGACTGGATGTAAATCTCTCTGCAGACTGAGATTAACGATCCACCCCATTCCCATGTGCCTTGATAATTTATAAAATGTTGGTAATAAATCGTCAATTTATTGCAATGCTTTCTTTTGAAAAGTGGCAGAGATTAAGCCAGGGAGGGGACTAAGATCATATCACTCCTCGAAGTGCCACAGTGGGACCTCAGCAGTGACTGGCCCATTGATGGATTTCCAGGCACCTTCTCCCCAGCTCAGCCCTGTTGATAAGTTGGCTTCAGGCTGCAACCAAGCCCATCACTCAGGCCTGACAGCAGCTAACGAGGGCAGCCAGTCACTCAGCTTGTAGCTGTGGCGATAGATGTCTGTGCGGGGGATTTGACAAGTTTCCCCTTCAGACCCCCTTGTCATCCCAGACTGCACCCCGACAGGTCAAGTGTGTGGGGTCGTCCCAGAGTTGAGAGTGAGCTGCCACAGGCCGGTACCGTGTAGTGAAAAAGTGGATGAAACAATGCTTTCAACTTTAGAGATACAGCGCGGATACCTACAAACCTGTACGTCATTGGAGTGTGGGAGGAAACCAGAGCACCGAGGGAAAACCCTAACGGTCACAGGGAGAACGTACAAACTCCATAGAGACAGCGCCCGTGGTCAGGATCGAACCCGGGTCAATGTGCTGTAAGGCAACAACTCTAACACTGCTCCACTGTGTCACCACTGTACCAATGCTCGCCATGTATCGGCACTGGGTTCTTCATTATAATGGAGATCTCAATGAGTTCAAACTGTTTCTCCCATCCACCCAGCATGGTTGTTGCAGAATCCTGGCTCCAGACAACTGAGCTCTTGTGCATTTTGGAGGTGTCTTTAGTAGGCCTAAGAGGAGCAGGAAGCTGAGACATTCTGGATGTTCTGGTCTCCCAATACCACCCTCACCAACTTCTCCCAGCCCTTCCCTCACTATTTCTCTGACCGCTGAGGACGATTCTCCCAAACACTGACTTAACAACAACTTCCAGCAAGATGTCCCAGCCTGCTTCATAGGAGCTTTACCAAGACAAGCCTGGCAGTGTGTGCGACTGGGAGATATCAGGACAGGCCGCGTAAAACTTTGACAGAGGAAAGTCTTATGGAGTTTGGTAAGGGTGGAGGGAGAGGACAGAAGGAGGACTTTGGAAGGGAATTCAGAAAATGGAGCTATTAAATGTGGGGATGATCAGGCACCTGCTTGAGGATATTACGGCAGGTGAACAAAATGAAATGAGGAGAGTGAACTGGAGTGGTGCAAGGAGGGGAGTGCCAGAGATTAGGGCTGGAGGTAACTGAGATGAGGATGGGTAAGAACAGAATTCTGCTCCGTACACTTCAGTCAATTCTGACTGATTACAATAGGGACACATGGAACTGCAGAAGCTGGATTCCTGAGCCAAACAAAAAGTCCTTGAGTAAGTCCGCAATCCTGCACCATCCACAGACACTGCCTGACCCACTGAGTTACTCCAGCACTTTGTGTTTTGTGGACTGATTACAAAGAGATTTAAGCTTAAATAAACATGCAATTCTGGATAAAGCAGGCCATATTTATTAGTTAAGGTAGTAGTAGCTAGTGGTTTGCCTTAGCACACATAATAGTGAACAGCTGAAAGCTCACTAAGTCCGCGTAATGTCATTGGGGAGCGTCACCGGCAATAACGCAGCTGTGCAGCCTGTCCTGAGTTGGTGGAAGTTTAATAACTGTTGATAAATTTCCTCCATTTGATAGAAGCCCTATCGGGAGCCATAGCAGATTGGGTGTGAAGACTGGGCTCGAGGATTAAATTACCTCATAGCACCAGTGTAATACTTGGCACTGTTCACGGAGTAAATTAAAGCCTCGTTATTCTCTCCAAAAGACCTATTACTTAGTTATTTGTATCTTATGATCTGAATAAAATAAATACAGTGCTAATGGCAGCAAAATGTGGTGTTGAAATTAATAATAGTGAATTGAGTCAGGGGACCTTCTACATTGTGAGGTGCTCCATAAGAAAACATCGGCAAGGGAATTGTTTGCTGAGCTCTCCTGTGTTAATGCACGTGATTTTTGTCCGATATTAACAAGCATTTTTACTCCCGGGTGATGCTTTGGGCTGATTGGGACCAGTCTGAGGTTTTAGTTTCAGTCACAGGGAGAGAATGGAGAGGGCAGGTTTGCATTCCCCAGAGTGGAGGATGCTGAGGGGTGGCCTGACAGAAATCAACAAAGTTATAAGAGGGACCTATAAAATTATTTTTCCCATGATAGGGATGTCCATGTTGGGTCTATGGTTGCAATGGGACAGTAAGTTTCCCAACACCAGAGGAGGCCATTAACCAAACCCCACCTCCCCAAGCCCTTCACCCCAAGTGGGCTGGAACCCTGAAGGATCCCATGACTAAGACCACACCTAGAGCCCCCAAAGTATCACCTCATAAATGTGACTTTTTCAAATGGGATATCTTGGTAGACACATCCTCCAAGTCATCAGTATAGCAACAGCAAGAAAAATGTTTCCGATGTTGGGCGAGTCCAGAAGCAGGGGTCACAGTTTAAGAATAAGGGGTAGGCCATTTAGGACTGAGATGACAAAAATCTTTTTGACCCAGAGAGTTGTAAATCTGCAGAATTCTCTGCCATAAAAGGCAGTGGAGGCCAATTCCCTGGATGTATTCCAGAGAGAGTTAGATAGAGCTCTTAGGGCTAACGGAATCAAGGGATATGGGGAGTATTCAGAAACGGGGTCCTGATTTTGGATGGCAGTGCTGGCTCGAAGGGTCAAATGGCCTACTCCTGCACCTATTTTCTATGTCTATGTTTCTATGCAACAACAGATTTATATTGGTCGTTTAACACAGTAATTCAACATGTGATACTAAGCCAAATAAGAAGATATTAGGGCAGGTGAACTAAAGCAAATGAGGAGAGTGAGCTGGGGTGGTGCAGGGAAGGAGTTCCAGAGCTGGGTCCAGGCAGCTGAGGAGGAGGGAGTGGTGTAGAGAGGGGGGAAGTGGGACGGGGGAAGTGGAAGGAGGAGGAGGGAAGGGGGCGTGGTGAAGAGTTCCAAAATTAGACCCAGGCACAAAAGAGGGAAAGGTGGGGGGGAGGTGTGGGGAGGGTGTTCCAGAGCTGGGCCCAAGCAGCTAAAGGCACAGTCCCAGTGGTGGAGTAATGAGAATTGGAGATTAGCAAGAGACTGGAGTAACAGTGCAGAGAAGCCACAAATCTAAAAATTCAATTACCAGGAAAGAGTTAAATGGAAGCCATTGCTGACTGCAACCACTATCATGTCATCAATTTATTGTGTAAAAAACTAATAGGATGTTTGGAACATGTTGTTTTGACTTTGCAATATAAGTTGATGAGTTTATTTGTTACATTCAAAGATTAACTGTAACTTTTGTGTTGGCCCACAAATTTAAAAAAAATTTGTTCCAAGTTGCAGGAATTTGCAAATAACTGGGATAATTAGTTTTTAAATGAAGAAGAATGAACAAATAAACGAATTTCAGTCTGATTTATACCTGGAACACAGAAGGTCTGTGGTATTGCAACGCCAGCTATCAAACCTTGTCAATCTGTTAGTGTGTGTGTATACAAACTAATTTCAGTCTGATTTGTTCCTGGCACATACAGTGTCTGTTGTATTGCGAGTCACTTTTAATCCCTGTCAATCTGTTTGTGTGTGTTTCTATGAGATGTGTGCATGTGTCTATGTATGTGTGTGAGTTGTTTATTTGTGAGGGGTGATGTGTGTGTGTGGTGAGTGGGCAATGATTCTGTGTGTGTGTGTGCGTGTGCATGTGGTGTGTGAGTGTGCATGTGTGCGTGTGTGTGTGTGTGTGTATGCGTGTGTGTGTGTGTATGCATGTGTGTGCGTGTGTGTGCGGGTGTATGGCGTGAGTCTGCTGGTAACTGATTACAATTGGTCACAGCTCTGCACTGTTTCAGCTGGTGACACAAGGCACCAGGGATCAAGACTGCGCAGAACATACGGAAGGAAAATATACTGCATTTTCCAAATTTGCGGAGGGGTACGGGGACACTCTATGGTCTGAAGCTCATAGAGTTATACAGTATGGAAACAGGCCCTTTGGCCCATCTTGCCATGCCAACCAAGATGGCAGCTTGGAGTCAAATCTCAGATCATTCAAGGGGCTGCTAGGATTCACGTGGCCCAGTGGAAATGTGGAACCCAGGGGCTGATGTTTCTGGAGCCAGATGCTCATTGCGGTAGAAATGGTTGGATTGCACTGTGCTTCTGCCCCGCAGGGCTCTAGCCCAGCCTCTCCTGGGTAACCCTTAGGGGTACAGGAGTCTGTGGTATGTAAGGTGTTGTCACACACATCACCTCACCCCTCCATTGCTCACCCTCTTCCCTCTCACTCACCCCTAGTGCCCCAATCTACACCCATCAAATGGCTGCCCACTGTGTCCACAGCCCACAGTGCCTTGTAACTGTTGGGATTACAAGGTGATGCACCACTGTCAGCCAAAGTCCCAAAGCGGGATTAATGCAAGCGCCTTGCCTTCCTGGTTTCCGACATCTCGGCGAGACGAATACTGTAGACACCACTCCTGTTGTGACCGGCATGGTAGGCCTCTGCACAGTCCCGGAATAGCTTCTCCTCCATGGCGGATCTCCCTGCGGTTGGAGAGAGGAAAGGGAGATATGGTCAAGTGGGCTGGTGTGCTCTGTGATGGCAATCCTGGCTGCTCTTTGCCTTTGATGAAACCAGCCTCATCCAGTCTAGATCTGAGTGCACATTCAAATCGTCCCAGCACTATAGGAAGGGAGGAACACTGTACTGTGAGAGAGGCAGAATTTATGGAGCGCCGCATAGTGGGAGGAACAGCATTGAGGAAAAGTCAAACTGTGGAAGGGGCAATTCTGAGGGATTGCCACACTGAAGGAAGGGCAGTATTGAGGGGGTTCTCAACTGTGGGAAGGGCAGTTCTAAAGGAGTGGCGCACTATGGGACGGGAAGTACTGATGGAGTGCATATTGTGCGAGTTGTACTGGTGGAGCGCCTCATTATGGGAGGGGTAATACTGTCAGAGCATTACACTGCAGGAGATGCAGTAATGAGGGAGCATCATGCATGGGAGGGTCAAGACTGTGGGAGGGACAGTACTGAGGGAGCACCGCACTGTGGGAGGGCACTGCTGAGGCTTTGATAAACTGTTAGAATGTGTGTCGTACTATTGCAGCAGCAATACATAGTTCGAGCAAAGAGCAATGGAGTTTTGCACAGGTATCCTGGACAAAAGTATATTTCTCAATCAATGTCGGCAAAATGTTCTATAAATTTATTGAATCTTACAGAATGCAAACTCTCTTGTGTGTTCCCTACATTACACATGTTTCTAAGATACAGCCAGGGAAGCAGGCTTTCGACCCATCGAGTCCCCACCAAACATTAATCATCCATTTACACTAATCCTTCATGAATATCCTTTTTTCATTCTTCTCACATTCTCGTCAGCTGCTCCTGGATTCTTCCATTCACCCACATGCTCGGGCAATTGTGTGGCCAATTAATCTATCAACTTGCGCTACTTTGGGATGTGGGGGAAAACCCGAGCACAGCCATAGGAGGACGCACAAGCTGCACACAGACAGCTTCCAGAAGTCACTTGCTGCCTGTAAAATCCCTGGAGACATCTTGAAGCTACAATGAACATTACAGAAACCCAAATCCTCCCTTTTTTATTTGACAGATTGTCAAATATAATATTACTTAATTATCTTCTGGCAACCACACAGCCATTGGATTTTTGCTATGATTTAATATCACATCATTCAATATCTGATTGTCTTCAGGAGG
Organism: Malacoraja senta; assembly: GCA_038087875.1. Classification (NCBI taxonomy): domain Eukaryota; kingdom Metazoa; phylum Chordata; class Chondrichthyes; order Rajiformes; family Rajidae; genus Malacoraja; species Malacoraja senta. The sequence goes on along the minus strand of CM075977.1, from coordinate 38,353,689 downwards.
AGAGAATAAATACTGCTGCCTGCAGAATTGACTTGTCGGCTGACCAAATAGGGGGATTTGTGTTGCATGCTTCATTTGATCATCTTTCCATTGATATCACTATTTGCAGTTATCTTGTACCCATAGGATTGAATTGCTTGGATTTTTCATTTGCTTGAATGTTGGTATTTGAGTTGAGTTGCTCAATCATTACTCTAAACAATATTTTTCCAGTGGATTCAGATAGAGTTGATAAAATTAATTTGTTACATTTCTTTCCAACGTGGAGTTGTAATTTTTGATTTAAAGGCCATTAACTAAATTCAGCTGTTAAATAAATGGTTGCAAACTACTTTATGTAAAGAACTATGCTAAAATACTCAGAAGCTTTAATTTAATATTACGACAACCTTGAAACATTTATTTGTTATACTACACTCTTGGAGTGATATTTCTTCTTCAAGACTTGAGCAAATGAATTGAATATTGGTCCATTGAGTGGGATTTGTCTGTTAACGATTCTTCAGATTCTTTAGAAATTATTTGGCATTGAATACTGAAGCAGAATTGCAATGGGAGCTATGTGAGACTTTGTGGAGGAGATCTCACAAACATAGAAACTGAAAGATTATAAATTTGATTCATTTTACCTTGAAATAACATAATTTTGGAGAACATTAGCCGTGAATGGAAGAGAGTGAAACCATTATCAACTTGTAAGACAAATTAAATTCCTGTTTTAAAGTTTATTTTGAAAACAAATATTTGTTCTGTTCTCTCAATGAAGCTTAAGAGAAAAATAAATAATTTAGTCATGCCTGTTTAAAGTGGAAGAAAGAATGAAAAGTAAATGGGGTAATTTCTGTCTTGAGGTATTCCTAATCTGATCAGATCCATCATTGTCACTGGCCAGGGATTTGGCCAGAGGTTTTCTTACCATCACTGACACTATTGGCACATTACAGATAACTGACAGGTTAGCATTTAACATGCTTCAAATCAGAGTTATTAGAAACTTTGACACATACAGGTTATGCTTATTATATAACATGAATAGGGATTTATCCTCCCCTGGGCTCTGTGTCAATCACTATACCCATGTTTATTCACAGAGCTCAACATCTGAAAATAATAACCATGTACGGACTGACTGATGACAGGGACGGCCGAGTTAGGACCACTTAGCAACTGTGACAATGAAGGAGATCGGCGCATCACTGCCCACTGCCAGACTCAGAAGCATCAGATGAGACCGTCAAGAAAGTTCCTGGCCAAGGTAAGGCAAAGTCTGAAAAGTCTTGAGCTCGGTTGGAGGCCAGCTGTGTATGCATGCAGTAGGTAGTACTGTTGCATTGTGTTTGTGGGATCTTGCTGTGCATAGATTGGCTACTGTGTTTCTGCTGTGGAAGTGGTAAAGGTGGGTACAATTACGGCATTTAAAAGACACTTGGACAGGTACATGGATAGGAAAGGTTAGGACAGATATGGGCCATGCACAGGCATTGTCACAGTCATAGTGTGGAAACAGGCCCTTTGGCCCAACTTGTCCACACCGACCAACATGCCCCATCTACATTAGTCCCACCTTCCCACGTTTGGTTCATATCCATCTAAACCTATCCTATCATGTACCAAGATGTTTCTTAAGGCAGGTGGGACTAGCTTGGCTAAGCATCTTGGTTGGCATTGATCAATACGTTGATTGGTCTGAAGAAGGGTCTCACTCGAAGCGTCACCCATTCCTTCTATCCTATCTTTGGCATTGATGAGTTGGGCCAACAGGCCTGTTTCCGTGCTGTAGTGCTCTATGACTCAATGACATAGTGTGGTCATTAAAGTTGCTATAGAAATGTGAGATTGCCTATAAATGGCCATTGCAGACCAGTTCTGTTTTTAACACCCCCACCCCCCCCCCCCCCACCCACCTTTCCTCCTCCCCCCTTTCCTCCTCCCCTAAAGCTACATCTTAATGGATCAATAATAGGATTTTATCTGCTTCAAATACAGCAGCTGAAATGAACCATTCCCCATCTGAGCATGGTGTGTGGTTTGACTGACAGGCTGGTCATTGAGAACTGCCCTGTGGAGCAGTTGAAGTCGGAGGAACCATTATTTTAAGAAAACAAATTCACATTAAATAACATCACTCAACATCAGCATTGAGCTGCCAACACTGTAATAACAACAGAATGTTCAGTGCATGCAGTTGACTAAAACATGGAAGACCTGGAGGCGAGATCCCACTGGTCTGATGAAGTGTGATTAGAAAAACTGCACTCCTCCACCACTTGCCTTCGCAATGGTCTTGGTTAAAGAGCACCAACATCAATCCCACTCTTCCTGTGTATACTTAAACTCTTGTGTTCTTTAAAATAACAGAAGACATGACATTGTATCCACACTGGTCAAATGTTAGGGGAATTAATGCAGTCAGTCCACTGAAGTCCCTTAGTAGGATGTACACATCAGCACGAGAGGCAGGGAAGGGAGGGAGGAAGGGATCGCAAGTGGAGAAAATTGAAAGGCTGAGAATCAGGTAGAGACACAGAAAACAGACATCAGAGGAACTCAGCAGGGCAGGCAGCATCTGTGGAAGCAAAGAGCAAAGAGAAAAAAGCTTATTTTCCCAGATTCCAGCATCTGCAGTCTCTTTTGGCCTTATAGAGAAATACAGATACAAGGGTAAAGTGGAGGTTGTGACACAGGCAGACACTCGGAAAGAATGGGGGGAGCTAACTGAAGGCACAGACTGGTGCATGCACAGCAATAAGAAAATAAGGCCATAAGACAGGAGCAGAATTAGGCTATTTGGTCCATCGAGGCTACTCTGCCATTCAATCATGGCTGATCTATTTTCCCCTCTCAATCCCATTCTCTTGTTTTCTCCATTGACAGGCATTGTCACAGTCATAGTGTGGATCAAGAATCTATCAAGAATCTATCAATCTCTCCTTTACAAATACCCAATGACTTGGTCTCCATAGCCGTCTGTGGCAATGAATTCCACAGATGCAAAATAAATTCCTCCTCATCTTCATTCTGAAAGTATGTCTTTTTATTTTGAGGATTTTGAGGATCTTATCTGCTTTTATCTGCCCTCTGGTTCCAGACTCTCCCATTACTGGAAACATCCATTCCACGTCCACTTATTTAAGCCTAGAACTAGGTGTGACTTATTTTGGAAGCCCCATTAAACAGAGGTAGATTTCAGCAGCTGCGCTGTTTCTGCAGATCCTTAATATGCTTCATGATCGTTCCTTTGTCCCACCTCCTGTATATGTCCCTGGCAACACAGTGGGAGATGCAACTCGTGTCCTCATCATTTGCACATAAAGGGCTAGAAGGAGGTGTGGGACAGAGGACATGGAATTGATGAGGCATCAACAACTCCGATAATGGCCATTCCTGCCCTTGTAAATGGAGAAGCAGGGAGGCTCTGACACTGGCTTGAGTCTACGCAGAGAAAAAATAAATCGTTTGGCACTTGGATGTTCATTAGTTGTTTTTAATTTGTAACTTCCACTTTTGGCGATGATGGAAATTTGGTGGAAGGAATGCCTCTGCTTTTTCAATAGCTCACCTAAGAGACAGCAATGATTCAGATTTGGACTAGTTCAACAATGGTCATAGAAATAACCTCTTTAATCTGTCATCTCCAATGTGGTTCCACGTCAATATTGGATATCACCCCAGTGGATTTTGTTGCATTAAAAGCTCTATATAAATACAAAACCTTGGTGCTGGTGTTGACAAAGGTTCACTCCACCCAGAATGGTTGAGGGACTCTCCCCAAGCACTTCTGGGGAAGTGCTGACTCTGCAGAGAAATAGCATTGACTCACTTTTGTCTACCTGAACCTGGTTGGTCTTCCAGTACAAGAAGATGTCCTCAAGGGAACGCTGTCGACTGACACATTCCAAGATGCAGAAGGACATGCTGAGCCATGCACCAAAGCTCAATGCAGCCACCAAAAGGTCTACAGTCCAGGATCCTCCCACCACTAGTCACTGAGGAGATGGGCCTGGTATAACAGCCCCTCAAACACCTTTAAGTTGTATAGTTGTGTGATGTAGAAATTCAAATAGCATTAATGCATTTTAGCAGTATATACTTGTTTGATGGCACAATGGGTGACATTTTAGAGCCACAATGGCGCAGTTGGGTTCTGTCTGGGTACCCCACTTTCCTCCTGTGCTGGTTTGTAGTTTAATTGGCCTCCCTAAAATTGCCCCTAATGTGTAGGAAATGGATAAGAAAGTGCAATGACATAGAACTAGTGTGAACGGGTGATTGATGGTTAGCATGGACCCAGTGAGCTGTAGGGTCTGTTTCCATGCTGTATCGCAAAACTGAGCAATGAAAGAAAGATGTGCACTGATTACATTGTATTTCCTATAGATATTTTTCATAAGTAAAATGCATTTTAGAATGAAAGGAAGGTCTGCTCACCCGTTTCACGTGAGACCAGTTGGAGGATGTTGTGTACAGTCTCGGCCAGTTGCTTCTGCTGCTTCTGCAGGCTGGTGTTGTTGATGGTGGCCCAGCCCAGCTGCGTCTCCAGCTCGTTGATCAGGCGACTCTGCCGGAGCACCAGGTCCTGGAGGTTCCCTCTCTCCTGCTTCAGGCTCTCCATCTCTTCCTTGTGCTGCCTTTCCATTGCCAGGAGTTTCTGCTCCAAGAAGCTGACAGTGGGTGTGGGTGGGTTGAGGGGCAGGGATGGAGGAAATGGAGATTTGGAAATACAGGAAACCCTTGTTACCAAGTCTTCATAGGAAGAAGCCACAGCAAAGAGACACATTGTCATGATTTTAAAATAATCTTTATTCCTACAAATGCTCACAATCACAGGATACCCCCACGCATCCTCAGCCAATAAAATGCCCTCTATAATGGGCTCACTTATAGAATAGGAAAGGTAAGAGCCAAAATGCACGTGGCAAGCTCCTACAAACAGCAATGCGAGAGTGGCCCGATGATCTGTTTTGTGTGATTTAATCAAGGAGTTAAAGTTATCTGGCAATAAGAGACTGTGGCAAATTGTGAGGAAGATCAGGATCATCCCAACAGATGGAAGGATTAGAGCAAAATCTACCCACAAAATAAATTTAAAGGTAACATGTAGATTTTTTGTAATACGTCCCAGCCTGCCCTGCTAAATTGCTCTTCCATGGGAGCATCATTACTTCCAAGCTTCCCCTCTAAGTTCAACACAACCCTGACCTGGAAATATATTACGGCTCCTGCTTCACCACTGGGTCTAAATCCTAGACCTCTTTCCCCGACAGTGGTGATGGGAACACCTTCACCAGGACTGCGGCAGTTCAAGGAGGAAGCTCACGAAGGGATGGACAATAAATGCTGCCCTCGCCTGCGATGCCCAGAACCAATAAATGAATAATAAAAGAAAAATTGTCAGCCCGTGAAGGAAATTGTACTGTCGAAGGGGTTTTATTTTTGCCTAAATAAACACGCAAAAAGAATAGTGTTTACTTTATATGTAAACAGTCAAGCATGCTCACCCTGACAAACATTTCACTGCAGTTTTTGGAAATGATATCACACTGTATCTTGGCAATCCCTCCCTGATCCATCTCCTTCGTTTAAGAAAAATAATAAAATACCATCAGATCCTTCTTTTCACCAACAGACCACCAAAGCAGATGATCTGGCCATTAACAATTACTCCTTAGGGGGTCTTGCTCAGAACAAAATTGACCACTTCATCTCCTATAATACAGCAGTAGCAGTGCTTTAGAAAGGAGTCCATTGTATGAAAAGTGATTTTGATGTCCCAAGATGTGATGGAGTATGAAATTCTGATTTCGTAAATGGAAGGGACTGATGCAGTGTTCACTATCAATGTCCCTTTATTTCAGTTGAACCATAATTGAAGTTAAGACAATGATTCAGAGCTGCAGCGAATATCACAGCAGCAACGTGTCCTATAGTTGATATCGGTCCAATGTTTAGAAATGACTTTAGTGAGCAAAATTCTCAACTGTCAAAATAATGTACAAACTTGCTTAAGTGACAAGGGACAGGAACCAACTGTAATTGGGAAATATCATATTTGCCCCTTTGAGAAAATCAATGGTAATTGGAGAAATGGAAAACTTTTATCAGTGTGATTCTTATCCATTGAAGTTGAGCGTGCGACAGTTCTGCTCTCCTCCCTAACTATTCACCTAGTGGATTTAGGAGCCTTCAACCTGACCAGCATAGCCCATGTCAATACATTATCTCCATTGAATCTTACATCCCTCACCCTGCCTCAGTGTGTGTGACTCCATCATCTCCTTGTCAGCAGGTTGTTGTTTCAAGAACCACTGCACAAAATCAGAGCTGGCAATCCTGTGCAGTGCTGAGGGAGTGATATACTGTTGGAAGTGCTGTCTTTCGGGCAAGATATTAAATGGAAGCTCTGTCCACCCTTTCTGCTGAACTCTAAAGATCCCATGGTACTATTAAAAAAAAAGGGAAGGGAGTTCCTGGAGTCATGGGTAACATCTCTTAACTATGGACCTACAAATATGATCAGGCCATTGTCCATTGCTGTTTGTGGGTCTTACCCTGAGGTTAAGCTGCCTGCAGCATTTCCCTGCATTACTGCAGTGACCGACCAGGTTTTAAAGGCCATGGGGACAGTGGGATGTGCTGAGACTGGGAGGTGTTAGAGGTTAAAATCTGCCTTTCTCCTCCACAGCCTCTGCTGCCGAGTTCAGAGCTTCTGGTAAATTTACTGCCGTGCTGCTGATCGAGAGTTCAACACGTGCTTGCCTATTTTACAGTGAGGACAACTCTGGCAACGATTAGTTCACTGGCCTGAACGCACAGGATCGACATCCACTGCAAATCAAAGCTCTGGCAGCACAGAACAGCCAGCAGTGAAACAGCACCTGGCCGATTCTCCAGAGCTGCTGTTTTCCACACTGCCTGTCCTTGCCTCATGGATTATTTGGAGCCCAGAAGGAGCCACTCACCCCTTCATGTCTGTGCTGATTCGAAAGAGCCTCCCAGCCTACTTCCACCTCCTGACAATGAGTCCACAGCTCGGCAGATCATGGCTCAAGTACACAGCCAGGTTCTGTTTAACTGGTTTCCTTCTGCCTCTTCCTCTTTTACACTCGGTGAATTCCACGCTCTGTGTGACAAACGTCTTTCTCATATCTCCTGTAATCCTTTTATCCTTTACTTCAAGCCTGTGTCACGTGGCTTTTTACTAAAGGGAAATAGAATCTCCCTCTTTACTTCATCCAATCCCTCATAATGTTACACACCACCATTAAGCCTCCCTCTATCTCCTCCATACCAAAGAAAGCAACTCCAGCTTTTCCTTATTGCTACAAATTTCCATTCCTGCAATATTCTCCTCTGCCCTCTCCCCAGTGCAGTCAGATCTCTCCCAACATGCTAATCTGAGCGTACTCAAGACATGGTCAGTGTTGGACACAGTTCCAGCATAGCTCCCTGCCCTTGTACTTTATGCCAGAGATACTAAAGTAAATCATCTTCTACAACCACCTTATTGCCTGGTGTTGGCACCTTCAGGGATCTGTGGGTACACACTGCACAATCCCTTGAACCTGATGTGTCAACGGTGTTTCTCTCTCCCCGGCACTCCCTATTGCTTTAGAGAGCCTGACCCTGCATGGTCTGTGGGTCAGGGTTGGAGGCTTACTGGCACGGTTACCTGTTCTTATCGCGCAGTTGGTAGATGTTGTTGTTCTGGAGAAGCAACTCCTTTTCCAGCTTGTTTGTGAATAAAGAATTTTCCAGCAGTTGGATTTCCAGTCGTGAGGTTTGATTCAAAACCTAAACATTGTAAATGATTCTTCAATAAACATTGCATACTGGGACATTATTTAATGGAAGAAGAGTAAAATATCCAGTAAACAAAAGCAACTATAGACTACACAACATAATTCACCCTCTCATTGACCAACAAGTTGGTAAATTCAATGTTGTCACCTCTGCTCCCCCTCCCCTCTATTATAGACCTTTCCTGCTCTGTGCCCTGCCCACTGTCTGCACAATTTGAAACATGTCTTGTCCCTCACTTTTCCCAGTTCTTTTCAAATATCCTCAATGTGTTTTTCACTCTCCATAGATGCTGCCTGACCTGCTGACTACTTCCAGAATTTCAGTTTCATTTCAGATTTTCTGCATCTGCAACATGTTGTGGAGGTGATCTAGGACTGAAGCAATCCCCGGAGCCAGCTCCACCATTAGTGCCTCACAGCTCTAGGAAGCAGGTTCAATCCTGACCTCGGGTGCTGTCTGTGTGAACTTTGCACCGGTTTCCTCCCACATCCTGCAGATTTATGGGTTGGAAGGATAATTGGCCACAGTAAATTGCCCCTAGTGTTTAGGTGATGGGTAAATCTGGGGGGAATTGATGGGGATGTGAGAAAAATTAAATGGGATTAGTATGAATGGTTGGTTGACAGTGGGCATGGATCCAGTGGGCTGAATAGCTTATTACTGTGATATACAGGTATATGTTCACTTTGTCTGCATTCCCCTTAAAACACTCTGGATATTTTGTGTATCCAAACTGGTGCACCTATTGAGGGCTTTGACCCAGTGATTCTGCACAGGGAATTGATACAGGAGAGTCTCAAGCTAAGAGTCCAAAGGAGAAGTGGCTTCCCAGCCTTGCATTCCAGATTCATCCGAAGGAATGAATCACAAGGATGCTCCCTGCTGATTGACTGCTTTCTCAGGAACTCCCAACATTATAGAATTCCGTCCGTGCTTGTGTGTGAGTGTGCATGCGTGTTTGGGTTGAGGGTTCATTTTTCACTCCGTGTGTGTATGAACAAGTGTGTGCACTAGTTTGCATGCTCCCACTCATCACAGCACACTCTTTGAACCACTTGGCACATCATCTGGAATAAGAGCTGCGTGTCGTCCCCAGGTCACAGTGGAGATTCCAGATGTAGAACAACAAATTCAAGGCTCGGGAACTGGATCAAGCCAGATCATGCCAGTTAATGGATCACGCCACAGAGCTCTTCATTTTAATCCAATGGCCGCCAATGCTATCAATCCCAAACCTAACATCCAGCCGTTGCAAGCGATGACTGACTTCCACTAACACAGAGGCAGGGAATTGCCTCACTCTTCAGAGAAGAACCCTCTAAATCAGAATGATGTTAAACTATTTATTGACATTTTCTGCTGCTTTGTTTAAGTGCCAAAGGCCGATTCACTCTTTCAACCCTAATTAAACAAAATTCTTACAACATGCTGTAACCAGATAAAGATACCAGAGACGTATTTACAAGAATCACTCAGTCTTGAGTGAACATTGCCAGGAATTTTTTCCTTCAGCTTTTATTTAACTTGGAATGAGGTGTGTAAGACTGTTATTCTGGCCGAGTGTAAGTGTCCCTTGTGCCACTAGCAATAGAAGACAGACCCCAGCACCCTCTCATGTTTGCTCTCTGCTGTTTCTACCCTCTCTCCGCCACCCCCCAAACTCCCTAACCTCATGAGGCATACCTGCGTCTCGACGTCTGTCAGTCTGCGTGTCTGCTCGGCTGTCTGGCTCAGTAGACTGGTGCCGATCTCCAGCATGGTGGCTGTGTGGTTCTGCACAGCGTTCTGCTGTAGCTGGGCCAGTTCACTCTTCATGCTGTCCTGGATGTAGGTCTCTAGCTGAAGGGAGTCATTTGAAAACCATTAGAGTCAGACCCTTGTACTGCACTGAAGCAGAAACCCCATCTTCCTGGATCAAGTCCAGGGCCAATACTAGCATCAAAGAGCAACCTTTTGCCATCTATGCTGCCTTGTCACAACATCCTAAAGTACTTCACAGCCATTTCAGTCCTATTATAGTCACTGCAGCATTGTGGGAAACGCTGAGGCCAATCTGTGCATGGCAAGTGGTGTAATCTCCCGCTTCAGCACCATTGGCTGAGGGATAAAATTGATGCCAAGAACTCCATTATTCTTTTACAAAACAGTCGTTTGGAATGTTTTAATATCAACATGATACGCAGACGGCACCTCATTTCAACATTTTGTCTGAAAGACAGCATCTCTGACAGTGAGGCACTTCCTCTGTAATGTACTAGGAACATCAACTTAGGTTTCTAGCTCAGATCTCCACAGCGAGACTTGAAGCCACAATGTCTGACTCAAAATGTGAATTCAGACACAGAATTTCAAACGACTGAACTTTATTGCAGTGATACCATCTTCGACAAACAAAAAAATGCAATCCTTGTACACATCGTCATACGAGAAATCTTGAGGTCCAAGTCCATAGCTCCCTAAAAGTGACAACACAAGTAAATAGGGTGGTAAAGAGGTGTCTGGTATGCTTGCCTTCACCGGGCAAGGTATTGAGTATAAGAGGTAGGTAGTCATGTTACAGGTTTATAACATTTTGGTTAGGCCGCATTTGGAGTATTGCATTTAGTTCTGATTACCCCAGCACCTAAAGAATGTGGAAGCTTTGGGAGGACGCAGATTACGTTTACCAGAATGCTCTCTGGATTCAGAGTATTAGCTATATAGAGAGGTTGGGAAAACTTACAAACTTCGATTGTTTTCTCGGGAGCATCAGAGATTGAGGGAAGACCTAATGGAAGTATATAATCATGAGAGGCATTGACAGGGTAGACTGTCAGAACCTTTTTTCCAGGGTAGAAATGTCAAAGACTAGAGGGCATAGCTTTAAGGTCAGAGGGGTAAGTTTAAAGGCAATGTGCGGGGCAAGTATTTTAAATAGAGAATGGTGGGTGCCTGGTGTACAGTGGTGGGAGTAGATACAATAGCGGTGTTTAAGAGGCTTTTTGATTGGCACATGGACGTGTAAGGAATGGAGGGATATGAATCACATGCAAGAAGAGGAGAGTAATGGGCCTGTCCCACTTAGGCGACTTTTTAGGCGACTGCAGGAGACTATGCAGTCTCCACATGGTCGCCACATGTTCGCGGGTGGTTGCCGGGGAGTTGCCTTCATGGTCGTGAGGAGTTCCCGCATTCTGGGAACTAGTCGCGGCCTCATTATGGTCGGCGTGAATTTTTCAACATTTGGGAAAAATTAGCGGCGACTAGAATGAAGCCGCCATGGAGAGTAGCAAGGATTCTCGAGCCGTAGATGGGTCGCCAGGTGCTCCTAATGGGTTGCCAGGAGGTCGAAGGTTATCGGAGGTTCTCGTAGGTTGTAGCCGATGCTGACCGGTGAATTTCATTGGCTCATTGGGAAAAAAAAGGTAAGCAGTAGTTTTCAGAACCAAGGATAACCGACCGGTAATGTTAAATGTCCGCCGAGCTTCACAGCCGTGTATCTCTGGCTTCTTAAAAGTTGTCTACTCGCCCCTTCTCCCCCACCCCCTCTCCCCCCTCTTTTAAAGGACTTACCATACACTGTGCTTTAGCCGTCGTTTTACAGCGCCAACCTTCCTGTTCATCGTGGTGTCCGTTTCACCTTGGCTTTGCATCGTGTGAAATTTTTAGATAGCGCTCCCCCCGCTTGCCCTGTCCCCCACCTGCATAACGGGCTGGTGAAGGAGGTGATGTGTTTGTCTGTGTGTGTGTGTGTTCCACTCTGACAGTCACAGTTCCAGTTGTCGGTTTTTCAGGCGACTGCTGGCAACTTGACAGTCGCTGGCAGTCCACTGAAAAATCGCCGAAGTGGGACAGGCTTCATGTTTGCCACAGACATTGGTGGTCGAAGGGCCTGTACCTATGCTGCACTGTTCTAAGTTCTATGTTCTACATTCATGGACCCAATCTATACATCCTGCTGAGTCACCGTATCATCAGGAAGAAGACAACCTATCTGGAGCAAACAATTCGTACAAGGACCAACTGCTTGCTATTGGTCTCAGCTGCTAATTAGGAAACAGCTATTACTATGCATAGAGAAAGACTCATCACTGATTTTTTCAGGATCCTTGATTATATTATTGTGTTAACTGGTCCACAACACAGAGAAGCACAGCAGTGAGAATATCAATAGCCTGCAGGTTATTTATAGAACAACTTTGGGAGAATCTGTCATATTTCATTGACCATCCACAGACCACAATCAGATAAGAAGAGTTTCTGTTACTTCTTCTTGAAATCTGGACTCTGTATCGGTTGATTAAACTCTACTCACCGCTGAGCCAGAGAAAGTCTCAAATCTCACTTTAGACACTGGATCAGAGTGATGCAGGTCAGCATTCAATCCAGTACTGAGGGAGTGAGATAAAGGGACCAGCATCCCAAGAAAGATGTAGAGATGATAAGCTGAAGAATTGTTCAATAAAATCAGGAATGAATAAACAGAAACAAAGTGAAGGAAAGGTTAGAACATCATCACGTGTACAAGGCAGCAGAAACATATTGAGCAGCAACCAGAAAGACGCTACGACTCTGGGCGACTGAGGAGACTACTCACAACCATACAGGCGACACCTTGGCGACATGTCGCGGGGTGAAGCCTGTATGGTCGTGAGTGGTCGCCCAAAGAGTCGTACCTTGTTCTGGTCGCCGCTGGATTTTCAACATGTTGAAAATTTTCGACAACCTGTAACGACCTATGACAGGTGCCGGCAGTCACCGAAAAAGTCGCGTAAGTGGGACAGGCCCATTACTGTGACAGGGAGGAAATCTAAAGGAGATCTCAGAGTAAGTTATTCACAAAGGAGATTGTGATTATCTAGAATGAGCTGTCAGATGAGGTGGGGGATGCAGGTCCAAATTTGTAAAGGTAATTGGACAGGTACTTGGATAGGAAAGGTGTAGAGGTATACGTGCCTAACGCAAGCAAATGGAATTAACATAAATAAGGCTATACAATCAGCAGGGATATGGAAGGACATATTATTTTCTCAAGTATGGAAGTATGATCAATGTGAAGAAAGGGATCTGATCATCTGATGTGATACTGTGGAGACAGTGCAGCACTGAAAACTTGAGGGCGGGGCTTCACAATATAGTGAGTTGGGGCCCTTGGCAAAATAAAATCACAGGAATGCCTGGAGTGAAATCAGGCAAAGGTCAGGCTCCAGCTTCATGAAAATCTGTCAGGTCATGAAAACGGTCAAGAGCCTTATTAACCTTCAGAGTCAAGAGTGTTTAAGTGTTTAATTGCTACCAGTAGTGACAACAGAACAATGAATGCAACAAATGCTTGCTACAACTTAACAGGCCCATAAACACAATACACACAGATAATATAATGATCAAAATACAATAAATTAATAACCATAATACTGGATATTAATGCTTCAAAATCCAAGGTTTGTTGTGTAACTAGAGATACAGTCGATAGAAAATCAGAGTGGCTGAGGTTAGTGTTCACCCAAAATACGAACACTTCCACTAAAGCTTAGCTCTTGGAATGAGGTTTCCAATAGTTCTAATCTACCTCATCTGTCTACATTGCCCCTCAAACGTGCCTTTTCTTGAATTTCTTCACTTCCCTTCTGGAATTTCTAGTTACATTTTGCTTCCACCACCCTGGATCATAACTCACAGCATAATTCTCCAGTCCTTATAAATCGTCCGCAACGTTGATCACCAACACTCCTATCCTGGTAATATCTGGCCTTATTCCCACTTTAAACCCTTTACAATTTTGTGCCCCTGTGTTACATCTCCCAACATTCCCGACTCCACAGGGAACAACCCCAGCTAGAGGCTAATAAATTAACAGCCTCTCTCATGGTCCAAACTGGATGTAATCCTTCGTAAACCAGCAAATCAATTCTGCAGAGTATGAGTATTCCAGGGAGAGGAATCTTACAGCTGGTTGGTTTGTGGAATTATAGAGAGATAGATGTTCTCTGAGGCTTAGTATTACTGTGCTTAAAAGAGGAAGAAATCTTAGGATTGGTTCAGCACCTTTCACAATCTTGAGATCTTGAAAGATGCCTCACTGACATTAAATGGTTCTGAAGTGTGATGTAGGAAACACACAACCAATTTATACACAGCAAGTTATACACAACCAATTTATACACAGCAAGTTACAGTGCGAAGACTACATCATCATTTTCAGTGACATTGACTGAGGGATATATATTGGCCAGGACATCAAGAGAATGCCCATGCTGGCTGTGGAGTTATTTTTATTCACCAAGAAAGTAGCCAGAGACAGTGTTTAACATCTCATTGAAAAGAAGAAACCATGCTAGCTAAAATGTGCTCGTCATTCCAGATTTTGGTACTCAACATTTGATTCAAATGGAAAGTAGACCTCATTGAGCCAGAGAGGAAACAGTTTGAGGTGTAGTTCTTGCATGCTAAATCCCAGTTGTTGGGGGCAATCACAGAACACACCAGTTCACAAGAGTCACGTGGCCCAGTTTACAGAAGTGGTCATTCACACCAAACTCAGGAGAATACCTCACTTTAGAGGGATGGGATATCCACAGGTCCAACAGAGCCAGAAGAGAGATTTGTTCAAGGGCAGAGTTCAAATCACAAAATTGCCTTACACTGTTCCTCCCAGTCATGGAATTACAGACTCAGGGAATTTACTCCAGGAAGGAGAGGAAGAGACCCAGAACACATCAGTTTTTTGACAAAGCAACTACGAATTTCCTTAGTATTTAGAGGTTCTGCGTCCAAATGCTAGAACTTCCTAGTCAACAGCAGTGAGAATTTGTGGCCCTTTGATCATGGTAACTCAAATGGTGGCCACCTTCTCAAGGGCAGGTAGGTATGGGTTAAATATTCCAGTCTCATTGTAGATGAATTGGCCTCTGTAAATTATGAAAAAGGGATAACATTGAATTTGTGTGAACTGATTGATGGTTGGTATGGACTCAGTGGGCCAAAGGACCAGTTTCCATGTTATATCTTTTAATCAATCAATCAATAACGAGGTACCTATACAGAGATATTCCATTTTCCTGCCCAGGAACATTAGACTATTCCAGCACCAAGGGGAGTGGGCTACAGTCCATTCTTCAAAAGGATCTTCCAGTGTTCGCATATAAAAATGATTTAGATTCAGCATGTAACTCCCCTGAAACTTATAACATTTGGTCACAGGGAGACCATCAAAATCTTCTTTCCATGGGACATTGTCCAGAATAAATTGAGCCTGGGATCTTTTGGAAATAAAATAATGGACTCCAAGTGCATCCTGTCACAGTGGGAGCCTAGACGAGAATGCATGTTAATTGTTTCAATAAGTTCCCAAGTATCTGAAAACGTGTCAAATTGGGTATGAATTGTGGTGGCGATTCTCCACATGCAAACTTCAAATACAAGGCACAAGTCAGAAGGGACTCTCCACTTGCCTGTATCAATGCAGCCCAATCTATACTATTACTAAAACTCTCATCTTGACCACTTCCAGTCTACGTTGTAAATAAATTTCCGCAAAAACACTACCCTATATCGGTATGATTTTTTCGCCATCTTACCCAACGTTCTCCTCTACACGAAGACACCAAGTTTTGTTCCGATCGGTGAAATAATAGAAAGGTTATGAAGGTTTAAAAAATCGTGAGATCAGCAGATTGGTCTTCTCACCTGTCACTCACCATGAAGGTAACGCCCCTTCAGGGGGCCAGGAGGATAAAGCCCCAGAGGCCGGTCGTGAGTCAGTCAGTCCAGAAGACCGTGAGTGAAAGTTGAGTCCAGAACTGTGAGTCCACGCCATACTGAGTGAACTGTGAGTCTATGCCGTGCTGAGTGAACTGTGAGTCTACACCATGCTGAGTGAACTGTGAGCCCAACAGTCGTGGCTGGGTCCATAGGGAGATCACGCTCAGTCCAGAGGTCGCGCTCATTCCGGAAGTCCCGCTCAGTCCAGAGGTCGCGCTCATTCCGGAAGTCCCGCTTAGTCCAGAGGTTGCGCTGTGTGTGTGATGGAGGGTGTGTGTGTGTGTGTGTGTGTATGTGTGTGTGTGTGTGTGTGTGTGTGTGTGTGTGTGTGTGTGTGTGTGTGTGTGTGTGTGTGTGTGTGTGTGTGCGCGTGCGTGTGTGTGTGCGTGTGTGTGTGTGTGTGTGTGTGTGTGTGTGTGTGTGAGTGTGTGTGAGTGTAAGTGAGATGGAAGGTGTGTGTGTGTGAGAGATGGAGGGTGTGTGTGTGTGAGTGTGTGTGTGTGTGAGATGGAGGGTGTGTGTGTGTGTGGGTGTGAGTGTGTGTGTGATGGAGGGTGTGTGTGTGAGAGAGAGAGAGAGTGTGAGTGTGAGAGATGGAGGGTGTGTGTGTGAGATGGAGGGTGTGCATGTGTGAGATGGAGGGTGTGTGTGTGTGTATGAGAGATGGAGGGAATGTGTGTGTGTGTGTGTGTGTGTGTGTGTGTGTGTGTGTGTGTGTGTGTGTGTGTGTGTGTGTGTGTGTGTGTGTGTGTGTGTGTGTGTGTGTGCGTGCGATGGAGGGTGTGTGTGCCTGTGTGAGATGGAGAGTGTGTGTGTGTGATGGAGTGTGTGTGTGTGTGATGGAGTGTGTGTATGTGTGTGATGGAGGGTGTGTGTGTGTGTGAGCCCACCAGCCGTGAGTGAGTGAACTGTGAACCCACCAGCTGTGAGTGAGTGAACTGCAAGCCCACCAGCCGTGACTGACTGAACTGTGAGCCCACCAGCCGTGAGTGACTGAACTGTGAGTCCACCAGCCGTGAGTGTCTGAACTGTGAGTCCACCAGCAGTGAGTGACTGAACTGTGTCCAAGAATCCATTCGGCCCACAATGTCCATACTAGCCCTCTGGAAACCAGTCCCTTCGGCCCACAACACCCATACTAGCGCTCCAGAAAGCCCCCCCCCCCCCCCACTGGCCACCAATATTGGAATTGGTAGAGAGGTGGAATGTTGCATTGAGGGACCAGCACTCCCGTGTGAGAATGGGACCCAACGGGTCCCATTCTCACTCACTCACTCACAGCATTTTAAGAGTTACTTAGTCTAGTAACTCTTAAAATGCTCAACACCATCCAGGACAAAACAGTCTGCTTGACTGATATTCCACCCAATATCCAGAACAATTGTCCCTGAACAACTAGTGTACAGTGACTGCCATGTGTATCATTTACAAAATGCACTGCAGATACTCACCCAGGCTACTCCAATAGAATCTCCCATGCCTGCAACCATCAAGAAGGACAAGGGCAGCAGGCACATAACACCACCACTCGCGAGTTCCTCTCCAAGCCATATACCACAATGACCAGGAAACATATCGCCAGTCCTTCATTCTCATGGCTGGGTCCAAATCCTAGAATTTCCTTCCCAATAGAACCATGGGAGCATCTTCACCTGGATTGCAGCAGTTCAAGAAGGCAGCTCACTGCCATCTTCTCAAGGACATTCAGAATGGACAATAAATGCTGGCTTAGTCCAAATCCAAATAATAATGATTAAGATATAGAACGAAATGTTATATATAACAGACTAATTGTAGAGTCAGTAGGTGTCTCTGGATATTATTTCAGGGATCGTTTGTCTAAACAAAAGAGCTATTCTACAGTGGCTTGCAAAAGTATTCATACCCCTTGAACATTTCCACATTTTGTCACGTTACAACCACAAACGTAAATGTATTTTATTGGGATTTTATGTGATAGACCAACACAAAGTGGCGCATAATTGTGAAGTGGAAGGAAAATGATACATGGTTTTCACATTTTTTTTACAAATAAAAAACTGAAAAGTGTCGCGTGCAAAAGTATTCAGCCCCCTTTACTCTGATACCCCTAAATAAAATCCAGTGCAACCAATTGCCGTCAGAAGTCACCTAATTAGTAAATAGAGTCCACTTGTGTGTAATCTAATCTCAGTATAAATACAGCTGTTCTGTGAAGGCCTCAGAGGTTTGTTAGAGAACATTAAAGGCCTGTCTCACGAGTCTGCGGTCATTGGCGGTGATACAGGAAGTATCTACCGCTCATGGACCGCCAGAGACCGCGGGTTCGGTCAAACGACCACCGCCGGGGCCGTGCGGCGTTAGTCCCAACACCGCACGGTGCTAAAAAAAAGTCAGCAGTCCAAAAATAATTTCTTACCGCACAGCCACCGCCAGTGAGGCACGAGTGCGGCGCGGTCACCGCCACAGCCACCGCCAGTGAGGCACGTGTGCGGCACGGCCGCCGCCACAGCCCCGCGATCCGAAAGACGTCATCGCGTAGCGCGTCACGTTGCGCGATGACGTCATCGCGTAGCGCATCGCGTTGCGCGATGACATAATCACCCGACGCCGCAAGCTCGTGGAACCGGCCGTACAGAGATCACTCGGCCCCCGCGCAGCATCCGTGCGGCGCTCTCGCAGTTGACGTGCGGTCCCCTCTTCCGGCGACGCCGCGCTTCACCGCCAATGACCGCAACACCGTGAGACAGAGCCGTGAACAAACAGCATCATGAAGCCCAAGGAACACACCAGACAGGTCAGGGATAAAGTTGTGGAGAAGTTTAAAGCAGGGTTAGGTTATAAACAAATATCCCAAGCTTTGAACATCTCACGGAGCACTGTTCAATCCATCATCCGAAAATGGAAAGAGTATGGCACAACTGCAAACCTACCAAGACATGGCCGTCCACCTAAACTGATAGGCCGGGCAAGGAGAGCATTGATCAGAGACTCAGCCAAGAGGCCCATGGTAACTCTGGAGGAGCTGCAGAGATCCACAGCTCAGGTGGGAGAATCTGTCCACAGGACAACTATTAGTCGTGCACTCCACAAATCGGGCCTTTATGGAAGAGTGGCAAGAAGAAAGCCATTGTTGAAAAAAAGCCATAAGAAGTCCCGTTTGCAGTTTGCCACAAGCCATGTGGGGGACACAGCAAACATGTGGAGGAAGGTGCTCTGGTCAGATGAGACCAAAATTGAAGTTTTTGGCCTAAATGCAAAACGCTATGTGTGGCGGAAAACTAACACTGCACATCATCCTGAACACACCATCCCCACTGTGAAACATGGTGGTGGCAGCATCATGCTGTGGGGATGCTTTTCTTCAGCAGGGACAGGGAAGCTGGTCAGAGTTGATGGGAAGATGGATGGAGCCAAATACAGGGCAATCTTGGAAGAAAACCTGTTAGAGTCTGCAAAAGACTTGAGACTGGGGCGGAGGTTCACCTTCCAGCAGGACAACGACCCTAAACATACAGCCAGAGCTACAATGGAATGGTTTATATCAAAACATATTCATGTGTTAGAATGGCCCAGTCAAAGTCCAGACCTAAATCCAATTGAGAATCTCTGGCAAGACTTGAAAATTGCTGTTCACAGACGCTCTCCGTCCAATCTGACTGAGCTTGAGCTATTTTGCAAAGAAGAATGGGCAAAAATTTCAGTCTCTAGATGTGCAAAGCTGGTAGAGACATACCCCAAAAGACTTGCAGCTGTAATAGCAGCGAAAGGTGGTTCTACAAAGTATTGACTCAGGGGGGCTGAATACTTTTGCACGCGACACTTTTCAGTTTTTTATTTTTTTTTAAATTTGAAAACCATGTATCATTTTCCTTCCACTTCACAATTATGCACCACTTTGTGTTGGTCTATCACATAAAATCCCAATAAAATACATTTACGTTTGTGGTTGTAACGTGACAAAATGTGGAAAAGTTCAAGGGGTATGAAAACTTTTGCAAGCCACTGTATATTCTTTGAGAGAAATCACTCTCTGTGAACATCAGGCATCTGTAAAAATGTTGTACATTTATCTCTCCTGCAGTAACATATCACAAAATAAGGTCTTACTGGATATGGGACC
This sequence comes from Malacoraja senta, assembly GCA_038087875.1. Classification (NCBI taxonomy): domain Eukaryota; kingdom Metazoa; phylum Chordata; class Chondrichthyes; order Rajiformes; family Rajidae; genus Malacoraja; species Malacoraja senta. The sequence continues at coordinate 38,334,047 of CM075977.1, read as the reverse complement.
ACGATAAAATAAAAAGATATAACACCATGGACTCTACTCCCCTAATCCCAACCTTGGCTCCTGTTTAGTACAAGAGTGCTGAGCAGTAAAAATCATTCTATAAAATCACATAACTGAGACAAGTTAAGATGAGGATTCATGTGTTTCAGCAGGACATTGGCCCCAGCATTCCAGGGAAGAGGAAGATACAATGCTGGGAGGGTTGAGAAAGCTGTGAAACTGTGGCCAGCTAATCCAATTCATGTCAGAATTCCTGGGCAAACTTAATTCTATCAACAACCTCTTCCTGGGTTTTGGAATGTACATTAAAGATCACACATCCTATGTGACGAGACGTAATCAACAGCCAAATAGTCTGGTGACGTTACAGCAAGTCTCTCATCAAACGGTAGCCCACTAAGGGACCTGAGGTAGTCCTTTCCTTTCCTTGTTGGTCTGGCTTTGGTTGAGGTGGTTCCTCCCCCACCGCTATCACTGATTGAAGCAACTTTCGCTTCAGTTCTCTATGTCGGAAACGTTCCCTTCTCAATAAATGAACCAGTTGCTGACTGAACATTTCACCGTCAATAGGGTAGAAGCATAGGCAAAATGTGGCCAATTAATGGAATGGTGGACAAGTGTGAGGACACTGGAAAAAAGAAACAAGTGGAGGTCATTCATTCCCTGAGTCTGCTCCATCGAGCATCACAGTTGATCATGCGCCTCAGGACCATTTTCATGCCCAATCCCTATGTCACCTCCTCTCTAAGTGTCCCTGACCCTGAACCTGAACACACCAATGACTGAATGCCTCCAGCCCGCTGTAGTGGACAACGTCAAGGATTTTCAACCCTTCGAGTGTTGTATCCTTATCTCACTCTTTAACCTGAACCTTGGCCCCAGCAACAGTTTCTCAGCCCAGAGACATGCCCTCCTAACACCCAGCATGTCAAACCCCTTGAGAATCAAGTTCCTTGTAGCCGAGCCATTGACTGAGTTACAGTGCCAGGCTCACAGCTCTAGGTCCAAAGGGTTGCAGGCTTGAGGGCTGAAGTTCCCCTCCACTGGCATGACTTGCACTGGACCCTCATTGCTGTACCCGAGGGGGTGCAGTACTGGAGGAGGGATGGTAGCTCAGAGACATTAAAGTGTGGGCAGCAGGCACATGGAGGCCCATGTATCACCAACCACTTGAGGTGGCACACAATGCCTATCACAAGCAAGTTCATCTGCAAGTCACAAACAAAATAGTCGCCTCAGGTGCACACAACAGATCGCAAAGCAGCTGCTTGAGGAAGAACGGGAATATTTATCCCCCAATCACATTCACAGCCACAAATATTTATGGGATCTTGTTCCACTTCCTGCACTTTATCAACCGCTACATTTACACTTCTGAAAGATACTTTGGTCTTTAGCTCAGCAAAATGCACTCGACCTCAATGGTAATAGAGGACTTAATTTTGAGGAGAAATTCCACAACTTAGGAATGTTACTTCTGGAATTTGAAGATTGAATGCAACCTGATAACTAGGTCCCTTCCCTATTTCATTCTAATGGGCTCCCTCTTTGTGCAATGGGTAAACATTTTATCAATTGGAAGGGAGATTGGCGAGGTTTTATACAAATAAAGGACGTGTTGGCAAGTGAGAGGAAATTGAAGCTGTTCTTAGTTTAACTCACAGGACCCATGGGATGTTTGAATGGATGGTGAAGGGACTGAGCTTAGTTGCTCTTTATTAATTCCGATTTACATGTTAAACGCCGAAAAGTAATGTCATCACTGCTCTTATATATGCTTTTCTTTCTCCAAAAACGAATGCTTTCTTTAGCTTTAAAAAAAAAATTGGGACTGGTGTTGCTTGGTTTGGATCTTTGAAGTTACCATGTTTCAGAATGAATGGCTGTGTTCCAGCACTGTGTTTGAATGGCACATGTTATATCCGCTGGGTGCCTGGAGACCTGCATCAGCTGAGGATCAACACTAAATCTGAGAGACCCCTTCAACACACTAAATCCTTCCCACAACATGAGAGGAAAAGCCTTGTACTTCTGCAGCACTGCCCACCAAAGATTATAGCTCCTCTAGTATCTTTGCTGCCCACCAAGTTATGGTTCCTAACAGTTAAAATATTCTTACTCAAAATATGGTCATGGAATTGTGGCAGCGACTGAATGACAGCATGGGGGGAGGTTGCTCTGCCCATCACTCCAAGGATAACTTTGGTGAAGCAGTTTTGCCTGCATCTAAATGCCTATAAATCACCATCCGATGCCTGTTCAAATCTCTTCTTCAAATTAGCGATGGAAACTATTTCCACTATCTGTTTAAGGAGTGCATTCATAAAATAGTTGAACAGTAAACTAGGTGCAGGAGTCATTCTTTCTTCCATTCGCTATCACAATATCATATTCCAGCTCCCTCTCCATTCTCCTTGATGCCTCCAGTATTAATAAATCCATCCACCTCCTTCTTCCACATGTTCACGACTATCTGAGTGGAGAAATCTCTCCCCAGCCCAGACCTAAATACTTCACCTGCATCCTGAGATGGTGAGCCTGAGTTCTAGACCCCCAGCCTGGGGAAGCATCCTTCCTGTATCCATCCTAAGAACCCCGTCAAACCCAATGTTTCAATATAATTTCCTCTCATTCTATGAATCAATCCAATATCTCTTCAGACAGTGGTCCAGCCATCCTGGAAGACTGTCCGTTGAACCTCTGCCCAACACCCTCTACTGCACAGATATCCATTCCTGAGTCCAAAATCGGACATCAATACTCCAGATGCGGTCTCACCATGGAGCCGTACAATTTCTGATTCAGGCAACTCTCACGTGAGGAAATCTTCTCATTGCTTGGGATATTTGGCAGTGATTTTAAACCTCTGATCTCCTGCGGCTCACTCACTCATCGGTTAAACCTGTCATAATCTTGGAAACTGTGAACCAGGTTTCGCTCATAACCCTCTTTACCTCCAAACAGCTTTAGTTCAGCTGTTAAACTTCAGAATGTATTGAGCTCTCAGTGATTCAGTAGGACACGGAGGCTCCAAAGCCATGAGATTTATTATGTTGATAGATGGGTGAAGAAAGAATATATATATTTTTTTGATTTATTTTTATTAGTTTTAGCTAAAGATGAGAAAGAAGAAGAGAGAAAAAGCAAGAGAGAGGGGAAGTGAATGTGCAAGAATAGAACCCATAGACTACCAAATTGGTGTAGCCGAAGAGTGAGTAAGTAAAAGAAATAAGAAAAACTTAGAGAAATAAAAAGACAAAAACAGAAAGAAAATCAAAAGGTGATGATATACCTGCTTCGTATCTCTCCCCACCCATCAACCAACCCGTAATTAGATTTAATTACAAAATTGTGTTACACCATACTATCCTTGTAATGAATCAATGAATGGTGTCCATGTCTTCGAAAATTGCTATGTTTTTTCTGCTAAGACAAGTCTCATATTTTCAAGATGTAGCGTCTCAGACATGTTTGTAATCCACATTTTAAGAGTAGGGGCAGATGTATTTTTCCAGAATTTAAGTATTAGTTTTGAAAGATGAGAATGATAAGGGCTGTATGGTTAAAAGTTAGTTGGAGTTCTCTTCATAATCATAATCATCATCATAATCATATTTTATTAGCCAAGTATGTTTTGCAACTTACGAGGAATTTCATTTGCCATAGTCATACCAATAAAAAGCAACAGAACACATAAAATACATTTAAACATAAAAATCCACCACAGTGACTCCTCCACATTCCTCACTGTGGTGGAAGGTGAAAAAAAGTTCAATCTTTTCCCTTCTTTGTTCTCCCGCGGTCGGGGGCCCCGAGCCTTCCGTTGACGGGACGATCTTTGCTCCCGTAGCCGGCAATCTGACCCCAGGTCGGGGCTGGTCGAAACCTTCTGCGTCGTTTGGAGCTCCCTACATCTACGGTCTCTACCCGAGACTGTGAGCTCTTCGATGGTGAAATCCGCAGGCCGCGGTTGGAACATCGATCCCAGGCAAGGGATCGGCTCCGATGGTAAGTCCACGTCCCCGCGGTGGGGCTCAAAGTCAATCCCGAGCAAGGCCTCCAGCTCCATGATGTTAGGCCGCAGAGCGACCGGAGATACGATCCGCAAAACAATCGCATCTCCGGCAAGGTAAGAGATTGAAAAAAAGTTTCCCCCGACCCCCTCCCCCACCCCCCACATAAAACAAACCAGAGAACATTAACACAAACTTATAAAACACACTAAAAATAACAAACAAAAAAGACAGACTGTTGGCGGGGCTGCAATCGTGGGGCGACCCCATGGTGTTGGAGGAGTTCAAAGTCATAAGTGATTCTTTTATAGCCATTTAAAGAAAACCTTGCAGTTGCCCTTGACTCAGCCAAGGGGTTTAAATTTAGAATCATGGCTCACAGGCATGGAGGGAATAGGAAATGGCTTGTCTCAGCAATGTAAAGGATTAAAAGACACTTCAGAAGGACAGGAGACAGAATGCACAGTGGTTCACGATCCTCTGAGAGAAAACATTTGTTTCATCTCTGGCTGAAATGGGTGACTCCTTAATTTTATATAATGGCTTTTCCGCAAGAAAAAACATCCTCTTCACACCCAGCCTGTCAAGATTCCTTCGGATTTTATATGTTTCAATTAATTCCCTTCTCATTCTTTTAAATTCCAGTGGATACAAGCCCAGCCCGTCCAACTCTTGGTCAGAAGACTACCCAGGTATTGCTTCTGTAAAACTTATTTGAAATGTTTTCATCATATTAATACCCTTCATTAAATAAAAAGACCAATAATCTACACAGAACTCCAGATTAGTTATCAATGCTCCATGTAACTGAAGCAATATCTTCTAACCTTTGTAATCAATTATCTTTACAGCAAAATAACAACACTCTGATAGCATTCCTAATTGTTATATCTACCCCCTGGCGTTCTGTGAATTATGTACCAGGATACCAGACCCCTCATAGAGTCATAGAGTCAATAGACAATAGACAATAGACAATAGGTGTAGGAGTAGGCCATTCGGCCCTTCGAGCCAGCACCGCCATTTAATGTGATCATGGCTGATCATCCCCAATCAGTACCCCGTTCCTGCCTTCTCCCCATATCCCCTGACTCCGCTATATTTAAGAGCCCTATCTAGCTCTCTCTTGAAAGTATCCAGAGAACCGGCCTCCACCGCCCTCTGAGGCAGAGAATTCCACACACTCACAACTCTCTGTGAGAAAAAATGTTTCCTCGTCACTGTTCTAAATGGCTTACCCCTTATTTTTAAACTGTGGACCCTGGTTCTGGACTCCCCCAACATCGGGAACATGTTTCCAGCCTCTAGCATGTCTAAACCCTTAATAATCTTATATGTTTCAATAAGATTCCCTCTCATCCTTCTAAATTCCAGAGTATATACAATACAATACAATACAATTTATTTGTCTTTTGGACAAATTTGTCATTTGTAATGTATGGCTGCAGAAATGTCGTTTCTGCAGCCATACATTACAAAACGAAGAAGACCCGAGACACAACACAATTTACACATACATCCATCACAGCACTGTGATGGAAGGCAAAAAAACTTATCTCTCCACTGCACACCCCCCCCCCCCCCGATGTCAGAGTCAAAGTCAAAGCCCCCGGCGGGCGATGGTGATTATCCAGCGGCCATTAAAGCCACGCCGGTTAATGCAGGGTCGCGCACCGGGTCTTGGTGTTAGAGCCCCAGCGCGCGCTCGCAAAGTCCGGTGGCCATTCCAAGCCGCGCGGGGCGATGATGTAAAGCCCCGCTCCAGGTGCTCTTCAACCCCGCAACTCGGGTGGGAGAAGTCGCCGCTGCGGAAGCCCCGAAAAGCGGTCTCCCACCAGGGGACCCGCGGGCTTCCGGTGTTGCCGTCCGCCAGACCCGCGGTTGTAGCCTCCGAATCTCCGGAGGTCGGGTAGCAGCAGCGATTGTCTCCACCACAGCTCCACCCGCTCCGGACTCGGCCAGCCCCGCGATGGTGAGTAGTCCGCAGCTCCGCAACTGGAGCCCCAGGTCGTTCCTGCTGGAGGCCGCTCCACGTTGCCCAGCCCCAACGACAACGGAGACCCGACAAAGAAAAGGTCAGGTCTCCCGTGCAGGGGAAAGATTTTAAAGTTCCCACCCCCACCCCCCACCCACCCCCCCACACACATACCCCGACAAAAAAAATAATAAAAAACTACATTAAAACGAGACAAAAATAATAAAAAGACAGACGGACTGCAGAGGCCGCTGCAAACGAGAGTCGCGCCGCCCACCGCCCACATAAGCCCAGCCGCTCCATTCTCTCAGCATATGACAGTCCTGCCATCCCGGGAATTAACCTTGTACACCTACGCTGCACTCCCTCAATAGCAAGAATGTCCTTCCTCAAATTAGAGAACCAAAACTGCACACAATACTTCAGGTGTGGTCTCACTAGGGCCCTATACAACTGCAGAAGGACCTCTTTGCTCCCATACTCAACTCTTCTTGTTATAAAGGCCCACATGCCATTCATTTTCTTCACTGCCTGCTGTACCTGCATACTTACCTTCATTGACTGATGAACAAGGACCCCCAGATCTCATTGTACATCCCATTTTCCCAACTTGACAGCATTTAGATAGTAATCTGCCTTCCTGTTTTTGCCAGCAAAGTGGATAACCTCACATTTATCCACATTAAACTGCATCTACCATGCATCTGCCCACTCCCCCAACCTGTCCAAGTCACCCTCCATTCTCATAGCATCCTCCTCACAGTTCACACTGCCACCCAGCTTTGTGTCATCTGCAAATTTGCTAATGTTACTTTGAATCCCTTCATCTAAATCATTGATGTATATCGTAAATAGCTGCGGTCCCAGCACCGAGCCTTGCGGCACCCCACTAGTCACTCCCTGCCATTCTGAAAATGACCCGTTAATCCCTTCTCTTTGTTTCCTGTCTGCCAACCAATTTGCTATCAATGTCGGCACTCTACCCCCAATACCATGTGCCCTAATTATGCCCACTAATCTCCAATGTGGGACCTTATCAAATGCTTTCTGAAAGTCCAGGTACACTACATCCACTGGCTCTCCCTTGTCCATTTTCCAGTTACATCCTCGAAAAATTCCAGAAGATCAGTCAAGCATAATTTCCCCTTCGTAAATCCATGCTGACTCGGACCGATCCTGTTACTGCTATCCAAATGTGCCGCTATTTCTTCTTTTATAATTGACTCCAGCATCTTCCCCACCACCGATGTCAGGCTAACTGGTCTATAATTCCCTGTTTTCTCTCTCCCGCCTTTATTAAAAAGTGGGATAACATTAGCTCCCCTCCAATCCACAGGAACTAATCCTGAATCTTGGAAACATCTTAGAACATTGGAAAATTATCACTAATGCATCCACGATTTCTGGAGCCACTTCCTTAAGTACCCTGGGATGCAGACCATCAGGCGCTGAAGATTTATCAGCCTTCAGCCCATCAGTCTACCCAACACCATTTCCTGCCTAATGTGGATTTCCTTTGGTTCCTCCGTCACCCCAGATCCTCTGGCCATAGAGTCATAGAGTAATACCGTGTCGAAACAGGCCCTTCGGCCCAATTCGCCCACACCGGCCAACAATGTCCCAGCTACCCTAGTCTCACATGCGTGCATTTGGTCCATAACCCTCTAAACCTGTGCTATCCATGTACCTGTCCAACTGTTTCTTAAACAATGGGATAGTCCCAGCCTCAACTATCTCCTCTGGTAGCTTGTTCCATACACCCACCGCTCTGTGTGAAAAAGTTACCCCTCTGATTTCTATTAAATCATTTCCACTTCACCTTGAACCTATGTCCTCGATTTCCCTACTCTGGGTAAAAAACTGTGCATCTACCCGATCTATTCCTTTCATGATTTTGTATAGTTCTATAAGATCTCCCCTCATCCTCCTACACTACATTGAATAGAGACCCAGCCTACTCAAACTATCCCTGTAGCTCACACCCTCTGGTCCTGGCAACATCCTCGTAAATCTTTTCTGAACCTTTTCAAGCTTCACAATATCTTTCCTATAAAATGGTGCCCAGAACTGACCACAATTTTCTAAATTTTCTAAATTTTCTCACCAACATCTTATACAATTGCAACATGACCTCCCAACTTCTATACTCAATACTCTGACTGATGAAGGCCAAAGTGCTAAAAGCCTTTTTGACCACCTTATCTACCTGCGACTCGACCTTCATGGAACCATGCATTTGTACTCCTAGATCCCTCTGCTCTATAACACAACCCAGAGGTCTACCATTTACTGCATAGGTCCTGCCTTTGTTCGATGTCCCAAACTGCAACACCTCACACTTCTCTGTATTAAATTCTATCAACCATTCCTCTGCCCACCTGGCCAATCGATCCAGACCCTGCTGCAATCGTTCACAACCATCTTCACTGTCAGCAAAACCACTAACTTTTGTATCATTAGCAAACCTTCTAACCTTGCCCTGTATGTTCTCATCCAAATCATTGATGTAGATGACAAACAGTAATGGGCCCAGCACTGAACCCTGTGGCACACCACTAGTCACAGGCCTCCATTCTGAGAAGCAACCTTCCACCATCACCCTCTGCTTCCTTCCATGGAGCCAATTTGCTATCCATTCAGCTATCTCTCCTTGGATCCCATGAGATCTAATGTTCCAGAGCGGCACCTTGACGAACGCCTTACTAAAGTCCATGTATATAACATCTATAGCTCTGCCTTCATCAACCTTTTTGGTCACGTCTTCAAAAAATCAATCAGATTTGTGAGACACGACCTCCCACGTACAAAACCATGCTGACTGTCCCTAATCAACCCTTGCCCATTCAAATGCCTGTATATCCTATCCCTCAGAATACCATCCAGCAACTTACCAAATACAGATGTTAAGCTCACCGGCCTATAGTTCCCAGCATTTTCCCTGCAGCCCTTCTTGAAAAGAGGCACAACATTTGCCACCCTCCAATCCTCTGGCACCTCTTCTGTATTTAACGACGACTCATAAATTTCAACCAGGGCTCCCGCAATTTCCTCTCTAGTTTCCCGCATTGTCCTCGGACATATCTGATCAGGCCCCGGAGATTTGACTACCTTCAAACACGACAGTACCTTCAGTACTTCCTCGACGGTAACCCTGACTGCTCTCAAGACACTTCCATTTTCCCCAATTTCCTCCGTCCTATGTTTCTCCTCGGTAAATACAGAGGAAAAATACTCATTGAGGAGCTTGCCCATCTCCTGTGGCTCCACACAGAGGTGACCGCTTTGATTCCTGAGAGGTCCCACTCTCTCTCTCTAGTTACCCTTTTCCCCCAATGTATTTATAAAATCTTTTGGGATTGTCCTTCATGCTACCCGCCAGAGCTATCTCCTGGCCCCTTTTTGCCCTTCTGCCCTCCTTTTTCAGTTTGCTCCTTAGTTCCTGAAACTCCTCCAGGGATGCACTTGATCCCAGCTGCCTATACCTGTCCCATGCATCCTTCTTGTCTGCACCCCTCTGCAGATCAGACTCTGTAATCTCTCACAATGTAGATAATATGTTTCTTTTTTATTTTACCTGCCAAAATAGACTATTTCAAATCTTCCCACATCATAACTCATTTACCAGTTATTCACCCACTCACTAGGCCTATCTTAGTTTAGTTTAGTTTAGAGATACAACGCGATAACAGGCTTTTTGGCCCACCGAGTCCGCGTCAACCAGAGATCCCCGCACACTAACGTTATCCTACACATACTAGGGACAATTTATAATTGTACCAATCCAATTAACCTACAAACCTGTACGTCTTTGGGGTGTGGGAGGGAAACGTAGCTCCCAGAGAAAACGCACACAGATCACGGGGAGAACGTACAAACTCCGTACAGACTTCATCCTTAGTCAGGATCGAACCCGGGTCTCTAGCAACTCTACCACTGCGCCACTGTGCCGCCCACTTTCCTGCTGCACCACCATGCCACCCACTGTCTATCGTTTATTTGTAGTCTCCTTATGTATCCTCCTGATAACTTCTCCACAACTGACTTTTGTATCAGTCAGAAAATTTAGCAAATGTACATTCAGTTTCAATGTCCAAGCCATTATATACTTTGTGAGAAAAACTGTGGCCTTAGAATCAATTGCTGTGACGCACCTCATCGTCACATGAGGTGTAACGATGAGGTGTGTTCTGTTTTGTTCTGTTAGCCAGCCAATCTTCCAATCCATGGCAACATGTCATCTCCAGCAATGATAGTTCTAATTTCCATAATAACCTTTGATGTGGCAACTTATCAAACACCATCTGGAAATCTAAGTACAAGGACATCTACTGATTCCTTTTATGCACAACCCAGGTTAAGGATCTTCAAAGATCTACAATCAATTGATCAAACATAACTTGCCTTTCACATAACCTTGTTAACTTTGCTGATTAATTTGTTCTGAGCTCTGTTGTGACATCATTAAAAATAGCTTTCACCATTACGCTTGAGACAGAGTAGACAATGAAAGAAATAGAAGAAGAAACAGACAAGGTGTCCAATGAGCAGCTGCAGACACCTTCCAGATAAGATATGATACAATAGAACTATTTATCCCATGAGGGAAATTAATCTGCAAACAGTCATAAAACACAAAATACATGAAACATGTGGGGAGTCAGTCTGTGTCTATGCAGACCCTATGTCTACATAGTCAACACTATGATGGTGCTGGTTGTAAGTGTAGGATGTGATGGTAGACATACCCTCACTGCTCCATGGCTTCAGCTTGCTATGGACTACTCTCAATCAGGTCTGGGGGTTTCTAGTGCATTGACATATACCCCATCTGGCTTCAGTCCAGTTTCCAGCCCTCAACATCCATGGCACAGTTGACTACAAAAGGCAAGAGTCAACCCCAGGAGAATGTAGACATGAGCTCACTCACTCATAGGAGAAAAACGGACTCATGGTCAAACACATCTAACACATGGAGTGTGGCAGTAGTCCATTCACCAACCTGGGCTGGGCTTTATGGATAATTGGTGTATTAGTAACATAAAGATTATTCAGGAAATATACCGCCAACAATAATGATATTTCCTGTGACTGGATCACCAGGGCATATTGTGCTCTGGAGGGAAGAGATTCCTGGGCCAGAGGCACAGGGTTTTCAAGAGAAGTGGACAGTGACTTTGTTACACCGGAGGCTTTTCTAATGAGCAGGAGCAGCTAATCTGAGGAGCATTAATAGACCAAAACTCACTGGGGTTTTACAAATTCGTTCTGAATCTAATAATATGGGGGGTATAGGGTATCAGCATCGAGAATTAAGAGAGTCAAGAGTGTTTCATTGTCAAATGTACCGGCAACTGAATAATGAAATTCTTACTTGCTGCAGCTTTACAGGCCCGTTAATATAGTAACACCAGTGGGTTGGATTAGCAGTGGCCAATGGAGATGGTGCATTGGCCTTGCAGAAGGCTTTCTATCAGGTGCCGTGCAAAAGGGAAAGTGTTGGCCTTGCCAAATCTGCTCCTCTTCCTTCCTCCCTATTGAATGCTCGGGAGCATCCAGCTCACAGGGTACCACTCCTCCTGTTCACGTCCCGCTCATCCACCCCCCCCCCCCCCCACCCCCTTCCCACCCTCCCTCCTCCTCTTCACTGACCTCCCACTCAGCTTCTGATGCTTACTTCCTCATACAAAATAACATTGTGTCTCTCCATCTACCTCCACTCCTTCTCCATGTCTCACCCAGCCTATCGGTCTCTCACTCTTAATGATTTCCTCTGGGCCTGTCTGTTACTAACTCTCTCACTATTTTATCTCTACCTCCTGTTTGCACCACTTTCTGTCTCTTTCTTTATCTTTATTTTTTTTTCTTTCAGCTTAACTCATTGGGTCAATCTCTCTTTCTTCCCATTCTCACTGTTTCCATATTTCTATGTCAATGCTCCCTTTTTATTTATTCCCATATCTTTTTTGTAGTCTCTAACTTTCTCCTTGTCTCTCACAATCAGTTATTTTTTTCTCTCTTTTTCTGTCTCTCACTATCCCCTCAGAAATAAATGAGGGGGGGAAACTTAGGGCTGCATCAGGCTAGGAGGAGACAAAAGTTGACAGGCATGATGGGCCGAAATGGCCTTCTTTTGTGTCACAAGAAAATATCATAATCATAATCATACTTTATTAGCCAAGAATGCTTTGCAACATACGAGGAATTTGATTTGCCATAGTCATACCAATAAAAATACACAACAGAATACACAAAATACATTTTAACATGAACATCCACCACAGTGACTCCTTCGCATTCCTCACTGTGATGGAAGGCGAAAAAAAAGTTCAATCTCTTCCCTTCTTTGTCCTCCAGCGGTCGGGGGCCTCTAACCTTCCGTTGACGGGACGATCTTACTCTCGTAGCCGGCGGCGGGCCTCCTCGTCGTCGGGGCGATCAAGCTCCTGCATCGGGGGGAATCTCAGCTCCCCCATGCCGGGCGATCTACCCCGGGTTGGGGCTAGTTGAACGTTGTGCAGATTTGAACTTCCCAACGTCTGTCTCAACCCAAGACTATGATCTTCTTGATGTTAAAGTCCGCAGGCCACAGTTGGAGCGTCGATCCCAGGCAAAGAATCGGCTCCGATGGGAAGTCTACGCCCCGCGGTGGGTTTCAAAGTCAGTCCCGAGCAAGGCCTCCAGCTCCACGATGTTACGATGGTATGGAATACTCTGTGTTCCTATTGCAAATGTTAATTTTAGCTGCTATCCCATATTTGAGCCCAATTAAACACATTTAACTCAATCCAAACTAAACTAAGCAATTCAAACATAGTTCATTGTTTTGTGTTCTTTAATGCTCTGATATATCGACATTTTAAATAACTGTTGTGCACTTTCAATTTTCAGAAATCTTATGGTGTTGTTGAGTCAGAGACGTTCTATGTCTGGTAACGTTGATATTTAGTCAACCAGGGCCGAAGTTCTTCCGACGGGGAGAGTTACGTCTCCAGCGGAAAGCTGCCCCTCCCAGGGCACTGAGTCTCGTTACAAATGACATGTCTGGGTCAGTGGGGGCAGAGGGGAGCGGGTGAACACCAAAGCAGGCCAAACCAAACCATCCTATGCAGTGTGAGGGACTGTCTAATGAGCTGAATATTGCGCATCATGGCTTTAGAAAGCACAACCAATCTTACAATGCTTTACCATTTCAACAGCTTCGACTGCTATATAGAGTAATATATTCCAATGAAGACAGCAATATAGAGTAGTTCCACCTAGTCTCTGACAACCTGCCCGCACTCTTGTTTCGATTGTGGCTTAGCTAGTCACACACTTTGTTTTGAGACCTTTGTGGGCTCACACGGGAGCTTTGCCTGTACCAAACGCCCGTCTGCTCACCACATCTGCTGGAACATACAACTCCACCCCCCCTCCTGAGGAATTCTTGTCCCTCTTCCGAGAATACATTCACGGCCTGGTGTCCCTGGAGGCCTTCTAGGACTGTCAGGACTGAGAGTGTATCTGAACAAGGAAGGTTATGTTTTAATTTGAATCTTGTAATATCCTGATGGAAATTATAGATATCTTGTATAGATCTATATAAACCTCTCTTTAAAAAAGTAGGTACACGCTTTCTGTGCCACACCTCAGTCAACATTGATTCCCCCTACAATAGGAGCTGCTAAGATCTATAAGAATTACAGAACACTGTCTAGCTCTATGGAGGCCTGATCGTCAAAAAGGCATGATACTGTGGGAGATAGAACAGCACAGTTTAGAAGGAGATAGCTGAGCCCAGAGTCTGTACCATTAGTTTGATCAGTCTCTCACCCTCTTACCCACCCACCCACCACATTTCATCTGGAGGATTTTTTCTCCAGGTATTTATCTTATTCTGTTTTGAAGTCTACCATTGAAATGCCTTGGAATAAAACGGCTCAAAGTAGATTGATGCAATAATGCGATAATGATTGCTTCAATCATGAACTTCGACAGACAACAAAAAGGACCCAAACATTAACTGTAGTAAATCATTCCAGTTCCTAGAGAAACATTGGCTACAAAACAAAACTCCAGCCAATCTCCCTTTATTCCATGTAATCCGACTTCAAATAAGGTAGTCTGAGCATTTGCCCAACAGCTGTACAAATCTGAACACTTTGTGCAATAAATCTCTTTCTGTCTTGCCATATAAATTTGGCCAGTTTCTAAGCTGGAAGATTGATTATTTTCACATGGTTTGGGCTAATCACTGCTTTCCTTCTTCTTGCTGATTTTAGCTGGACCTAGAGTCAGGTCAGAAAGACCCAAGTATTTGAAAATAGAAATTACAAAAATGCTTGCCAGAGCGAATGGGCCCCTGAACCCGAGGAAAATATGTCAAGAAAACGCCATCAGTGGAATCTTATCTCAGGCCCATTTGCCTCACACATTCAATTTGACATTGAATGGTCAATCATTGCCATTCCCCGTATGTGGGTCAAACAGGAACCTGGGTTAATAACAAAAATGCTTAGTTTAGTTTAGTTTAGTTTAGTTTAGTGATACGGCATGTAAACCGGTTCTTCAGCACGCAAGTCCACACTGACCATCAGTCACCCGTTCCCACTAGTTCTATATTATCCCTTTTTTTCCATCCACTTCTTACCCATTAGGGGTCATTTTACAGATGGCAATTAACCTACAAACCTGCATGTCTTCGTGATACCGAAGAGGAAACCGGAGCACCAGGAGGAAGCACATGCAGTCACAGGGAAAATATTCAAACTCCTCAGAGATAATACCAAAGGTCAAGATCAAACTCAAGACTTTGGCAGTGTGAGTCAGTGGTTCTACCAGCTGTATCACTCTGCCACCCCTTGATGATCTTGATGAATGGTCCATAAAAAGTGGCAGAGTTTGGAATCACTCTCCTTTCTGTGCCACTTAGATCTGACATGGACTCTATGTGGCACTCTCCTTTCTCTCCTTCCTTTTTTTAGTTTAGAAACAGGCCCTTCGGCCAACCAAGTCCATGTCAACCATCAACCACCCATTCACGCTAGTTCCATGTTATTCCATTCACTACAAACTAGGGAGCAATTTATTGAGGCCAATGAATCTACAAACCTATACGTCTTTGGGATGTAGAAGGAAACCAGAGCACCCGGAGAAAATCCATGTGGTCACAGAGAGAATGAGCAAACTCCAAACAGACAGTACCCACGGTCAGGTTCGAACCGAGGTCTCTGGCGCTGTGAGGCTGCAGTCATGCAGTCATACAGCATTGAAACAGGCTATTCGGCCCAACGTCCATTCTAACTAAGATGCCCCATCTAAGCTAGTCATATTTGCCTGTGTTTGGCCCATAAATCCTATCCATGTACCCATCAAAGTGTCTTTTAAATACTGTTATAGTACCTGCCTCAACCAGCTCCTCTCGGAGCTGGTTCCATACGTACCACCCTCTGTGTGAAAATGTTACCTCTCAGGTTTGTATTAAATCCTGTCCCTCTTACCTTAAACCTATGTTCTCTGATTTTTAATACCCCAACCCTGGGTAAAATATGCTGTGCATTCACCATATCTATTCCTCTCATAATTTGATGAACGTCTATAAGATCACTCCTCAGCCTCCCACGCCCCAAAGAATAAAGTTTTAGCCTGTCCAACCTCCCGCTATAGCTAAGGCCCTCACGTCCTGGCAACGTCCTGGTAAATCTTCTCTGCACTCTTTCTAACTTAATTACATCCTTCCCGTAGCAGGGTGACCAAATCTAAGCACAGTACTCCAAATGTGGCCTCACAACTCCCTGTACAACTGCAACACTTCCTAACTTCCAAAGTCAATATCTTGACTGATGAAAGCCAATGTACCAAAAGCCTTCTTTAACACCCTATCAACCTGCGATGCTTTCAGGGAACTATGTACACACAATCCTACATCCCTCTGCCCTACAGCACTCCCATTTACTGTGAAGGTCCTGTCCTGGCTTGACTTCCCAAAATACAACACCTTGCACTTATCTGCATTGAACTCCATTAGCCATTCCTCAGCCCAGCCGATAAACCCGTTGCCCAGTTGATTAAGATCCTACGGTAATTTTTAATAATAATCTTTGCAGTCTACAATATTCGCTTTAATGTCACCTGCAAACTTAATAATCATTCTCATCCATATAATTGATATAAAGCATATACAGCAATGGGCCCAGCACCGACCCCTGAGGCACACCACTTGTCACAGACCTCCAGTCCAATAAGCATCTTTACACCACCACCTTCTGCATCAGTCAATTCTGTATCCAGTTAGCTATCTCTTCTTGCATCCCATGCCATCTAACCTTCCAGAGCAGCCTGCCATGCGGTTCCTTATCAAAGGCCTTATCAAAGTCCATGAATATTTACAGCCTTACCCTCATCAACCTCTTTGGTTACCTCTTCAAAAAACTCAATCAAATTAGTATGACACAAACTCCCACGTACAAAACCATGCTGACTTTTGCTAATGAGCTCCTGTCTAACCAAGGCATAAACAGGAACTCCCTGACTTCCTTACAGAAGGCTGTGGAGTCAGTCAATTAATATTTTTAAGGCAGAGATAAATAGATTCTCGATTAGTACAGGTGTCAGGGGTTATGAGGAGAAAGCAGGGGATGGGGTTAAGAGGGAAAGATAGATCAGTATGATTGATTGGCAGAGTAGACGATGGCCAAATGGTCAATTCTGCTCCTATCACTTATGAACACAAATTTAGGAAAATGTTCTCTGAACCCTCACGTAAATCAGATTTTACATGTCGGAATCACACACTCTTCCTATTGGGGCACTTTATGCGGCGTGCGACCTTCTGGGTAAGCTCCGCCACCACTGCTGGCTTATTTTTGATGTAAATTTGAGTGATCGTTCAGTGTTGTGGAAATTAGAAACTGTCTTAATTGCACTAAAGACCAAGTACAGAATTGTTTACGTAAGTGCAAGTTTACCTAAGTCGCCTGTAAGTTGGTAAGTGTCTGTATATTTCATCCCCCAGAATCCTCTCCAGTAATCACGGATGTTAGGCTCACTGGGCGATAGTTCCCTTGCTTTTTCTTGCAGCCTTGTTTAAATAAAGGCAAAACATTAGCCATCCTCTAGTCATCCATCACCTCAACCGTGCATAACAATGATTCATATATCTCAGCCAGGGCTCCCGCAATTTCTTCTCTTACTTCCCACAGCATCCTCAGATATATCTATCAGACCCGGAAAATGTATCTATCTTCATATGCACTAGGACGTCCAGTACCTCTTCAACCATGATATGAAATGTCCTCTCCACGCTAAAATCAGAGGAGATATACCCATTGAGGATATTACACATCTCCGGCAGTCCCACACACATAGATGACCCCTTTGGTTCTAAGGGGTCCTATTCTCTCTCTAGTTACTCTCCTTCCCTCAGTGTATTCTTTAGATTCTCCTTAAGGTCATAAGAAATAGAATTAGGCCATTCGGCCCATCAAGTCTACGCCATTCTATCATGGCTGATCTATCTCTCCCTCCTAATCCCATTCTCCTGCCTTCTCCCCATAACCTCTGACACCTACTATAATCAAGAATCTATCTATCTCTGCCTTAAAAATATCCACTGACGGCCTCCACAGCCTTCTGTGGCAAAGAATTTCACAGATTCATCACCCTGACTAAATACATTTCTCCTCATCTCCTTCCTAAAAGAACGTCCTTTAGTTCTGACGCTATAACCTCTAGTCCTAGACACTTCCACTCGTGGAAACATCCTCTCCACATCCACTCTATCCAAGCCTTTCACTGTTCAGTATGTTTCATTGAGGTCCCCCCTCATTCTTCTAAACTCCAGCGAGTACAGGCCCAGTACCGACAAACACTCATCATTGGTTAACCCACTCATTCCTGGGATCATTCTTGTAAATTCCTCTGGACCCTCTCCAGAGCCAGCACATCCTTCCTCAGATATGGTGCCCAAAATAGCTCACAATATTCCAAATGTAGCCTTATCAGTGCCGTATAGAGCCTCAACATTACATCCCTGTTTTTGTATACAAGCCCTCTTGAAATAAATGCTAGCATTGAGTTTGCTTTCTTCATTTTATCTGCCAGAGCCATCTCCTGCGCCCTTTTGCCCTGATTTCTTTCTTAAGTATTCTCCTCAGTCCCCTAATGCCTTGAACTCTCACCATCACTCCAAAGACGAGCAGGTTTGTATGCATATTTGGTTTCTGTAAATTGCCCCTAGTGGGTAGAATACAAATGCGGGATAACATAGAATGGGTGCATGGGTGATCCATGGTTAGCGTGGACTCGGTGGCCCAAAGGGCCTGTTTCCATGTTGTATCTCTAAACACTATTTTAAATGCATCCCACTTTCCAGACATCGTTGCCTGCAAAATCCTACTCCAATCATCTTTAGCCCTGTAGACCCGTCCTGTTTTTACCTTTAACTATGGATGCTGGTGCCAAAAAGCTCGCCCACTGACACCTCAGTCACTTGCCCTTCCCAATTTCCTGAGTATCTTAAGCTTTTTCCTCTCCCTTTCCATGTTGCTGAAAGAAACTTTCCTGTACACATTTGACAAATTCTGCCCTGTTAAGCCCTAGTTCTAGTCCATATTGAGAAAGTTAAAATTCCCTATTATGACAATCTTATTAGTCTTGCATCTGCCTGCAATCTCCCATTATATTGACGGTTATCATTGCTGTAATGTAGGAACCCTGTCAGCCAATTAATACACCACAAGTTCCCACAACGGCAACACACTAATGATTGGGTGATTCGTGTTTGGTGATGTTAATTAATTATAATTATTGAACCAAAGGCAAAGGAGCAACCTCCACTTCTATGATATTTTATGTCCAATAATAGATCAAACAGACAAACACAGGTTTGACTTTTCAAAGCCCAGAAGCGTACCACAAGAGAGAGCTGGAACATATCTTTCTGACTGATTGTGGTCGGATTTAGTTTATTGTAGAATGAACAGAGAGCAAGAGTTGAACTACAGCAGAATGGTCCACTGCAATTCATAGAGGTCTTCCACACAGGAAGAAGCCAACCTCACAAAACTCACCAAATGCTTTGAATCAGTGCAACTGTGAGAAGTCTTTGGCAATGAATGAAGTAACTTTGAACTTCACCCATTGGCCAGGGAGGTTGAAACAACAAAGTGAGTGCCATCATTGGCCACTGAAATTCAATATCAGTGACAACAATTTGCTTTCCATTTTTCTCCCTGCTTCTCCATTCACAATTGTCCACTTGCCACTAGCAGCTGGCAACCAGTGGTTGAAAATCAAAAGACTGCAAATGCTGAAACTCTGAAATAAAGATCAAAAACCTCCTGATTATGACTTTTCAATCTGAAACCTCACTCTGTTTCTCTCTCCACAGGAGCTGCCTGACCTGCAGAGCATCTCCTACATTTTCTGTTTCCATTGTGGTTCCGCAGAGTCCTCTGTACGTCCCCTGACAGGCAGTGTCCAGAACACAGCTTATTCCAAACCCAAAGTCTAAGCTGCAAACTGTAAAAAACCAAGCCTCGCCTCAAGACTCAATCAATCCCACAACATGAAGAGGAGACTTTGGCACTGCTTTATGACCATTTCCTGTCTGGGAGTGCTGAAATATTTTTATTTTACTTTCAACTTGTGTCAAAAGTTTCTTTAGAATGTTAATTTCCGATGTGGCATGAGGATATTTTAAGCAGTAAAATATGGCAGCATAGTTGTGCTGCCTCTCATCTACAGTGGTGTGTGTTCGATCCTGTCTGTGTGGAGTTTGCACATTCTCTCTGTCACCCGCTTGGGTTTCCCCTGGGTGCTCCAGTTTCCCACATTCCAAAGGCAAAAGATGCAACTTTTGGTTATTTGGCCACTGTAAATTATCCCTTAATGAGGGTAAATGGCAAAAAGTATCATAGGGGAGGTTGATGGGCATGTGAGAGAGAGTATGTTCTGGGGGTTGGGTGGGGGAGGGAGGATGGGGAGAAACAATGTGGGAAGACTTGGGCTGACAGGTTTGCTCTGCTGTTAATTCTGAGTCACATTAAACTTGTTAAATAACACAACAGCACATTTTAGTGACATTCCATTGTTAAAATAATGAAAGGAGGATGTGCCTCAATGTGGGGTTCTGGGATGAATGGGTTTCAGGGTTCCCTCTGCCTTCCTACCAGTCCATCTCCTACTCCAGTTAGAAAGGCTTGTCAAAGGGTTTTAGTGAAGCTTAGTGTCAATTTTCCTTTCAATAGAAATTTTGAATCCACACAGTCGGGTCAATTTCTCATTTTTCTTGGCAGCTTTGAGCAATAGTTATCACGATTCCTTTATTGAATAATAACACAATTCAGTCCAACTTTCACTCTGCATTTCTTTGCCACAGAGAGCAGATTGACTGAATCTTTGTTTTATTTTCCACAGATGTGCAGGCATGTAAAGGGGAATAAAAAAACAGCATGAGTAAAACTCTTGCAGAGCAACAACCAAGGACAAAGACTAAGAATTCCACTCTGAATGACATTGAGAAGGCAATTCCGTCTCGACTCTCCACTACCACTCAGTTGGCCTACACATTACCCCATTTACTCTCCTTTAGACCATATGTCTCAATAACCACAGCTAAAATCTTCCTCTCTCAGCGCTGAAAGCACCAACTCCCACATCCACCATCCATCGCTTGCTGGGGAGGGGAGTTCTGGATTTCCATTAACCCCTGAGGAAGGGTTTGCAAACATCACCGCAATGGCCTGGCCCCAATTTCACATTCTGGCCACTGTGCTCAGCATTTCCTCAGCAGTTTCTCTCCACTTACCATATTAAAGATACTCCTTTGATCATCAGGGGAATAGATGTTAAATTTAAACAAATTACATTCATTAATTAACACTCTCAGTCCTGGTATGTCAAGTTCTACACAGCTAACATGATGAGGGTTCATCACTAACTTGGATTATATCACATCCAAGCATCAATCTGGGTTGATCCCATCCCAGGACTGCTGGATTCATGTCAAAGCCCAATCGGCTGTGTCAGCTTCTTCATGCTATTCATGCCATCATTAAACTCAACTCAAACAAAACTCTGAACATTAATAGACCATTATCTGTTTATTTGCACTTTATCTGTTTATTTATTCATGTGTGTATATATATATATATATATAATGGTATATGGACACACTGATCTTGAATCTTGAATCATGCATTGGCTCTTGTGAAGAACAGACTCAGATGCTCCCGAAAGATCTATTGCTATGGAGCCTGTTCTTTGGTTGTCATTACATATGTTGTACAGGGCTTTTTAAATCTTGGGTCCAAGAGCAGAAAGATGGACTCTGAGAGCAAATAGCAGCGGCAGCCAGAACAGCGCACCTTGTCTAGCTCTGTTGTACAGCAGGGTTTATGCTTGCTGGATGCCTGTGTCCAGTAGAGTTCCACAGGGATCTGTATGCTGGGACCTCTGTTGTTTGTGATCTACATAGAAACATAGAAAATAGGTGCAGGAGTAGGCCATTCGGCCCTTCGAGCCTGCACCGCCATTCAATATGATCATGGCTGATCATCCAACTCGGTATCCTGTACCTGCTTTCTCTCCATACCCCCTGATCCCTTTAGCCACAAGGGCCACATCTAACTCCCTCTTAAATATAGCCAATGAACTGGCCTCAACTACATTCTGTGGCAGAGAATTCCAGAGATTCACCACTCTCTGTGTAAAAAATGTTTTTCTCATCTCAGTCCTAAAAGATTTCCCCTTTATCCTTAAACTGTGACCCCTTGTTCTGGACTTCCCCAACATCGGGAACAATCTTCCTGCATCTAGCCTGTCCAACCCCTTAAGAATTTTGTAAGTTTCTATAAGATCCCCCCTCAATCTTCTAAATTCCAGCGAGTACAAGCCGAGTCTATCCAGTCTTTCCTCATATGAAAGTCCTGACATCCCAGGAATCAGTCTGGTAAACCTTCTCTGTACTCCCTCTATGGCAAGAATGTCCTTCCTCAGATTAGGAGACCAAAAATGTAGATAGATAGATAGATATTTATAGATAGATATTTATTTGTTGTCATTTGAACCTAAGTTCAAACTAAATTCTGTACGCAATACTCCAGGTGTGGTCTCACCAAGACCCTGTACAACTGCAGTAGAACCTCCCTGCTCCTATACTCAAATCCTTTCGCTATGAATGCTAACATACCATTCGCTTTCTTCACTGCCTGCTGCACCTGCATGCCCACTTTCAATGAGTGGTCTACCATGACACCCAGGTCTCGTTGCATCTCCCCTTTTCCTAATCGGCCACCATTCAGGTAATAGTCTACTTTCCTGTTTTTGCCACCAGAGTGTATGACCTCACATTTATCCACATTATACTGCATCTGCCATGCATTTGCCCACTCACCCAGCCTATCCAAGTCATCTTGCAGCCTCCTAGCACCCTCCTCACAGCTAACACTGCCACCCAGCTTCGTGTCATCCGCAAACTTGGAGATGTTGCATTCAATTCCCTCGTCCAAATCATTAATATATATTGTAAATAGCTGGGGTCCCAGCACTGAGCCTTGCGGTACCCCACTAGTCACTGCCTGCCATTCTGAAAATGACCCGTTTACTCCTACTGTTTGCTTCCTGTCTGCCAGCCAGTTCTCTATCCATATCAATACTGAACCCCCTATACCGTGCGCTTTAAGTTTGTATATTAATCTCTTATGTGGGACCTTGTCAAAAGCCTTCTGAAAGTCCAGATATAACACATCCACTGGTTCTCCCTTATCCACTCTACTAGTTACATCCTCGAAAAATTCTATAAGATTCGTCAGACATGATTTACCTTTTCTTAAATCCATGCTGACTTTGTCCAATGATTTCGCCATTTTCCAAATGTGCTGCTATCCAATCTTTAATAACTGACTCTAGCAGTTTCCCCACTACCGATGTTAGACTAACTGGTCTGTAATTCCCCGTTTTCTCTCTCCCTCCCTTTTTAAAAAGTGGGGTTACATTAGCTACCCTCCAATCCTCAGGAACTACTCCAGAATCTAAAGAGTTTTGAAAAATTATCACTAATTCATCCACTATTTCTGGGGCTACTTCCTTAAGTACTCTGGGATGCAGCCTATCTGGCCCTGGGGATTTATCGGCCTTTAATCCATTTAATTTACCTAACACCACATCCCGGCTAACCTGGATTTCACTCAGTTCCTCCATCTCATTTGACCCCCGGTCCCCTGCTATTTCCGGCAGATTAATTAAGTCTTCCTTAGTGAAGACAGAACCAAAGTAGTTATTCAATTGGTCTGCCATGTCCTTGTTCCCCATGATCAATTCACCTGTTTCTGACTGCAAGGGACCTACATTTGTTTTAACTAATCTTTTTCTCTTCACATATCTATAAAAACTTTTGCAGTCAGTTTTTATGTTCCCTGCCAGTTTTCTTTCATAATCTATTTTCCCTTTTCTAATTAAACCCTTTGTCCTCCTCTGCTGGACTCTGAATTTCTCCAAGTCCTCTGGTAGGCTGCTTTTCCTGGCTAATTTGTATGCTTCATCTTTTGTTTTGATATTATCCCTGATTTCCCTTGTTATCCACAGATGCACTACCTTCCCTGATTTATTCTTTTGCCAAACTGGGATGAACAATTGTTGTAGTTCATCCATGCAGCCTTTAAATGCCTTCCATTGCATATCCACTATCAACCCTTTAAGAATCAATTGCCAGTCTATCTTGGCCAATTCACGTCTCATACCCTCAAAGTTACCTTTCTTTAAGTTCAGAACCCTTGTTTCTGAATTAATTATGTCACTCTCCATCCTAATGAAGAACTCAACCATATTATGGTCACTCTTGCCCAAGGGGCCACGCACAACAAGACTGCTAACTAACCCTTCCTCATTACTCAATACCCAGTCTAGAATAGCCTGCTCTCTCGTTGGTTCCACTACATGTTGATTTAGAAAACTATCCCGCATACATTCCAAGAAATCCTCTTCCTCAGCACCCCTGCCAATTTGATTCACCCAATCTATATGTAGATTGAAGTCACCCATTATAACTGTTTTACCTTTGTTGCACGCATTTCTAATTTCCTGATTGATGCCATCCCCAACTCCACTACTACTGTTAGGTGGCCTGTACACAACTCCCACTAGCGTTTTCTGCCCCTTAGTGTTTTGCAGCTCTACCCATATCGATTCCACATCCTCCAAGCTAATGTCCTTCCTTTCTATTGCATTAATCTCCTCTCTAACCAGCAACGCTACCCCACCTCCTTTTCCTTTCTGTCTATCCCTCCTGAATATTGAATATCCCTGGATCTTTAGCTCCCAGCCTTGGTCACCCTGGAGCCATGTCTCCGTGATCCCAACTATATCATAGTCATTAATAGCTATCTGCACATTCAACTCATCCACCTTATTACGAATACATAAACGACTTGGATGAAAATGTAAGGTAAATACAAAATGCTGGAGTAACTCAGCAGGCCAGGCAGCATCTCTGGAGAGAAGGAATGGGTGACGTTTCGGGTCGAGACCCTTCTTCAGATTTAAAATGTAGATAGGTAGGTTAGTAAGGTTTCAGGCGGCACAAAAATTGGTGGAATTGCAGACAGTGAAGAAAAATGTCAAGGAATACAGAAGGATATGGGTTTGTTAAGATATGGTCAGAAAAAAGGCAAGTGGAGGTGTTGCACTTTGCACTTTGGGAGGTCAAAAGTCAGGCGAAAGAATATAGTTAATGGCAGGATCCTTCACAGCATTAATTTACTGAGGGGACTTTGGGAACAAGTTCATTATTCCTTGAAAGTAGCAATGCATGTAAATAGAATGGTAGAGGAGGCAGATGATTTGCTTTTGCTGTAGTTTTATGTTAACAAAACAAGGCGCAATGACCAAAATCACCCTAGAGCAGTTTGAAACTGAACAGTAAGTGTTTGCAAAGAACACCAAATGCTTCAACTTCCAACAGGATCAACAAGAAGCCACCTGTAACCTCAATAGAAATCATCTTGTGATGTTGTCTGAGGGGGATGGGGGAAGACCCAGCTCATGAACTGTGGAAGCTGTCTGTGGTGGTGGGGGTGGTGGTGGGGGGAATATGAAGCATACAATGCTTGGTAAATGGAGGTCAATCCACAATGCAAAATGTCAGCAGAGCAGTGCCCTCTCACTGTACCCTGTCTCTTTAAGGCTCCCGAGAGGTTCTGTCAACATCACTTGAGCAGAAATTAATCACAAATGAAATTCAAAACTTCTAACGTGATAGGAGAGCACACTTAATGGCTTTCGACATGCGTGTAGGAAATCGAGCAGTCAGTCTGTGCACACTTCCACTGTATTAATGTGCCAATGACCAAATGGTTCATGTTAGCTACATTGCTGAGCGAGAAGTATCGAGTGAAGCACCAGGGAGAACTCGCCTGCTGACCCTCAAAATAATGCCATGGGAATCATAGCAGCTGGCTGAGAAAAGGGACAGATATATCACCCAGAAGATGGAACCTCCAACTGTGTAACACTCCCTCACCAGCTCTGAGCCCCTCAGACTATGCTCACCTGAGGATGTCCCATTGAGATATCAACACTGACCATTGTGGGGACGGGTGATGCACTTCTCTCTGCTATTCTCCATAACCGAATAGAGGATAATTTGCTGCCTAGCAGCAGGGCTGCTGAGATGATGGTGATATTCCTACCTATTAGAAGTTAAAGTCTGTTTCTGTGATCCTGCCAGCTCAGATGAAGAGAATGATTCACCCTAGTCCTGATGTCTGCAATCCCGGTGCTCCCAATACTTGCTTGCCTTTTGTTGCTGGGAAAGCAATCTCAGGTCCTCCAGGAGTTAACCAGAAGCACAGACTCACTCTTGCCGTTCCTGACCTCAGCATTTCTCAAAGCACGTTGCAGCCAATAAAGGAGTTTTGAAGCGTAGTCACTGACTGACTTCTCACCACAGCGGCTGAATGTATATTAAATATTGCTAAATACTGTAAATTAAATATACATTGCAGTCCGGCATACTGACACGAACCAGGGTTTTATATAAATATTCTACAAACTGCTGTCAATGGCTTGATTGGCAAAGGAACAAACTAATCCTCCCGGTGGACTGCAGCCACTGGCCTCTCCTCACATTACCGAACTGCGCTCCCTTTAACACAGAGGGGGAAAATATCTGTAGATTCACTATTTCTGCAACATCCTCTCGAGGTCTCAGCTTCAAACCCTTGGCAGATGCTTAGTTCGAAGCTGTGAGATTCCCAATGTAGTGTCTATCTCTCTGTCTCTCATACACGCACACACGAACACACACACCCCTGAGGTTGTTAACGACATCAAACCCTCGTAGAAACATGTTGTTGTTGTCACAGCCAGTTGTGACAGCAGAGTCTATCCTATTATGCAAAGTAAAGGAAGGGAACTGACGCCAAAGTAAACCCATGATGCTGGTGTTCCAAGTGCCTCCTGTCCTTCTCCAGTGGTTACTGCCATGTGGAAGACTTGGTGGGGCTGGATAATGCAATCGGGTAACTCTACAATTAAGAGAAAAAAGGTGCTGGAGCTTCTTAAAGATATTAAATTCAGATATTTTAAAGGAACGAAGAGCCAATGTCAATGATCCATAGAAATTAGTGATCAAGATGGAGATCATTTTGACCTTTATTTGCTGTGTCCAAACTGATCCCACTCCCTAGCTCGTGGACTGTAGCCTTGCCACAGGTTATGGCACAGTAAGTGTACATCAAGATAATTTTAAAAGTAGTGAGGCTTTGAATGTGACCAATTTTGCAGCAAATGATTTCCAGGATCTCATTCCCCCTCTTTGCCTAATCTGCACCTCTCATAATTGTGTATATCCTGATGAAATATCCCCTCAGTTTCATCCATTCCACAATAACCCAACCTCATTTATCTTTCCCCATGGCTAACATTTCCAGAGCTGGCAAAGTTCTTGTAACTCTCCTCTGCAGGGCAGGATGATGGTCAGCATCATCGAGTCAGGCCAGGACAAGGCAAGCTGCAGAGTTGATTAAACGAAAGGGAAGTGTGGAACAAGCTGCCAGAGGAAGTAGTTGAGGCATTAGTATTATCACAATGTTTAAGAAACAGTTAGACGGGTACAGGTTTGGAGGGATATGGACCAAGTGCAAGCAGGTGGGACTAGTGCAGCTGGGACATGTTGGCCGGTGTGGGTAAGTTGGGCCGAAGGGCCTGTTTCCACACTGTATCACTCTATGACTCTAAGTTGGTCTGTCAATCTTAAGCTCCCGGGCCATGTGAAAATGAAGCCTTCCATCAGAACAAGAAGATCTGTCCATGGTGTAATTTCCAGAGCACTCACAGGACAGCCAGCATCTTCATCGGTTTAGGAAGCCGTCGTCAGGTGACGATGATCATCCAATGGTCCTGGTTGAACACTAAAATAAACATTTAAAATGCTGGAACAACTCAGAAGGCCAAGAAGGGTCTCAACCTGAAACGTCACCCATTCCTTCTCTCCAGAGATGCTGCCTGTACCGCTGAGTTACTCCAGCTTTTTGTGTCTATCTTCATCCAAGAAGCATATTTGGAAAGAGAAGCAGTCACTGTTTCAGGTCTGGCACTCTCCCTCCGAGGCCTTCATTCTCTCTTCTCAGAAGCTGTCTGACATACTGAGTTCTTCCAGCATTTTCAGTTCATACTTCAGATTCCAGCATCTGCAGTTTTTTGAATTTCTGTTGCGAGCTGACTTGTTTCATTGTTTCCATTTCTCAAATAAGACCAACGCCTAGAGTCCATCTTCACTCCATCATCTCTTTTGTTAATATTTCAACCAGCTCAGTGTTAAGCTCTGTTTGATGTTGCTCCTATGATTGCTCCTGGCATCCTTTGAGCTTCATAAATACAATTAGTTGTTATTATTTACAAAGGTGATTGAGAATGCCTAGAGTGTGTACAGCAACATTAGATGCTTGCATAGTGCAAATCATACATATCTTTCCCTTTGGCAGTTGCTGGGGTGATGGGGAATAAAACTGCCCATCGGGGTGGGGGAAGCTGTAGGTGGTATGGATCACACTTGATTTCCTTCTTAAGTTGTTGTTAGTCTCAAATTATTACTCAAGATCTTGTGATAAAATAATTAATCATAACATCGGCTAACTGTTCTAATCCTCTTTTCCACATTGGATGAAATCAAGAACGTATTTCCCTCTGTATGATATCTCAGGGAAATATGCACCAGTCACATGGTCCATCCCAGTAATCTAATCAAAAGATGATTGGAACTTCACCCGCTTTGATAGCGCTGATACACTGTCAATGCATTGTATCCAGCCTCTGGAGATCATTCCATTGAAGTAAATGGAACAAGCTTTCAAAGGAATCACAAACTGTAGGAATCAGCTGCTTCACGAAGCTTCACCTCATGTTTTGTCACTTCAGCCCATTCATGATTCACACTGGCACTCACTATTTCCCCATGGCGTGCAACTAGCTCTGTTGAAAAAGACTAACAACTGAAGACCACCCACATCAGAGGTGCTGGTATTTTTATACAGGGGACAGCAAGGAAGTAGGGATTATCAAGATTTAGTATGTTTATGTTTACACTCATTTACACATTTTAAAATCTACTGTGGGTACTGCTCCACTGGAGCACTGCCATTGAAAAGCTTTCTGCTCTGTTGCAATGAGGAGGCCAATTTAAGATTCTGCCCCCGGGTCGGGCACATCCTCTACCAGAGACCAGAGAAGATAGCAATACTGCTAGCCACTCAATTGAAACTCCTCAATTACATCCCCATTCCGTCACCCTCTCAAACCCAATTAGTTTCCAGCATCACAAATAGGAAAATATTCCAACTGGATCCAAACAGAGGGAAATATTGTGAACATTCCTTCAGTGATGACAAACAATGATTCTTCTGAAGTGTATTTAAATCAAAGGCCCAAAATAAATCTATTTACGTCATTCAGCTAGCCAATTCCACAGGATGGTGAGGAGAGGCACAGACAACTACCAGGGATAAGTGCCGTGTGGTTCCATGCCAACTAAGGCAAAACCGCTCCATCATAAATCTGCCGTTAGTACAGATTCAATACAGATCTTGTTCAACCTTCCTCCTCCCCTGCTCCGAGGCCAAAACAAACCTGTTTTCTCTTTCTTTCCCAGTTTTGAGAAAGGGTCTTTGAGCCGAAACATTAACTCTATTTCTCTCTTCACAGATGCAGCTGTCTGCTGAGTGTTTCCAACATATTATGTTTGAGAAAGAACTGCAGATGCTGGAAAAATCGAAGGTCGACAAAAATGCTGGAGAATCTCAGCGGGTGATGCAGCATTTATGGAGCGAAGGAATAGGTGACGTTTCGAATTGAGACACTTCTTCAGACTGACACTTTTCCAACATTTTATGCTTTGATATCAAAATTTCCAGCATTTATAATTTTCGATTTTTATCAAGTGACTTTACTTTCCAAGTCTTGTCCATCACTGGGACAAATTCACCATTCTAAAGATTCCCAGGAAGAAGCTGACCCAGTGGGTAGGGGATCGGAGAAAAGAACTTTCCACTCCTCTACAACATGAATGTTTTGACATTATTTAGGTGACAAGGCACTTATTGCCCTTCCCAAAAATGGTCCAGAAATGAGTGGCTGGTTGGGCCAATTTCAGAGGGTAGTTGAGAGATGGCTGTACTCTCCAACTGTCCAATTGAAAGATTGGAAGTTGCGGCGCTGTCGTACAGCAGCGGCTCGCCTGCAGTCCGTCTGTTTTTACTTTTTTTGTTGTTTTCTTTTGTCCTGTTTTAGTTAAATTTTAGTTTATTGGGTTGTGTATGTGTGGGGCGGGGGGGTGAAACATGACTTTTGTCTCTTCCTTCGGGGGAAAGCGACTTTTTCTTGTCGTATCCCCCTTCTCTGCCTCCGTCTGCGCTGAGGCCAAAATGGCGGAGCTGCCGGCCTCCAACTCCAACTGCGAGCGACCGACCGACCTCGAGGCTCCGGAGTCAGAGCCAGGACTTACCAGCGCGAGGCTGGCCAACTTCGGGGCTGCGGTGGCGTTCCGGCAGTGGCGACCGAGGACACTGGTGGCGACCTGAATCCAGAGGCTCGGCCGCAGCTGGCCCAGTGGACGACATCTTCGGGAGCGCGAGGCTGGCCAACTTCGGGGCTGCGGTGGCGTTCCGGCGGGGCGACCGAGGACACTGGTGGCGACCTGAATCCGGAGGCTCGGCCGCGGGCCCAGTGGACGACATCGTCGGGAGCGCACAGGGTCACAGGTTGGTGACCTGTTTTTCTGGGGCTCCAGCAACTACAGCTGCGTCCGCTGGACTGGAGGGCGGCAGCTTCGGCAGCTTCGACCACCCCGGGCCACGGAGTTTGAGCCGGCCCGTCGCGGAGCACGGATTCGGCCGCTGGACTGGGCTTACCGTCGCCCGGCGGGGTCAAAGCATCAGAAGCCTGGATCGCCTCAGCGCAGAGGGAGAACAAAGCGGGAAGAGACAGAGACTTTAAGACTTTTGCCTCCATCACAGTGAGGAGGTGCCTGGTGAACTCACTGTGGTGGATGTTAATTTGTGTTTAATTGTGTGTTTTGTCATTTATTATTATATGTATGACTGCAGGCAACGAAATTTCGTTCAGACCGAAAGGTCTGAATGACAAATAAAGGAATCTCTAATCTCTAATGCTAGATTTTGCACCACATATAAACAAGGCCATGTGTGGATGTTAGGTATCCTTCATTGGAGGACAAAGTCACCAACAGAGGCAGACAAAGACAAAGGTTTACCAAAGAAAGACACTGAATGCCAGAGTAAGTCAGCTGGTCAGGCAGCATCTCTGGAGAACATGGATAGATTACGTTTCTGGCCGAGACCTTCCGTCAAGAAGGGTTCCGACCCAAAACGTCACCTATCTGTGTTCTCCAGAGATGCTGCCTGACCTGCTGAGTTACTCCGGCATTTGTGTCTTTCTTTGGTAAACCAGCATCTGCAATTCCTTGTTATTACCAACAGAGCTTTTATTTTAGAATGACAGTGTGATTGGAATTCCCATAATGAGATTTAAACTCACCAGATCAATAGAGTTCTATTCTCTTTAGATATCAACCCTCCCCCCACCTCCCCCATATATCTGAATGTTCAAGTTTCTTCTTGTTTCATTTTATTCTTCCAACCATTGCAGGTGTACCCAGGGCATAAATTCTGCTGGGGTTAGACCATGGAGGCCATGATAAGGTTTGTGAGCACCAATAACTTCACCCTATGCGGTTTTAGATAATTACTGGGAGGCATGCCCACGCTTCCATGCTTCTCCTCTTGTCCAGGCCCCTGTCAGAAACACTTCTGATGGTGGAAGGAGACTGAGACTTCGTGATAGGGGTGGATGGGGGAGAGAGGTAACCACAAGCCACCAGTTGAGCTTTCAGCAGCCTCCTAAAGGAGAGAGGCAGCTAGAGAGTTGGAGGATGGTGTTCAGAGCTCAGCATCATGACGGGGAAGGAGCAGCTTCCTGAGGCCATCCTTACCGTCTTGTTGTTCTTCTGGGTGAGGTCAAATGGGTCAGTACCGAGAGATGGTGCTGTGGTCTCTCCAATCTGGAGAGCATAGTCAGAAGTAGCTGAGCACTGAGGCAGTAATGAGAAAGCTGGAGATCACATGAAGGAGAGGGAGAGGAGTCAACTCATCTGGAGTAGACACACCAGAATTGAGCAGAGGGATTGAATGTCATGTTTCTCCAAAGGCAGCGTTATCCATAATGTTGTACTTCCAGCAAACACATTAAGCCAGGAGACAGTCACTTCACCAGCACACTCTGCAGACAATATTGAAACTGTGACCTCAACAAGTCACATAAAATATGCCAGGTATTTGCAAATTAGCATGGATTTAACCCCCTTTGATCATGAATGTACAATTTATTTAACTGCTACAAAATAAGTCTTTGTTAATCAACCACACATCTCTGATCTGAACATATGTATTGCAGTCAAAAGCTTTCACAGTACACTATCATACACATCATCAGACTGTAAGAAGACACTGGAATTAGTTCAACAGAACGGAACTAAAAATATAAAACAAATTTGATGAATGAGTGAAATCCCAAATATAACCCTGCATTTTGGCTAAATACATTTCTTAGGAAAAGAAACATAGACAAATACTTTTTCCTCTGGGTTTTCACCACTTCCTTTAAGCACAAGCATACTTGGCTTCAAATTACAGAAGCACCCACCATTGTAAAATAATGGCATGGATAAGATTACACAGATTTAGTTTAAGGTAGACAAAAGTCTGAAGAAGTGTTTCGGCCCGAAACGTTGCCTATTTCCTTCGCTCCATAGATGCTGCCGCACCCGCTGAGTTTCTTCAGCACTTTTGTCTACCTTCGATTTTCCAGCATCTGCAGTTCCTTCTTAAAACAGATTAGTTTAGGTTTAGTTTAGAGATGCAGCGTGTGGAAACAGGCTCTTCGGCCCGTGAACGTGCCGAGCAGTGATCACCCGTACACTAGCACAATCCTACACACCAGGGGTCTCTGGCGGTGTAAGGCAGCAACTCTACCGCTGCACCATCGTGCCAGACCGTACAGCGCAGAACTGGCCATTCCTCCCCCATTCACTCCATACTGACATTCATGCTGCATTCAAACCTCTGTGTGGCAGAGCTTTATTCCCTTCTCCCTTACCTAGACTCCCCTTCAATGTATCCTCATGATTAACCTCACCTACTACTAGGAGTGGGCCCCAAGTTCACACAACGCTCCGGATGAAGAAGCTTCCTTTGGTGATTCCTATGGGATTCCTTGGTGACCATTTTATGTCAATTATTACTGGTTCCAATAGCTTCCTTGCTTAATGTAGAACCAAGAGCTGGGAACCAGGACTCGTTGCAGTCACACTGTGGTCTCACTAAACAGCTCAATAACTCCAGCATGGGTACAATGGGCAGAATGGGACTCCTTCACTACTGTGGGATTCATACATGAAATCATACATCGCTGTGAAATGTGGACATATTCCTTGCATGCAAGATAGAAAGGCAAGGAGAACTACACTATATGTGCTGTCTATAATGAATCCTCTAAACTAAACCTTCCGGTGTCTCAGAGAGCTTGGATCCAAGACATTTATTTGCTTCACTCTAATCCAGAGGTGCCATACAAACCCAAGGCAGAGGAGCAAGCACAGGCCCAGACTGGGGCTCAGACCTCGACCCAAATTCAGATCCAAAAACAGGATCAGGATCATGGCCAGCTAGCGAGGACCAGGATGGCTCAGCAAGCCCACCTACCCACACTCACTGCTTCCCTACTTACATTGACCAGCCTCAGCAACTCAATGCCCAATCCAGCTCCTGAGTGATGAGGCCCGTACAGGAACATCCCACTGAATATGTAAGGGCCCCTGCCCCTGCCCCTGCCCCTGCCCCGGCATTGCTTTGACTGATAGTTGAGCCTCCCTCCACGGCAAGTTTACCAGCTGTCAAAACTATCAACCGTACTCGGATAGGTGAGATCACATATGTTGAAAAATATTCAAAGACAGTTAAAAATAATCATACGATTTTATTAACATTTATTAATAATAATCAAAAATAATTGTTTTTATGGAACTCGCTTTCTGCAATAACTACCCAAGTAGAATAGTGACTATTCTTTAAAACTGTTTCACTTTCTGTAATATGCTTTAGGATGACATGAGTCAGTGTAGAAGATAAATTTCTCATTCCAGAGACAAAGCACAGGGACAAGCAGCCTCGCCAACTATAGCACCCTATGGAGGGTTCAATGTGTCTGACTGTGTTAACCAAGATTAGTATTTAACAATAAACAATTAACCAAGATAAGCATTTTGGACATGTTAACTTGACTCCCTCATGTCAGTGCTTCCCGATTCTTCCAGACTAGTTTTCCCTCTGAAGCCGCCCGCTAATAAAACAAGTGTTTAGAAAAACTAACAGAAGAACATGATTAATCAATGTTACTTGGTGTTATTTTTACAAAAGGAGCCATAGTATAACACATGTCTGTTAGGTGATTCTTTCTGACAGCTTTGTAAAGCACGCATGTAATCAAGTCTGCTGGTCTTCTGCCTCTAGTTCTCAGAGTCATGCCGTTTTGGGTGGTCCATGGCATTCACAAGACCTTTCACTCGACGCTAACCTCTGCAAGCAGGGGCGTTTCACAGTGCAGAAGACCATGTGATACTAGTTCAAGTGGCACTTGGGTTCAGCAGTTCATGCTGCTTCTTCATTGTTTCAGCAAACCAGGTTTGAGCCTGGCCCTTGGAGCTGGCTGTGTGGAGTTTTCAAGTTTCCATGTGACTGTGTGGTGCACCAGTTTCCTCCCCCGTCCAAAAAGCCATGATTGTAGATTAGTTGGCTGATGTAAATGGCCTCTTGGTGTATAGGGTGGCAGGAGAATTGGGGAAGAGAATGTCATGCACAAGATGGGTTGCAGGAAATATGTGAAGGAATGGGATTGATAGGATTGCCCTGGATTTGGCACAGACCCGATGGCCTGAATGGCTTCCTTCTATGTGTTGATAAAGTATGGTGGATATCCACATTATAATGACTTCAGCTGAGGAATAGATCTCTGAATGAATCTCCTACCTCCGGTTGTTAACCATTTGCGCTCTGAGAATCCGATTCAGGGTAAGTGCCAGAATAAACACTTGCCAATATAATTGCACAGAAAGAGACCATTTGGCCAAATGAGCCTCTGCTGGTTCATTGCAATAACTCCTCAAGAGAGCACACAAACCAAACTCCTATACAACTCAAGGCTCAGTTCCTGAAGCTGTGCTTCGTCAAGTGGGCATTAGCGCCCTAGCCCTTTCCGTATCTCCTTACACAGTGGATCCCCTGAACTTTGAAGCCAGATTTCAGAAGTGAGAGTCGATGATCACTGTGAGCTTCTTATTTTCTTTGAGCTTTAATGGTGAAAATCTGTTAATTATATATTGCACTTCCAGTCAATGCATTTACTATTCAATCCCTTCACTGTGGCAGGTATGACTTAGTCCAGAGAAGCCTTATCTCTGAGTTTGGTTAGAGGTTTGGGCCTAACAGATACTTTCTCAGTCTATGGTCATCTGCGGAGATCCAACATTCACTGCATGTCGCTAACTGCCCTTAGAAAGGTGGTGGTGAGCCACCTTCTTGAGCCACAGTTGGGATTTAGACCCAGAAACGATGCAGAACCAGTGATATATTTTTAGGTCACGATAGTGCGCAGATTGGAGAAAAGATGCGGGGATGGCATTCCATGTCCCACCTGCCTTTATGTATCCAGTGGGTCACAGATTTGGACATCAAAGTCAGGTGAATACATTGCTAGATGGATAAAATGTTCCTTTGTATCCTCATTACCAAATGTCCATTAAGAGCATCTCATAGAAACAGCCAATAGACAATAGACAATAGGTGCAGGAGTAGGCCATTTGGCCCTTCGAGCCAGCACCGCCATTCAATGTGATCATGGCTGATCATCCACAATCAGTACCCCGTTCTTGCCTTCTCCCCATATCCCCCTGACTCCGCTATTTTTAAAGAGCCCTATCTAGCTCTCTCTTGAACCAGAGAACCAGCCTCCACTGCCCTCTTGGCAGAGAATTCCACAGACTAAGCAGCATGTTGGCCTGAGATTCACAGAACACTGAAGACAACAAAACAAAAGCCCAAGTGGAAGATGAGTCATAGTTTGTGCTTTCTCAGTTCTGACCGTCCACAAGTGCACCATCACTTACTAACAGTAAACACTGGCCACCATCAGTCTTATGTGGCTGCTGCCTGACTTTGTGATTGAATGAGACATAAAAGCTGCTTCTCGTTGAATGACGGTGCCAAATCTATATGTGCATGTTTCTGAACTACGTGGAAATGAGAGGGGACAGGAGTGGAGGGGACAGGAGTGGAGGAGAGGGGAGAGGGCAAGGGCAGAGGGGAAAGAGGGGAGGGGAAGGAGAGGGCATGAGGGAGAGGGGAGGGGGGGAGGGGCAAGAGGGGAGAGGGGAGAGGGGAGAGGGAGAGGGAGAGGGAGAAGGGAGAGGGGAGAGGGGAGAGGGGAGAGGGGGAGAGGGGAGAGGGGAGGGGAGAGCAAATTTGGAAAATTGTTTTTGTTTCCACAGTTCATAAATTAAGCAATTATTAATGGAGATAGAGGAGAGTACTTGGACAGGACACGTGAAACACTTGGTCATCAACAGGAGGCCAAAGCTCAGTGCCAGATCTGAAAACCCATACAAAAATCAGTTATCAACGCCAAATTATGTGGAGCCATGATCAGTAGTTGGCAATGCAGAAGCAGCCAGATTCCATTGTTGGTGGTATTCTAAGCAGGGGCTTCGTGTGACTAAGAATCTTCTAACTTAACAGCAAGAATCTCAGTCACCAGTTGCTGATTTACAGCGCCAGAGACCCGGGGTCGATCCTGACCACTGGTGCTGTCTGTACTGAGTTTGTACTTCACCCTGCGGCCATATTTCTGGGTGCTCCGGTTTCCTCCCAAATACATACAGTTTGTAGTTGTCCCTAGTGTGTACAATAGTGCTAGTGTACGGGGTGATCGCAGGTTGATGCGGACTTGGTGGGCCGAAGGGCCTGTTTCCATTCTGTGTCTCTAAAAATAAAAGCTTTGAATGAAGGTGAGGACTGGGCAATGACAACGACGGGTTGCTCACTGGTGCAGTGAAACTAAACTTAGTAAACATTTTCTCTCTCTAGACAACTGTAAAGTTTGCAATTTTGCCAAGAATACCAAGGCGCTAGCAGTGTGGTTATATAGATGTGGCTCCAAGACATCCATATGACGTGTTCCAAGAACATCTCTGGAAGATAATTCCAAAGGCTGGTTCTTTATTACACAAATGCCAATTCCAGCACACAAGAATAAAAAGGAAAATTGTTTTGGGGAAGGGCAAGGCCAAAAATAGCACACAACAAAAGAAAAAAGAACAACGCAATGGCAAATCGAAGCCAGGAAGTGAGAGATGGAAGCAGAATAAGGGCATAGGATTGATTGCTGAGAAAGAGATATTGTCTAATGAAAAATGTTGAGCTGGTTGGGTCTATAATCATAGGAGTTTAGAGTTTAGAGTTTTGGCAGCAGTAGAGTTGCTGGCCTTACAAGCACCAGAGACCTAGGTTCAATCTTGACTACGGGTGCTGTCTGCATGGAGATTGCATGTTCTCCCTGTGATCTGCATGGGTTTCTCCAGGAAGCTACGTTTCTCCCCACATTCCAAAGACATACAGGTTGTAGGCAATTGGCATGGTATAATGTAAATGTCCCTAATGTGCGTTGGATAGTGTTAGTGTGAGGGCATCGTTGCTCGGAGCGGACTCGGTGAGCCAAAGGCTCATGCACGCTGTATCTCTAAACTAAACTAAATGAAAAATGACTGTAATTCTAAAGAGCTTGTGTAAGAAGGAACTGCAGATGCAGGTTTAAACCAAAGATAGACACAAAATGCTGGAGTAACTCAGGCAGGACAGGCAGCATCTCTGGAGAGAAGGAATGGGTGACGTTTCAGATCGAGACCATTCTCAGACGTCAATCAATGTCATGATGGATTTTGAAACAGAAATCAGGCTTAACAAATTTATAGGAATTTTCTGAGGATAGTAGACTAGTAGAGCAGATGGGGAAGAACCAGTAGGTATTCTATTTTGTTATCTGAACAACAAAAGATTAGGAAGAGGATGGATGTGAGATGACCTGTGTGTCCTTGTATACCAGTCGACGGTATAATTTGGTTGAGGGTCAAGGATATGGTAACAGTTAGGGCAATGATGTTTGAATGTCCATCAGGTTATTGGACATACCCTCTGTTTGTTGAAAGATGCACACAAACACACTACCTCTTCTCCCTCAGCCCACTTTCACAATGGCACACATAGATTTCATACGCCCTCCAGGCCAGAGGGCTGCAAGTTCTATATCATTGCATTAACGGACAATTGCTTGGAAACAAGCCATTCGGCCCATCATCTCTGGGTCGATCATTAACCACACCTCTACATTAACCCTGCACTAAAGGGATTCACAAACATAGAAACATGAACACTTTAGCAAAAATAACATTATTTCAGTTTGAAACACTCAGACCATGCCACCTCTTGCTAAAGCCACTCTGGGTGTTGCATGGTACCAGAGTTAATTAAGACTGATGTCTGTGACATATCACAGCATGTCCCAATGTTGAGGTAACATGCCTGCGGTAAAGGTCCTTTTGACTACTGTGCTCAGTCAAGAGCAGCACTCAATCGACAGCCCATTACCAATGGCAAGCTCTTGAGCAAACAGTCCACTAACTACTGGTGAAACATTTCACATTTGCCTCGAAGAGGACGCTGTGAAGAGTTTATGAATTTGGGAGAAGTGTCAAGGTCCCTACTTTTGTCATTGTGTTTAAATTTAAAAGTGATGATACGTGTAAGCACTTCTGGGCATGTGTTAGGTGTTGAGAGCAGCAGTGAGATTGTTTCCAGAGTTAGTGCGAAGGGTTTGTCCAGTGAAACATTTGTAGGTGACTTGGTTTATAAGGTGCACATGACATGACTTAAAGAGCAATAGGTTCTTTATTACCATTGTGTTGGAATTCTCAAGCATGACCGTATATCTGAACCACATCTCAAGGTGGCACAGCGGTAGAGCTGCTGCCTTACAGTGCCAGAGGCCCGGGTTCTATCCTGACTATAGGAGCTCTCTGTATGTTCTCCCTGTGACCGCGTGGGTTTTGTCCGACTGCTCTGATTTCCTCCCACATTCCAAAGATGGGCATGTTTGTAGGTTAATTGGCTACTGTAAATTGTCCCTAGTGTGTAGGATAGAAATAATGTATGGGTGATTGCTGGTCGGTCGCCTTGGACTCGTTGGGCCAAAGGGCCTGTTTCCAAGCTGTATCACTAAACTAAACTAAACAGTTGGTGCTCTCACCCCTGCAGGAAAGTTAAGGGTTCAAAACTCATTCAGCTACTCTTGATTCAGACCTGTGGGCAGAGGGGTTGCTTGTGCTTTTGGAGAGGGTTTAAATAGTACAGGGATAGGAGCTGACAGGAGAGTGAGGATGGAGAGGGAGAAAGCTGGAAGTGGAAGTTAGGAACAACGTGAGCAAAATTTGTAGGCAACCAATGCCTTAATGACTGCTGTCCAGTGACTCTGGTATCCACCATCATGAAGTGCACTGAAAGGCTGGCCAAGGTGCACATTAACTCCAGCCTTTCACAGAGCCTTGATCCGCCACAATTTGGCCATCATTGCAACAGTTCCGCGGCTGATGCCATCTCCCTAGCACTACACTGGGGAGAAGAAAGCTCTGCCTACTGATGGGTAGGTAAATCAAGTCAGCCATAATCTAGAGAGGACATTCTTTAGAGAAGACTAGAATATAAAAGCAGGCTTGTAATGCTGAGGCACTGGTCGGACCGCATTTGGAGTATTGTGAACCGTTTTGGGCCCCATATTGGAGGAAGGATGTGTTGGCATTGGAGAGGGTCCATAGCAAGTTAACGAGAATTATGCCAGGAATGATTGGGTTAACATAGAATGAACGTTTGACAACACTGGGCCTGTACTCACTGGAGTTTAGAAGGATGAGAGGGAGGGACCTCATTGAAACTTACCAAGTAATGAAAGGCCTGGATAGAGTGGACGTGGAGAGGATATTTCCAGTAGTTGGAGAGTCTAGGACCAGAGGCCACAGCTAAGATTAAAAGGACGTAACTTTAGAAAGGGAACGGAGAGGAATTTCTTTATTCAGATGGTGGTGAATTTGTGGAATTCATTGCCACCAAAGACTGTGGAGGTCATCAATGGATATATTTAAGGTGGAGATTGACATATTCTTGATTAGTGCGGGTGTCAGGGGTTATGGGGAGAAGGCAGGAGAATGGGTGTTAAGAGAGAAAGATAGATCAGCCATAATTAAATGGTGGAGCAGACTGGATTGGCCGAATGGCCTAATTCTGCTCCTATAACTTATGAACGTATAAACCTTCGAGAGAGAGAGTGAACTCACAAGTGGTCTGTACTCAAGATGTCAAAAGGCATTGTTTAGAAAATTTACATCGTAATGTGCGACGAGCCTCATGCTTGCCCTGCCTTCTAGGAAAGTTAAGGATTTCCAAGCACTTACAATGTTTTTGTGACATCATATTTCATTAGACAATCTAAACAGAAAGTCATTCACACTCTGCTCACATCCTGCTGAACATAACTCATGCAGACCAACGCATAAACAGTTTGAAAGGTACAAGAGGAAGATGCTTAATAAATCTAGACACTATAGGTCATTATCTATGAGCAATTCTTCGCAATAAAGCAATGGCAATGAGTTTGCAGCTTGGCTCACTGTTGAATCTTTGTAGGTCAAGG
The DNA here is from genome assembly GCA_038087875.1 of Malacoraja senta. Taxonomy (NCBI): domain Eukaryota; kingdom Metazoa; phylum Chordata; class Chondrichthyes; order Rajiformes; family Rajidae; genus Malacoraja; species Malacoraja senta. The sequence continues at coordinate 38,293,721 of CM075977.1, read as the reverse complement.
CTGCGCTTATAAGTCCATTGCTTTTGGAGCCACATTAGTTGGCCATGCTGTATAGTGATCATGCAATTGGGTCAGCAACCATGGAAGCTGAGATTAATCCAGAGAAAGAGTCCCAAACTAGCCCAGGCAGATTCAAAACAAACATTTAATTCTAGAAAGCTGGAAATACGAAACTGTGGCATTAATCAGGAAGTTATTGGTTTGTTTGGTGAAAACCCACCTGAGCCTTCACCCACAAACGACCCCTCACCCCAGGCTAGGCCAAGAACACATCGCTCCTGGATGGTCCAACCAAGTTGTGATCAGTTGGAATTCTCTGGTCTCCAAATCACAAACTATGAGTTCAAATCCAACACCACACACTGCAGGGTAAAGTTTACGTGGCACAGTGATGGGTGCCGATGGGTGCCGTCTGGTCTTTCAGATGAGATCAACTAATTCCATTATTCGAGGGATCAGCATGAGAGCTCTCCATGGGACAATATTCTACTTTCAGGGAACATCACAAAATGCAGCCATCTGGTGAGAGTTTGTGTGAATTTGCTGTGCAAGATTGGCATCTGTATTTTGCACATTACGACAGTGACTACAAAATTATCTTGGGTTGTTAAAAGCTTTGAGATGACTGATGTAGTGATTGCCATTGTTTCAATTGTACATGATTGCTGCCCAACACCAGCAGATAAATCACACAGAAAGTGGAAACAGGCCCGCCAACTACCTAGGTACACTAATTCTACACTGATCCCATTTTCTTCCCCCCACATTCACATCAACTGTTCACATTCCCAGATTCTAATGCTTACATTCAAATGAGCGAGATAACCTACATGCCTTTGAGTTGTGGGAGGAAACCAGAGCTCCTGGGGGAAACTGACACAGTCACAGGGAGTTTAGTTCAGAAAATACAGGCCCTTCAGCCCACCAAGTCCACACCAAACAGCGATCTCCGTACACTAGCACCATCCTACACAATAGGGACAATTTGTAATTTTACTGACGTTATTAACGTTACAAACCTGTACGTCTTTGGGAGGAAACCGAAGCACCCGGAGAAAACCCATGCGGTCATGTGGAGAATGTACAAACCCCCTACAGACAGCACCCATAGTCAGGATCGAACCAGAGTCTCTGGTGCTGTAATGCAGCAACTCTACTGCTGTGCCACCGCACCGCCCACAGGAGAATATGCAAACTCCACACAGGCAATGCCCGAGGTCAGGATTAATCTTTGGTCTTTGGTACTGTGAGGCAGCGGATCTGTACCAGCTGTGCCTTGCTGCAGGTAATGTGGGATAGGGAATAAGGGCCATGCTTGGCAGTGATGAGCTAAATAAATCTGAGGGAAAGAGGACAACTTTCCTTCAAATGAACCAGCGAGGAGGGAAAGGTTGAAAGCCATCAATCACTTGAACAAGGAGACCATTCACTCAGCCACTTTGCTCCTCAAAGTGGAGATACCCCATCAGCTCAGAACAGTCCAGCTCTGCTGCTTCTCGGGCCCCTGTGTTACCGCCCATATGTGCAGAGATGTCTTGTGATTGCAGTTTGCCTGTTTATGGGAACAGCTTAGAAGCAATCCAGACTGTCTTTCTATTCTGCTGGGATGAGCATGCCAGAGAATATGAATAATGGCCACTTTACTGATGTTTATTCAACCAAGAGAAAGAAGTGACAGAAACCAGAGTACAAGGCGTACACAAACAGAAAATAACATTTTTCTGCCAAAGCTCTTGGTTGTGGTCCATCATCCTAAGGGTCTAACAGCCAGGACAGATACTCCAATCACGAGAGATACTGTGATCAGCCAAAAATATAGAGCAGAGGTAAAAGGACCACAAAGCTGGCTTATTGGGGAACTGGCCTGTTTCCCCTATCTATTACAGCTTCACCGACAGTATCTAAAAGGGGCAACTCCTTTACTATGTGTTTGACTCCTTCTTACATTTTCCTCACTCTCATGATCTGACACTCTCAAAAGAGGTAAGTAAATCAAGAAACGTTCATACAATTACCCTGCACACACAAGGCAATTGCCAGAATTCCCTACAGGCTACAACTAACCTGCCAGTGTAAAATATTGGGTCACAGAGGAATCACAAAATTTCCAGACAAAAAGCTGGAAGTAGAGAGAGTGATAATCGCTTTGGGTAATAACAATTTCTGAAACACATTTGGCTCAAAGGATAACATTAAAGTAATCACCCTTCAATCTTGGCATCAGCCCCCTGAGCCAATTCTGCCTACCATAAAACAGTACAGCACAGGAAATAACATTTTTCTGCCAAAGCTCTTGGTTGTGGTCCATCATCCTAAGGGTCTAACAGCCAGGACAGATACTCCAATCAAGAGAGATACTGTGATCAGCCAAAAATATAGAGCAGAGGTAAAAGGACCACAAAGCTGGCTTATTGGGGAACTGGCCTTTTCCCCCTATCTATTACAGATCCTGGTCACAAAGAAAATGTACAAACTCCATGCAGCAAGCACCAGAGGTCCCGACCAAACCTACATCACTGGAGCTGTGAGGCAGCAGCATCATCAGCTGTGCCACTGTATCATTCAGACGTACTGCTGAATGTGGGTATAAAATGGTCTACCAACCTAACTCCAGCTTGACTACCAAAGATGATTGAACAGGTTACCCACTACTGTAGCCACTCCAATAATAACACAGATCCTACAATAGACTTTATAATTGATGACATTTGATCATCCTGATTTGGTTGTCTTGACATGTTTTCATACATGTTTTATCTTCATCTGCAGGCTCCAATCTATATTTGACCCATCCGTCTGTTAAATATGTAATCCATTTAGACTTTTCAGAATTGATCACCCTCCACAAATCATTTCCAACTCCAAATATTTGTGACGCTGAAGGCAACGTTACAGATTACTGAAAGCATTAAAAAAAACGGAGAAATATTTGGGCTGATAAATGGAAACTGATCTAAAATGTAATGTTTTCTTTTATTTCTCTAGGGGGGTATCTGCCAGACTGACCAATGTTATAATGACACAGAGACCAGCAAAGTAGAACTCTTATTCCTTGTATGTTGCAAAACCTACTTTGCTAATAAAGTATGATAATGATTATCTATAATAATCATTCTGCAGAAAATCAAAATCTTTTCATTTGTCTTGCTGTCATTCTGGAGTGCTGCGTGGCTCAAGAGATAAATGTGGGCGTTTAACAAAGAAGAACACCACTCTGCAATCTCAAACTGGCAGGGCAATTAAACCTGGACAGATGAGGTCTGGTTGGTTTGCTATTACACTTTGAACTAAAACTGCCCCACCCCCCCTACTGTGCCAAGTGGATGCAAAAGACCCCATAACTATTGTGTAAAATAATGTACACATTTTAGGCAAGGGCAACAAAGTGGTGCAGCCAAAGTGGAGTTGCTGCCTTACAGCGCCAGACACCCAGGTTCAATCCTGACTATGGGCTGCACGGAGTTTTTACATTCTACCGCATGAGTTTCCTCCGGGTTCTCCGGTTTCCTCCCACATTCCAAAGACATGCAGGTTTTCTATCTTAATTGTTCTCTGTAAAAAAATTGCCCCTAGTGTGTAGAGTACGGATGATCGTTGGTCACCATGGACTTGGTGGGCCAAAGGGCCTATTTCCACATTGTAACTCTAAACTAAACTAAATAAATTGCAGATAGGCTTCCTGTGATGTCCTGACCAATGCTCATCATTTGATAAGCAGATGATGCCCTTACCTCACTGCTGAGCAACCAATACTTGAAGCCCCTTATTGACTTCAAGCTGAGAGCTACCTAAACAGATAAACATTCTTCTCATCAAACAATGGTTGTTGTTTTGTGCCAATCAATACACATTTATCAAGGAGAAAATCCAAGCCATCCATTTCCCTATTGTTTAAGAAGGAACTGCAGATGCTGGAAAATTGAAGGTAGACAAAAATGCTGGAGAAACTCAGCGGGTGAGGCAGCATCTATGGAGCGAAGGAAATGGGCAACGTTTCGGGTCGAGACCCTTCTTCAGACTGATGTGAGGGTGGGGGGGGCGGGAAGAAGAAAGGAAGAGGCAGAGAGTGGGCTGAGGAGAGCTGGGAAGGGGAGGAGAAAGCAGGGACTACCTGAAATTGGAGAAGTCAATGTTCATACCGCTGGGGTGTAAACTGCCCAAGCAAAATATAAGGTCCGACCTTTCTGTCCTGGGTCTCCTCCATGGCCAGAGTGGGGCCAACCGTAAATTGGAGGAGCAGCACCTCATATTTCGCTTGGGCAGTTTACAACCCAGCGGTATGAACATTGACCTCCAATTTCAGGTAGTCCCTGCTTTCTCCTCCCCTTCCCAGCTCTCCCTCAGCCCACTGTCTCCACCTCTTCCTTTCTTCTTCCCAACCCCCCACCCTCACATCAGTCTGAAGAAGGGTCTCGACCCAAAACATTGCTTATTTCCTTTGCTCCATAGATGCTGCCTCACCCGCTGAGTTACTCCAGTATTTTTGTCCATCTCCCTTATTGAACATTTACCAGAATTACACCCCTGTCTGGCTTAATGCTGGTCGTTGCAAATTTGTGAGCTTCTATTATTTGTCACAGGTCTAACATAATGTACCAAACCTGCCCTCAGCAAGAAAGTTTATAATAAATGACAATGGATAAATAATAAATGCTATGAAGTTAATGACACCTTACCCATATCTCTAGTCTCCCTCTCCCCTGAATCTCACTGATGCAATAAAAAGAACATTTGACTGAACGATCAGCCATTACTCATTTTCCAATTAGTCAGGCCAGTATGCGATGGATAGTTCAGGCAACCAATGGGTTGCTGTTTGAAAAAAGAAGACAATGTAACAAAATTCCTGGAATACATCCAGCATTGTGGACAGCATAATCTTTGGTGGACAGTGTGTTCTGAAAATCTCCTCATTGGGGTGTATTTGTTGGTAATATGGGACTGCAAATTAAGTGCACAGGCCTTGTGAGCTTATCCCTAATACATACTGTATGTAGTGCATAGATACCTCCTGATATCTTATTGCCAAAGACCCTTGAGGCTGGCACAGTAAGGCTGGGGATGCTGATCTTATAGCTCCATCCCTCCGCTGATTTACAAATCAGACAATTTGTCTCCTAGATTTCCGCTCTATATCTGGCTCAGAATCAATCCAACTGTGTTGCCCCTTGATATGTACACATAATCCATCCTGGACCACAGTACAGTTAGACCCAGCCCAGCCTTTTACTTGTGACATAAATCCTTTGTTTTTCAATGTTTTGGGAATCTTTAGCAATTTGATATTTGGACATGGCTTCCAGGAACTGCCTGCTTCCTTCCACTGATCATGTCAATCCACTGATTCTATGAGAGGTGATTGATCTCAAATCGGGCCTGGTAATTTTGTGGTGTGTGTGCCTGTGCGTGTGAGAGAGAAAAAGAGAGAGAAAGAGAGAGAACATAGTATGGAGTACAATTTTGGTCGCCTAATTATAGGAAGGATGTCAACAAAATAGAGAGAGTACAGAGGAGATTTACTAGAATTTTGCCTGGGTTTCAGCAACTAAGTTACAGAGAGAGGTTGAACAAGTTAGGTCTTTATTCTTTGGAGCGGAGAAGGTTAAGAGGGGACTTGATAGAGGTCTTTAAAATTATGAGCGGGTTAGACAGAGTTGACGTGGATAAGCTTTTTCCATTGAGAGTAGGGAAGATTCAAACAAGGGGACATGACTTGAGAATTAAGGGACAGAAGTTTAGGGGTAACATTAGGGGGAACTTCTTTACTCAGAGAGTGGTAGCTGTGTGGAATGAGCTTCCAGTGGAAGTGGTGGAGGCTGGTTCGATTTTATCCTTTAAAAAGAGATTGGATGGGTATATGGACGGGAAAGGAATGGAGGGTTATGGTCTGAGTGCAGGTAGATGGGACTAGGGGGAAGTATTTATTTAAAATATTTTAAAAATTAAAATTAAAAAAGAAAAAATGTTCGGCACGGACTTGAAGGGCCGAGATGGCCTGTTTCCGTGCTGTAATGGTTATATGGATATATGGTTATATCTGCATTCGTCATGAAGTGGGAAACAGGAAGATGCTGCGATTTGAGTACTCCAAAAGACCAGTACACACTCAGAGAATAGGCTTTATACTTTACTTTACAGACACAGCACAGAAACAGGCCCTTTAGTCTACCGAGTCCACATTGACCAGCGAACCCCCTACATTAACACTACCTACACACTAGGAACAATTTACAAATTTTCCTGAGAACACACTGACCAGCGAACCCCATACACTAACACTAGGAACCATTTTTTAAAAAACTAAAGCCAATTAACCTACAATTCTGTATGTCTTTGGAATGTGGCAGGAAACTGGAGCACCCGGAGAAAACCCACGCATCGCAGGGAGAATGTACAAGCTCCGTACGGACAGCACCCGTAGTCAGGATCAAACACAGGTCTCTGGCGCTGTAAGGCAGCAACTCTACTGCCACGCCACTGTGCACCCCTTCTGAGTCTCAGTACAGTTAAATCCAGCCCAGCTCTAGGCTCAGCCCAGCCCAGCATATTCTCTTTGCTGTCATTACAAAGCAACGTTTCCTTCAAGTGAGTAACAGGACAAGGAGTGAACAATTGGGAGAGGTGAGCTGGCACTTCCTGGAAAAAGTGTTGGGCCCATGAGTAAAACAAGGTCAACATGGAGAGGGGTAAAGTTTCCGATCTGGGTTGGCTCTCAGAAATGACCAGCTGCAATATCAGGATTCAGGCATGATTTAATATAGAGCACAGAACTGTCGCTCTTCGGACAAAGCATTTAAGGACCCTTCAACGGACAAATACATTCTCACCAGAGATGGCTGGTTCTCATTCTGCGAGAAGTTAATTACCATCCTGAATGCACTGGGTGCATTGCCAAGACTTTATCCACGAAGGAAAGCACACAGGCCAAAACCATGATCAGGGAAATGAAAGACATTTATCTTCTCTGAAAGGAACATTGCACACTATTTCATCCCAAATGAATTTGTATAATTCAGCTATCCTTCGAGAGTAGTTTTGAGGAAGAGCTCTACTGTCAGAGGTGCCATCCTTCAGATGGGACATTAAACTGAGGCCTCAGTGGATGTGATGGACATTGAGAAGAAGCATTATTCCCCATCCTGCAGCTACATCGGTTCGCCGGATCATCTACTTGTTGCTTGAGGAAGCTTGCTGTACATCAGTTGGTTGTGCGATTCCCTTCAAATTTGCTTTGAAACACTTTGGAACACTGCAAAAAGTGCATCAGAAATGCAAGTTCTCAAAGGGCCACAGAAAGATTTTTTTCAGACATCAAACTAGTTTCAATTGAGTGTAAGGTCACATTGTTAATGCAGTAAAGATTTTTGCTACCTTTGCTGTTTTATTTCCCTTTGAAACTTGCAGCCATATTATCACATAATGGGTAGCGCTCACCATGAAATTAATGACAACTCCACACATCAACAGGGAGAGAGGCTTCTATGGTGACCATTTGATAGGTGGTCATTAACAGTCCTGATAAATGGGGTCTATTATGTTTTCAGATCCCTTGCGTTTGACACAGACCCAACACAGTAATAAATGTGTTCAATTTATGAGTAGCTGAGATAATGCTCATGAATTCAAGCATTGCAGTAACATTAATACAAGCAGAAAAATTAACAGTGAAAAAACTCCATCTGTTCACATGAAAAAACCAACATTGTGGTTGATAAAAGTTACCAAGCCAACTACTCCAACATCCCATATCTCTGACAATAATACACTCATGTTGTAATCCACTCTAGACAGCCTATAAATATAATTTGTTTGTACAAGCCAATTCCACTGGCTCTCCAGCAGCCTATAGCCAATGAAAGGGGCACATTAAACAAACAATATTTCTTCTCTTCCATCAATAAAATGGAGTGTAAGGTTTCACACCCTTGCTCTGCACCAAGCTACAAAACCGAGTTAAAATATTTGCAAAGACATCCTGGTCACGTGTTAGCAATCTACCCACAATGGCATAGTCTGTATTTTGTCTAGCTAATGTTTTCTTAAACTTGACCATTTGGGGCTTTTTGCTGTTAGTATTCCTTTTTAATTTGACAAACGAACACATGGAAATTTAGATTTGAAACACAATTCAGCTTATCTAGATCTCAGCTAACTTATAACACTTCACATTTAGACTTGCAGTCAGAGTAGTCCTGGTATAAGATACACTCTTTGCATTCCTTTGCACTAATGCATTTTGACATTTTATTGATGAGTTGACAGGTCTTTACAGGAATCAGGAGGCATGGCACACACCAGATTCTGGGCTTTGTGAAAAGAGGCATACGTCGCGAAACCAAAAATCTTATGCGCAACCCTGATGAGTCACCGAGTTTGGCCCCAACCTGGAGCATTGAGCCAATTCCAGGCTCCACACTCCAGGGTTTACTGGAATGATACTGAAGGACATTTGATAGAGGTTCCCAAATTAGGAGGAATTTTGATGAAGTAAAAAGGAAAACATATTTTCCAGAGGCAGGAGGGCTGGTGACCAGAGGATGTTGCAGAGATGGTGTGAATACTTGCACTCAGCAGGTTATTATGATCTGGGACATGGTGCCTGAGAGGGCAGTGGGAGCAGATTCAAAGGGAACAACTTTCCTCAAATCACTTTAGGTTCTTTTGCCAATCACATTGAAAGAAGAATGAGTTCTGGGTTTAGGGAGGGAGCCAAATTGGAGATATCTTTCAACGAGCCTGCACACGGACAATGGACAGAATGGTGTCCTTTTCAGCAATGCAGCCTTCTGAAGATCTGTCTGATGATCAGCAATGCCATCTGGCTAAATCCTGTCTGATTTTATTTTCATTTGGTGGTTTCCAAAATATTCGTACTTTGGTTCAACCAGAATTTAGCTTTGAGACTGCACAATGACCTAGCTTGCCCTTTACGCAGCCCTCAGCGGCCAAACTGTGCCATAAATATCGTGCTTGCGTTAAACAGTGTGGGGCATTCTCCTTTGTATGCCTGTGGTGAACAGATGTAATAGAACTGGCTGCCAGTGGAATGGGCTTCATGTGTTGGGGCCTGTCAGTGTGTGGGTTAGGCAACCTGCCATTGTGTAATCATAGCCATCTACCCCTTCACTCCACGCATTAGCTCTGTCTGTTAGGAAACCAACGTCCAGAATCTCCCCTTGGGATCAGTCAGAATGTGGGCTCAATACCCAGGGAGCAATTGAGACAAATAGCTGAATGGTTTCAGAATGGGTAGAGGCTATTCAGCACATCAGACGCATACTTTTCTATTTAACAGCCATCTTCGAGTCTCACTCCCTGCTGTCTTCAGAGAAAGAGAGAGAGAGAGAGAGAGAGAGAGAGAGAGGGGGAGAGAGAGAGGGAGGGAAAGGGAGAGGGAGAGGGAGAGGGAGAGGGAGAGGGAGAGGGAGAGGGAGAGGGAGAGGGATTGGGAGAGGGAGAGGGAGAGGGAGAGGATTTTATCTCTCTGGATACTTTCTGCCTTCATGATTTTAAATATCATCATCCCAAACACTTCTGCTCCAAGATCAAATACAACATCTCCAGTCTAAACTAAATTAAAATCCCCCATTCCCAGAATATTCCTTTTGTAGTCCTTCAATTTATAAAGTACAGTAACCACCATACTTTTTTCCCCACATCACCCTGTTCTTTCGACTGTTCCCCCTAGTTTATATTGCCAGGAAATGGTTAAGAGGAAGCTGGATAAAAATGAGGGAAAGAAGAGAAGCATGTACTGATGGGGAGAGATTGAGCAGAAGCTCGTGGGACACCGTTGTAGTGTGCCAGCATGAAGCTGCTGGGCCAAATGGCCTGCCTCTGTGCTGGAGATAACACGGCTGTTATACAGTACATCACACTGAGCTCTTGCACTCCGTTAAATGGCCGATCCAATACTATTAGTAGCCCTGTCCTTAAAGACTGGAGGAAAGGTGCAGTCCATCTTGCTGCTGTGATCCCTTACAATTCCCCACAAATTTACAGCTCAACCGCAAAAGGTGCAGCCCAGCGGGGAACTCAACCTAATGGCTGGAACGGCTCAGTCTTGGCACAAGCCCAGACTCAGAGCAAATTCAACACAGGTGGACTAAAGTAAGTTGCAGGGCTGGATGGATTGCTCCACAGGGAGTCTCGTGGACTCAGCAGGCGAGCAACTGCCGTCTGTGCTAATCAGGAGTCAATGATTCAAATAGTCAATAAAAGTGGCATTGAACTGAGGTCCAAATAACTGCAGTGAATCCAACTTTCAGAGCTCAGCCTACAGTGGCTTGCAAAAGTATTCATACCCCTTGAACTTTTCCACATTTTGTCACGTTACAACCACAAACATAAATGTATTTTATTGGGATTTTATGTGATAGACCAACACAAAGTGGCGCATAATTGTGAAGTGGAAGGAAAATGATACATGGTTTTCAAATTTTGTTTACAAATTAAAAACTGAAAAGTGTGGCGTGCAAAAGTATTCAGCCCCCTTTACTCTGATACCCCTAAATAAAATCCAGTGCAACCAATTGGCTTCAGAAGTCACCTAATTAGTAAATAGAGTCCACTTGTGTGTAATCTAATCTCAGTATAAATACAGCTGTTCTGTGAAGGCCTCAGAGGTTTGTTAGAGAACATTAGTGAACAAACAGCATCACGAAGCCCAAGGAACAAACCAGACAGGTCAGGGATAAAGTTGTGGAGAAGTTTAAAGCAGGGTTAGGTTATAAAAAAATATCCCAAGCTTTGAACATCTCACGGAGCACTGTTCAATCCGTCATCCGAAAATGGAAAGAGTATGGCACAACTGCAAACCTACCAAGAAATGGCCGTCCACCTAAACTGACAGGCCGGGCAAGGAGAGCATTGATCAGAGAAGCAGCCAAGAGGCCCATGGTAACTCTGGAGGAGCTGCAGAGATCCACAGCTCAGGTGGGAGAATCTGTCCACAGGACAACTATTAGTCGTGCACTCCACAAATCGGGCCTTTATGGAAGAGTGGCAAGAAGAAAGCCATTGTTGAAAAAAAGCCATAAGAAGTCCCGTTTGCAGTTTGCCAGGAAGGTGCTCTGGTCAGATGAGACCAAAATTGAAGTTTTTGGCCTAAATGCAAAACGCTATGTGTGGCGGAAAACTAACACTGCACATCATCCTGAACACACCATCCCCACTGTGAAACATGGTGGTGGCAGCATCATGCTGTGGGGATGCTTTTCTTCAGCAGGGACAGGGAAGCTGGTCAGAGTTGATGGGAAGATGGATGGAGCCAAATACAGGGCAATCTTGGAAGAAAACCTGTTAGAGTCTGCAAAAGACTTGAGACTGGGGCGGAGGTTCACCTTCCAGCAGGACAACGACCCTAAACATGCAGCCAGAGCTACAATGGAATGGTTTATATCAAAACATATTCATGTGTTAGAATGGCCCAGTCAAAGTCCAGACCTAAATCCAATTGAGAATCTCTGGCAAAACTTGAAAATTGCTGTTCACAGACGCTCTCCATCCAATCTGACTGAGCTCGAGCTATTTTGCAAAGAAGAATGGGCAAAAATTTCAGTCTCTAGATGTGCAAAGCTGGTAGAGACATACCCCAAAAGACTTGCAGCTGTAATTGCAGCGAAAGGTGGTTCTACAAAGTATTGACTCAGGGGGGCTGAATACTTTTGCACGCCAAACTTTTCAGTTTTTTATTTGTAAAAAAATTTGAAAACCATGTATCATTTTCCTTCCACTTCACAATTATGCACCACTTTGTGTTGGTCTATCACATAAAATCCCAATAAAATACATTTACGTTTGTGGTTGTAACGTGACAAAATGTGGAAAAGTTCAAGGGGCATGAAAACTTTTGCAAGCCACTGTATAATCATAGCAACAGAACATAACTGTTATTTAAAGTGGCAAACAAAAATTCTGACTATTCCCCAAGACTGAGACCAAATATCTAGACTGACACTCTCGCCCTATACAGAGGAAGTGCTGCCCTGTCAAGAGTGCCAAGTTTTGAATGAGATGTTAACCTGAGGCTTTGACTGCCTGCTCTAGTGTGGATGCAGAAGATCCAGGGGAAATGCTTGAAGAGCTGGAAGTCACCCCGAGGCCAAACCTGGTATTAGGTCTGCACTAAAGCTCACTGGAATGCATGGTTTGGTCACTAAAGTCGACCACCAATTTTCCAGCAACCTTCGTTCCAAAGCCTTTCTAGAGATACCGACCCGCAAAGTTGGCCACGGAAGACAGCTATGGGAGTTGCTGGCACAATGCTGACCAGCAAATCGCCTGGTACACTAGCACTTTTCCCACACACTTGGGACAATTCACTTTTTTTTTGAAGTCCATGACCACTGGCTGAGCTGTAGTGTTGTCGGGCTCCAGGTGTAACGCTGCCGTGCTCTACCAAAAGCCGCCTGTACTCGGCCAGTTTCTCGATGCTGCCGCCACTTGGATGCGCAGCTGAACGCTCATCACCCACTCCTCCAGGGCATACACGGGGCTCATGTTGTCAACCACCCCATGGTGAGCCCTGTCAACTGACCTCAGTCAAGCGAGCGACAACAAACAGAGACAGCAGCAGCACCTCAGCTTGGCGCCAACCCGAAGCATGTGCCCTTTTGAATACGGACACCTACAGATGTCAAACCGGATGGCATCACCCTGCTGCAGACTTCTGCTGCCTCAAATGGGCATACACAAACAGGACCAGCACATGCCTGCTTTATACGGTGCAGATATTTGGATTCTGCTCTCAACTGTGGAAAGAGCCCTAGTTTACCGTTTGGTGCCTTTGTTCCCAGACAGTCCCTGGCTGCACACCAAAGGTCCTGCATTGGAAGGGACCCCACTCTTCCTTGGAAATAGTGTGCCCTATATCAAATCATTGGCCCACAACACAAGTTCAACTTGAAGTTCAAGAGTTCAAGAGAGTTTGTCATGTGTTCCTGATAGGACAATGAAATTCCTACTTTGCTTCAGCACAACAGAACATAGTAGGCATGAATACAGAACTGATCAGTGTGTCCATATACCATTATATAAATATATACACACATGAAAAAATAAACTGATAAAGTGCAAATAAACAGATAATGGGCTATTAATGTTCAGAGTTTTGTCCGAGCCGAGTTTAATAGCCTAATGGCTGTGGGGAAGGAGCTATTCCTGAACCTGGTTGTTGCAGTCTTCAGGCTCCTGTACCTTCTGCCTGAAGGTAGCGGGGAGATGAGTGTGTGGCCAGGATGGTGTGAGTCCTTGATGATGCTGCCAGTCTTTTTGAGGCAGCGACTGCGATAGATCCCCTCGATGGAAGGGAGGTCAGAGCCGATGATGGACTGGGCAGTGTTTACAACTTTTTGCAGTCTTTTCCGCTCCTGTCCGCTCGTTGCCGAACCAAGCCACGATGCAACCGGTCAGCATGCTCTCTACTGTGCACCTGTAGAAGTTAGAGAGAGTCCTCCTTGACATACCGACTCTCCGTAATCTTCTCAGGAAGTAGAGGCACTTATGTGCTTTTTTTATAATTGCATCAGTGTTCTTGGACCAGGAAAGATCTTCAGAGATATGCACGCCCAGGAATTTTAAGATCTTGACACTTTCCACCATTGACCCGTTGATATAAACAGGACTGTGGGTCCCCATCCTACCCATTCCAAAGTCCACAATCAGTTCCTTGATTTTGCTGGTGTTGAGGGCCAGGTTATTGTGCTGGCACCATTTGGTCAGTCGGTCGATCTCACTTCTATACTCTGACGTCCCCATCAGTGATACGTCCCACAACAGTGGTGTCGTCAGCGAACTTGATGATGGAGTTCGCACTATGACCGGCTACACAGTCATGAGTTTAGAGTGAGTACAGCAGGGGGCTGAGCACGCAGCCTTGAGGTGCTCCCGTGCTGATTGTTATCGAGGCTGACACGTTTCCACCAATACACACCGGAGCAAGGTCGGCTGCAGGAGGTGCCCCTGGGACACTGACAGCCGGGTGAGGAAAGGTACAGTGGGTCACGGGCCTGCAACTGCCTGAGCCTTACCTAGATCGGGGGCGCTCCAATACTTCCAACAAGTGGACAAGACCCGGACTTTGGACTTTTCTTTGTCAACGGTGCCAAAATTGGCAACTCTGCATTTATGGGTTGTACAAAAGAATGTCACTGTTCTGTGCATACGTGACAATAAAAACCCATTGAACCATTGACGTCCCCGTTGAACAGGGTCTGTGTCCTGCCTAGGGGATAACGTGGAGTGGTGCTGTGGGATTGGCAGCTACATGAGAAATGAAATGCTAACGCCTGCCCTTCCATTGTCAGAGCGGCAATGCCTGGGGTATCCCTGGTCCTGACAAGAGATGGAGAAGTCCATCACAGTGTGGCACACAGTCAGCGGTTACATAATGGCTTGGTGAGCAGCAAACCACGATGTCTGGCATAGACCAACAGCGGCAAACTGGACTGATACTGAGGGTTAGAGTAACCTGGATCACAGCACCCGGCCGCTGGCTCCCCTCATCCATGCCTGAACCTCGGAGGAAGACCAGCGTGGAGAATGGGCTGTGAGTGTGCAGGGTGTGGCAGTCTGATTATAAATGCTGTATGTTCAGCCCTTTAAAATAACCTATCGATTGAGCCTTCAACGTCAACTGAAGCTGGTTCTTCTATGGGAGAACAGTACTGCTCATAATTTACATCAATTAAAAATCACACCAGAGTCAAATCTTGGACAGTTCTCCACTTTGACATTATTTAGTGGAGTACGAATTTCATTGGTCCATTACGGGACGTATGGTAAAAAACACTCTTGACTCTCTGGACACCAGAAAATCCAAGTTAGGATCGAGAAAAGCTCCAGCACCATGAGAATTGAACACCCCTGACTGGCGCTGTCCCAGCTAAACACCAGCACAAGTTTGGTTAAGATGGCCTTAATGAAGTTTTCAACTTTAGGTTTTTTCCAGTGTTCTGTACACAAAATTAGAGGCTCCTGTTTAAAAACACCCCAGAACACACAATTTACAAATCTTATCCTGGGCATTTAATCTAAAAAAGGAATCACCCCAATATTGTTTAAAAAGGTATCCCCTTTGTTGCTGTCAGAAACTCTGCAATTTCCAAGTATCAACTTTCAAGAGAGTTTTTGGATTTGCAACTTGGACCCTCCAGAGCTTGATCCATAACACTGCACCAACAGTAGGAAGGTGCTCCATCAGGAAATAATCCACCAGATGGACATGGTCACAGAAAGTAGCAAATAAAGAGACCCCAGACTCTTTCGGATTTCAGGCACTGTTAACCTGCAACCTGGTCTTTATTATTCTTCAGTCCATTACAAGGTCTAGCCCAGTGCTTCACTACAACTTCCCTTGCTGTCTTTACCCAGTTTACACTGGACATCAATGGCCACGAGGAAATAGTTATTTTGCTACAAAGTTAGAAGCATCAAGTAAAGGATGATTTTACAATTGGTTTTACAGAAGTGTCAGATAGTGGATGATTTTACAATTCACGGCCTGAGATATAGATCTTTAGACCCTTGCTCAATCAATCCAGCACTCAGTGTTTATATAGCACCTTTAATGCAGCAAAAGATTCCAAGGAGCAGATATTGTGAACCACTTCACCTCTGTACCTCCCCTCCTACATTTGAGACACTCAAACCCCAGCTCTTTAAACTGGAAGTCATTGCGAACCCTGCTGCTGTTTCACCTAACACCATCCCATTTACCCACTGCTTTGCTGATCCACACAGTCCTCAGTCTGGCAGTGCCTCAATTTTAAAACTCTCATCTTGATTTCAGATGCCTCATGGCCCTCACTCTTCCTACAACCCCTACAAGAACTCTTTGCTCCAACAATTCTATCCTTTTCATTATCCTGATTTTAATCCCTCCACTCCTGGTGACAGTGCCTTCAGCTGTCCAGGCCCTAAGCGGTCTAGGCATAAGCTCAGGGGCGACCGCGCCTTTGCGGTTGCAGCTCCTAGACTGTGGAACAGCATCCCCCTTCTCATCAGAACTGCCCCCTCCATCGACTCCTTTAAGTCAAGACTATAAACTTATCTATACTCCCAAGCCTTTCTTGACGTCCTCTGAGCGAGGGCTATATGTATATATGTATGTAGTTTGTTTGTTTATACTATTCTTATAACAAATGTAAAGCACTTTGGCCAATGAGTTGTTTTTTAAATGTGCTATATAAAAGGTACAGGAGCCTGAAGACTGCAACGACCAGGTTCAGGAATAGCTACTTCCCCACAGCCATCAGGCTATTAAACCTGGCTCGGACAAAACACTGAACTTTATTAGCCACTTAACTGTTATTTGCACTTTATCAATATATTGATTCATGTGTGTATATATTTATAGAATGGTATATGGACACACTGATATGTTTTGAAATGCCTACTATGTTCTGTTGTGCTGAAG
Source organism: Malacoraja senta (assembly GCA_038087875.1). Lineage (NCBI taxonomy): Eukaryota > Metazoa > Chordata > Chondrichthyes > Rajiformes > Rajidae > Malacoraja > Malacoraja senta. The sequence goes on along the minus strand of CM075977.1, from coordinate 38,277,304 downwards.
CAAAGCAAGAATTTCATTCTCCTATCAGGGACACATGACAATAAACTCACTTGAACTTGAACTTGAAATAAATGTGACTTGACTTGACTTGACTAAGCATCAAAGCTCCCCTCCTAACACACTCTGCCTCTCTTTTCTTTGTTATAGCCCACTGAGCATTTAATCAACTATCCAAATATTATCTTCAAGGTGCAAGCTCAAAGTAAGTCTGACAATGATTGCTCCTGGGCCTCTTCATTTCTTTAAATCTATTGGAATAATGCAGGCTATGGTTTCTCCTCATGTATATTGGAGGAAAGAATGTTGTCTAGGGACAGGTTGGCTTGTGACATTTGTTAATGAGACTAGGTGGACTGATTTCCCAGTGCTCTGATAGCTGGCAGCTAAATGGGAAAGGTCAGTGACTTCAGGGCACTGTTCGAGGAACAGGAGTAGCAGAGCTCCTGCCCCAGGCACTCAAACTTCCCCAGCCAATTTGTTTTTAACTGCAGATGCTGAAAGTCTGAAATTTAAAAAAATGATGGAAACACTCAGCAAGTCAGGCAGCATCAGTGGGGGAGAAACTAAATAACGTTTCATATCAGTGAAACGCTAACCCTATTTCTCTTTCCATGGTTGCTGTCTTACCTATTGAGTATTTGAAACATTTTCTTTTCCAAGTCTGGTTAGCCTGTCCATCGGTTACGTTCAGGGCTGGGAATCAATCAGGGGCCAAAGAATGCCGATGCTGATTTATAATCACTAATTTCTGAACACTAATCAGCAACAAACCTTCTCTCTCCTCCTCCGAAATACGTAGAACATATCACTTTGTTCGGGCTTTGGTCTGTCTTCCTACATTCTTGTGCAAATGAAGCATATACTTGGAGATAACAAGCCAATGTACATGTCTCAGGGCTACCTTTTATTCACTATAATCGCACCATTATGTCTTCAGTATATTATATGTCCACCACGGTTCTTTATCAAGTCTTTGACATGGTTTAGCAGGGAATCAACCAGATTCAGACAGTTTCCAACGTTTTTTTCATCTCAAAACCACATCTGAATTGTGGTGTCAATAAGTTTCTGTCTTATGGTACAGCCCTTTCCTTTCACTCTCCTTGAGAATTGACCAGAAATTCTCAATCAGATTCAGGCCAGGTGAGTTACCAGGCCAGTCCAAGACACGCATCCCCTTCTTTTGGAAAATTAGTCACCATCTTTGATGTGTAGCACAATGCAAGGTCTTGCTGGAATACCGCAGATCCATCTGCAAAAGCCTTTTCTGCCTCCGGCACCACTCAACGCTACAATATATCAATATATTGCGATAATCTTATCATTCTGTGAATGGGTGCAGCAGACCAACACTGCAGTAGCTGAAATAACCGCAGAACATCTTCTTTTCAGGATGTTCGACAAACTCATTTTCTCACTGCTCTCCAACAGATCTCCAAACATGTTGACTGCATTGACCCTGAACCGGGAAATGGCTTCCGTCACTGAATAACCCCTTTCTCCAGTTGTCTTTATATTTTAAGCCCACAAGTATAGTTTCTTCTTCGTCACAGATCTTCTGGGTATGTGATCGAATTCAATGAGGCGTTGGTGCAAGATGCTTGAGCCTATTAAGGCTCCTGCTGCCTCCCAATCTTCCAGTCACATGTTAAGCCATCTTTGTTTACCATTTCATCCCATACATCTTCTTTTGCATCCAGGTGTTCATGCATTCCTTCTTCACATATGATTATTTTGTTCTTGCTCAATATTATTCTAGTTAACCCCCCCCCCCCCCCCCCCGCAGCATTGTTTATCCATCCTCACCTTCTTGAATTCTTATGTTCTTTTCATGTATTAGGTTAGTCTGTATTAGATTACTCCATACCCGGTGTTCTGATTTGTAGCTGTGCAACACATTATTTTTTTCTACGTTACATCCATTTGAAGGCAAATTTCACAGAAATCACTGGAATATCCGGAGAATTAAAAATGACCAGAGAAACATTTCCAGAGAGATTTATAGGGGTTCAGAAAAACAGCAAAGGACAAAGGGGCGTGTGCAGCAGAAGCTCCTGAAGACCCATGGGCAGCTGCCATGCCCCGGCAGGCAACAGGCTTGGCTCGCCCATCACGGAACGTTCCCAAAGATTGGAAAGACCGGAGAAGAGAGTGGAGGGAGCCGGCAACAGTGGCGAATGCTGGACAAAGGGCTGGTAAGAAGAACTGGGGTACGAAGGCTAATGGTGGCCGGGCTTAAAGAGGAACGATGGTTCGCGGGACGATCGAGATCATGGCGACAGTTGCAACGAGCCTTTATGGACAGCTGCAGCTGGGACCTTGGAAATGGTGCCAAAACAAAATGGCAGCAACTCTTGCAATATGTACTCAGTGGGCTGTTTATTTGCATTATGCATTTACTTGAGGATTGTACTTATGCATGGCAATAATCTTACTGATCTGTATGCAAGAAAATAATTTCACTGTACCTTGTATGTTGGGTGTAGATACTCATCATATGAAAAATTGCAAACATCAGCCTATGATTAAATTAATTTGCACAAGGATGTATCCACCTATGGAGCTTGCTGTCACATATTGCTTGATGATGCTCTTTAAAACAGCCTGGGTTAAGCTGCCAGATGTAAATTGTATTCCTAGGATTGTTTTAGCTTTCGGAGTTGTAAAGGGTTAACTGACCAGTCAGTTGATTCTCTGCAAACCTATGCAGCAACCCCCACGGCAGTCTCAGAGGTTCAATCATCCACCACTTACTCTTTTAGTCATAACTCTTCATCAAGAATTTGAAGCAGACTTTCAGCTAACAGGGCAAAAAGCTTCCAGATTCCAACAAAGCCAGAGGTTTCCAATGACCTTGGATTTGTCATGTAGCTGGCATGTCACCCAGCCCTCCCAGAAAGAGTGGGACTACTGAGCTTTCTCCATGGCTGTTTACCGAAGCTTTGATGCTGATCTCCACCCCTCAATATTTCTCCCATGAGTTATATTTTGTCGAGATAGCAATCTTTAGTGTGACCTTCTGAGAGTGCAAAGACCAGACAGTTTCCCTTTCTGGGATGCTATCAAAACTCATAAAGAGTCACATGAAGGGCAATCTCTCCAGAGTCTATACTCCCTCTGTAAATCAGGAGCTCCATTACATTTGGACTGAATGAGGTTTGAAACCAAAGGGAAACTTTGCAGCACCAGCCTTCTTTTGTTTTGGGGTTATAAGAGAACAAATTAAAAAGCTGCCTGATCTGCTAAATATTCTGCTTGATAATTAAAAGTGATGTTGATAGAGGAATAAAGATTGGGCCAGGGCTCAGTGCACATCTCCCTGGCTCTTCCTCAATTAAAATGCAGATATTTATCTATCAAACCAGCACACTAAAACAGGTTACAGACACAAAGTGCTGGAGTAATTCAGCGGGTCAGGCAACATCTCTGAAGAAAAAGGATGAGCGACATTTGGGTCACAACCCTTCTTAAGACATATTCTTCAGTCTAAAAAAGGGTTCCGACCTAAAACATCACACATCCTTTTTCTCCAGAGATGCTGCCTGACCCGCTGAGTTACTCCAGCAGTTTGTGTCTATCTTCGGTATAAACTAGCATCTGCAGTTCCTGATTACACTGCTGTGTGTGGGAACAAATTGCCTGCCATTTGTCCCTCTTGTCAATGGTGTACGTTATTGGCACATAGGCACAGAGCGATGTAAACATCTTTCCTTCTGCAAATGCACAGGTGTGCAGGGCTGTATAGAACTGTATAGAAAAATAAGGCTAGGAGGACTTTCTGTCCCTTGAAACTTGCGTAACATTCAATTAGCAGATGACTTATCTGTCCCATCTATATGCCTTGCTTTTCCTACTATTAATATGCCTAACAATAATATTTTCATGTCAGCTTATAGTAAATGATAATCTAGTGGCCAGTTTCAACCAGGACTCTGGAAACCACAGCTGTCCGATGGGACACAACGCACATGTCTGACCCATGCCAAAACTCTCTGCCACAACAATTTCAACAAGAGAACTCTGAACGCCATGGAGTGAGTAAGTCCACATGCCCTGAAATAGGCGGACTGATTATTCCGAGTATAACAACCAGTCTGACAATTAATCACCCACCCAGACAATGGAGGCTGCCCTGGATTGTGATGGCTGGCCAATCGTATGGGCGGTGTAGGAAACCATTCACTCATTGTCCAGTAATAACATGGTCTGATGCAAAACATGCGGCCACCTGAGGTACCACAACTCTCCAGCGATTCAGGCAGGAACAATGAAGTGAGGCCTGGGCAACGTCAGGCCTCTGTAACGCTAATTATGAAATGTCATGGTGTCAGGCCACATGGACTTTGCTTGATTCCAACAGCAGATTGTATGACCAGGATGGCGTAAAGGCTGGAAACTGACTTCAAATGGAAATCTTTCTTGTTTATAATAAGTTTGGCATTCCTATTTGATTACCAAGAGTCCACCAGAAAGCACAGCCCAAGCAGGCTTTGCTGCAATTGCGGGTTATGCAATATGTTCTATGTATTCCCGCTTTTGAAACCTATTTATTTTGTCAATGGATTTTTTGAGCTTCAGCCCACTGGACACACTTGCATACATCTCTCAGTCGTTTCATAGTTTCCAGGCCCAACATTATGCATGTGGCAAGAACGACTTTGTGTTTTTATAACAACTGTCATGAACTCAGATTGTTCCAACGTCTGCTCGGTAAATGAAGCTTGTACCCACCTTTGTAATATAACAAGCACAGCACCCATTTTACACACAGCAAGATCCCTCAAGAGGTAATACGATAGTGGCCAAATTAGCTGCGTTTTAGTGAAGGTACACAAAAATGCTGGAGAAACTCAGTGGGTGCAGCAGCATCTAAGGAGCGAAGGAAATAGGCAACGTTTCGGGCCGAAACCCTTCTTCAGTGATGCTGATTTGGGAGAAATATTGTCCTGGACACTCCTGCTCTTCTAAAATTAATATCAAATCTGAGAGGGCAGATGAGCCCTTGTTTTAAATCTCACATGAAGACACAAGAGACTGTGGATGCTATAATTTGAAGCAAAGAAAAACAATTGTTGGAGGACCTCAGTGGGTCAGGCAGCAAAGTTTCAGCTTGAGTTACTGAATCGGGACTGAGAATGGAGAGGGAAGGTAGATTGCATGAAGAGGGGTGAAGATGGGAAGAGGTGAAAGGAAATGGTGAGGCAGGGGCTGGTAGGTGGTAGGTGGAACCAATTGAACGGGATAATGGGCTTAGGGAGCCAAGTTGGGAGAGGAGGGTGTTTTGAGTCAGGCTGATCGGTAATAGGTGGAAACAGAAAAGGAAAAAAAATGGGCTGATGGAGCCATTTGAGGGGATAAGAGGGAGAGAGATGGAGACAGAGGCTGGGAGGTGATGGGGATCTAGTTGTGGAGGGGATAATGGACAGATGGAACCAGATAGGAGGGTAAAGAACTTGGGTAAAGGGGGTGGAAGGGCAAACAAAGGGAGGGTGTACCAGGGTGAGCCAGCCAGTTTCAAAGTACTGGTAGTACCTTATTTCAGTACAGGGTGACAACTTGGATTGTCTGAAATATTGAAAGATTAAATATATATTTTACCCCACCAGTATTAACAGAGTCTATGATAATCCTGCAGACACTGTGACACAGACCACTCACTCTCCAAAGATTGATAAGCAGCTTCCCCTTGGCTAACTGTTCAATATTAACGACTGAATGACTTTTCCAAAGACAAGATTCTCACTGCGACCAAGGTTTCATGATTTTAATCAATTATATTTAATGATTGTGACAGGATTTGAATAACATTTGTTGCTGGACACAAAATATGGTGAGTTAATTGGGACACGAGACATATGTCTGATCCATGCCATTCCTGTCGCACAAGAATTTCAATGAGTCAAAGTATTTGTAGTTTCAGTCCCACACACTTTTATGTAGTTTAGGACTCTCAGTTTCCTTGAGTGCTTTACAAACATTTCTTCTATTCATGGACACATGGGAACTGTTTAGGAACCCATCAGAATGTGTGATGTTTTCTATGTCCACGTTAGAACAGCTTATGGGGAATTTATAATTCTTCTGAGAATACAAGAGATGGGCAAAAAACTGCTGGAGGAAGCCCATCAGTCATCCAGATCTGAAGAGTTCTAACTCAAAACATCTTCTGTCCTTTCCCACCACAGATTCTGCCAGACTCGTTGAGTCACTTTGTTTTATGATCAAGTTTCCAGCATCTGCAGCTTTTTGTGTCCACGTAAGAGGCAAAGTTTGTATGAAATGAATTGCAGATGCTAGTTTAAACCAAAGATAGACACAAAAAACTGGAGTAACTCAGCTGGTCCAGAGATGCTGTCGGACCTGCTGAATTACTCCATCTTTTTATGTCTAACTCAGTGACGGAGTGGGCAATTCTATCCCTTGAGTGTGAGCTGTTATTCATTGAGACCATGGCTCATCTGAGAGTTTCGGCTTCACTTACCCCGTCTCTCCTACACATAAAACTCTGCCATTCTCTGACTTGAATGGATTCAAAGGGTCTGCCTCCATTATTCTGGGTAGAGAATTCCAAAGGTTCACAAATCTCTTGAGAAGAAATTCCTTGTCACCATCTTAAGCAATTTGCCCCTTTTCCTAGTTCCAGGGAGCCCCTCTAAGGAAAACATTCTTTAGGCATCCACCCCATTAATCGCTCAGAGTCATCTGTTTCAAGAAGATCACATCTCCTTCTAAACTCCTTTCCTTGGAAACAATCTCCTCATCTAGGAATCAATCGAGGGACCCTATCTTCATTGCTGCCAATGCAACTGACTCCCTTTTCCTATCCTGTGAATGATAACCAGAAAACAAAACGTGTGGTTGATAGATTCACACTTCACAAAAATGACACCACCATGCCCTACCGATATAGCATCATGCACAATAGAATCCCAAAGCACTTTATACCCACTAAAGTAGACATTTTATCTGCACTTTACTCGTAGTTGTAATACTATATTCTAGATGTTACTTCCTTTCTCTTTGCACTACCTCATTGTACTTCGTGTATGGTTTGATTTGCCTGTAGAGCAAGCAAAACATACCTTTCTCAAGAAGGCAAACAAAGTAAAGAAACAAAACGGAGTCTGAGGAATCGTCATCTGTCCATTCCACCCCACAAATGCCGCCTGACCCACTGAGGTCCTCCTGCCTTTTGTTTTTACTCAACATTCCAGCACTTGGAGTCTCTTCATCTTCCAAACGTTATCACTGTATCTCTGTACATAATAAACCAATACCAATATCCATTGTGTAGGAAGGAACTGCAGATGCTGGTTTACACTGAAGATAGACACAAAATGCTGGAGTAACTCAGCGGAAAGGCAACATCTCTGGAGCGAAGGAATGGGTGACGGATCGGGTCAAGACCCTTCTTCAGGCTGAGAATCAGGGGAAAGAGACACGCAGAGATAGGGAGGTGTAAGGTGTGAAAACAAGACATCAGAGGGAATGGAAATCAAGTAAAATGTAGAAAAGATCATTTTAGCTGGGAGAAGGTGACAACAGAGTAACATAGGAACATAGAAAATAGATGCAGGAGTAGGCCATTTGACCCTTCGAGCCAGCACCTCCATTCAATATGATCGTGGCTGATCATCCTAAATCAGTACCCCGTTCCTGCTTTCTCCCAAAATCCCTTGATTCCGTTAGCCCTAAGAGCTAAATCTGACTCTCTGTTGAAGACAACCAAGCATCCATTAAATCATGGAGACAGGCAGACTGGTCAGAGAACTAAGAAGGGGGAGAGATGGAGAGAGAGGGAAAGCAAGGGTTACTTGAAGTTAGAGTTCAATATTCATACCGCTGTCCAAGCGAAATATGAGGTGCTCTTCCTTCAATTTGCACTGGGACTCACTCTGACAGTGGAGAAGACCCAGGACAGAAAGGTCAGTATGGGAATGGGAGGGAGAGTTAATGTGTCTAGCAGCCGGGAGATCAGGTAGTGTGGAAGAAGGAACTGCAGATGCTGGTTTAAACCGAAGATATAGACACAAATAGCTGGAGTAACTCAGTTGGACAGGCAGCATCTCTGGAGAGAAGGATTGGGTGATGTTTCTGGTCGAGACCTTTCTTCAAGCATCTTCAGAAGGGTCTCGACCCGAAACATCACCCATTCCTTCTCTCCAGAGATGCTGCTTGTCCCGCTAAGTTACTCCAGCTTTTTGTGTCTATCTTCGGGAGATCAGGTAGGTTTAGGCGGACTGATGCGGACTGAATTTACTTTATATCAATTAATTGTATGAGCCTCTCAAGACCATTGGCGGTGCATCTCTCAAGAAAGTTGAGGACTTCAAGTACCTGGGAGCGAGGATGCAGAGCTCGGAGAATTACATCTCCGTCCGGAAAGCGCTCGCATGGAAAGCCCTCAATAACATGGGGAAAATCTGAACGTCTCGGATGTCTAAAGGTCTCAAACTGAGATTCTTCCATGCAACTGTAGAAACCTTATTATTGTATGGGTGTGAGGCATGCACACTCACTCGAGCACTGCCCAAGCCTCTCGATGGTACCTACACCCGAATGCTCAGAAAAGTTCAAAATGTCAGTTGGATGGACCACATCACCAACGCCCAGCTCTATGGGGAGATTCCACCTCTGACCGAGAAAATCAGGTCGAGAAGGACGAGGCTCGCTGGGCACTGCCACCGCCACCCAGAAATGCCAGCACACAAGGTTGTGCTGTGGGAACCCACCCATGGACGACGTGACCCGGGACGGCCAATCAAGATTATGCTGAAGACGTTGATGGAAGACGCATGTGTAGAGACAAAAGAGGAGCTTGCCAGCTGCATGGAGGACAGAGATGTGTGGTGCGTCCGTCACTGTGCCCGTCGGAAACCAGCACCACTGTGTCGCTAATATTTAATAACAATAATTCATTGTTATAAAGTGGGAGATATGACAAGAAATGTGTGCACAGACAGTTCCAAACAAAGAGCAATGTGGTAAATGGTTCAGCAATCTGTTTCAGTGATGTTGCTTTGGAGTTAAATATTGACCCTCGGTCACTGGAGAGATGTAGCCTGGATTTCTTTAAATTGTGCCGAGGGATTTTTCACGGGGCTTTGGGTTAACATCTCATCGTAACCCATCTGACAATGCTGCACTCCCACGTTGCTGCATGTGGTGTCCCGGCTGGTCGTTGCGCTCACGCCTCTAAAGACGGGGCAACCCCTAGACCCTCTGACCTCGGGGTGAGTGCCCAGCCCCCTGAAGGCCACAGGAAGCACTGAGCTGCCTCCACGGGTTTCAACACCACTAACAATCTGTAACTCTTCCCAGTAACCTCCCAAAACGCAATTAGAAACGTCTGTCAAGCCACAGAGTAATTACCCTTTTAACTCTAGCAGAAGACATCGACTTTTTATTTCATGTTGTGGCAAAAATATCTCGCAAATCCCTCAGTGCTTGTCAGCTAATCCAAGAACAATTACTTTTCAGATTTGGAAAACGAAGTAAAAAAAACAATTTAACTTGCTGGTAGCTTGAAGGGAGGGGGAAGGGAGACTACTCCATCTGATTTGTTCTCGTTCAAAGCTGCATTAAGGTTAATGACTGGAAGAATTTCACCCACAGCTGCAGGTTGTGGTTTATTTATTGGGCCTTCTCTTACTCCATTTCCCCAATCCTAAGTTGAGCTATCTCTAGCTACCCCGTTGCAGGACAGGGGTAATACTTCGGGAGGTCTCTTAACTTCTTGAGTGCAAAGGTCAGGGAAGCAGAGATCCCGTCCGCTAATCAGAGTGTAATGTCTGAGACCTGCCGGACGAGCTAATCAGTAACACATGATGGTGAACACTCAAGGAAATGAAGGGTCCACTTTCACTCCAAGGCACAGAACACCATGGCGCAGGAGGCTATTTGGCCCGTCATGCCCGTGCTAGCTCTTTTAAAGAGGTCTCCGGATGACTTTAATAATATACAATGGACCGGAACATACTACTTCCAGCGCGGGAATCTCTACCGACGCACTGATTTCTAAACAAGATACATAGTTAGAAACATAGAAAACAGGTGCAGGAGTAGGCCATTCCTATTTTCTATGTTTCTAAGTTTTACTCATACACCCGCCTGCACACATCGCACACTGTTGCACACGTTAATGTTCTTTCATACTCTTGCACAGTTACACATTCTCTCATATACAGTTGTGCATTCTGGCTTGCATTCTACACTCACACCATTGTTCATTGCTGCACACGCTCAAACTCTCTTGTACATGATTACAGACACACACACTTTCACACAGCATTGCATATGCTCCTGCACACTCGCTCGTTCACAGTTACACACACACGAATATTCAGTCGTGCAATGTGGCACGCAGTACGTAGTCCCCCACTATCAGTATCAAGGGCTGGCATCAAGTAGGTCGGGGCATTTATTCAACATGATGAAAAATGTCCACGAGTAAAAAAGGTCGTGAATTAGGTTGTGAAAGTGGGACAGGCCCTTCAGGCGAACAAATGGGAAAGGTTTTGAGCTTTGTAATGTGACCTACCACCGTTCCGAATCCGATTCTGTCCCTCTTGCTTGTAAGAGTCAACCCCTGCTAAAGAGCGATATCTCACATCGCGCCATCTCTTTCCCAACCCTCCTACTCGTGTGCAATTGTCACCACAACTCGCTTGCAATGGAAGGGGGGGGAGAGGTGATCTACTCCTTCTTTAAATATCTCCTTGGCCAATTAATTTTAAGAGCGAGACATGAACAGGGAATGAAATAAGGCTGAATTAAAGGCGAATCGAAGAATAAACAAAGAAAATACAAGTGCTGGTGTAACTCGGCAGTCCGGGCAGCTTTGCTGGAGGAAATGGGCAGACCACCCCTTGGGTCGGGACTCTTCTCTAGTGAGTGCAGGTCTGCATTGGGAGAGGGGAACGGGAAGTGAAGATGAAAAAGACACAGCGATAAACCTATTGCTGGAGGAACTTGGCAGATCGAGCAGCATATATGAAGGCAGAAGGATGGTGGTTTTTGGAGTTAATACTGAACCAGTCCTAACATAAAGATGGTGTTTCTCCAGCAGTTTGTTTTTGCTCTGGATTTCAGCTTCTGGAGTATCTTGTATCTCCATTAAAAATACAATATAAAATGGACATTTATCTCTTACAATAATGTATTCACTGCAGTTCTGGGGCTGGGCTGGAGACACCGGTTGGCATTGCATTAGCGGTTAGCACATTGTTTGTTATGCAGCTCCTCACACTGCCAATTGTGAGCCTTGCTTTTCTGCCTTGAGCTTAATATGCAACTGCAACAGGTTCTTAAAAATACCACAGAGGCTGAGATCAAGAGGATACTCGTGTGAAACTAACTGTCGGCAGAGTAAATCAAGCAGCGTTCTGGAGTGTGCCAACTGGTAACATACCTCGCTACCTTTGAACCCGTTGGACAGTAAAAATGGTGGACGGCTTGAACACTTGGTTATGTTTTCATCAAACCTTCGTCCCATCTGTATTGAACAATTAGCATCGCTTAGGGCTGGTCTATTCATGCTCTATAAACATTTTACTGGCTCCACTATGTACGATTTAAATAACCTTGCATCACAACCCCTTAGAGATGAGCACAAAAGTAGTAAATACTTTGGTTAGTTGTATTTAGGTTAGTGGGTTTAACATTGGGTGTAAGCTCGATGCAGTAGAATGTTCTGTGTCCAACTATTCCTCCTTCAGCAAGCAGCTGATCTCATCCAGAGTCTACCCCATAGCATCTCCTCTATATACTAATGTAGAACAATTACACCCAAGGGAACAACTAAATGCTGAGAGAAAACACCTGCCTGGAGCAGACAGAAATGGACTGGAGGAGTAACTGCACAACAATTCCCATGGCAGCAATAGCCCTTAAAGAGAACTGGTTCAAATTGTTCTTAGAACACGTATAAGCTCTCTCCCTCCTCTCGCTCTCCCTCTCTCACGCGCACTTACAAGACATGATCTGACCTCATGAACACAGAAATGCACACACATACAAACACAAACATGCACAAACATGTACTGATACAAACAGACACACACAAAATGTACAAAATCTCTATGAACATAGACATACACAGTCTGACCACATTCACATACAAACATTCACACAGATACACTACACAAATACACATACACACATACTTAAGTGATTTTAATCGATATATATCTACCAGTAAAGACCTGTTGTGGGAAGGTCCAGAGTCCCTCAGCCTTTTGCGTGGAAAACTGCATTTGGCATCTCCCTGAATGGCATAACTCTCACCCTGGGGAGGGGATTTGTCCAGGTATCCATCCACCACCACCACCACCACAGTAAACCATTTCTCTGTATTTTAGCCCAAGAAAACACCTCTGCACAATCAGTCATCAGTTCTCCATACTCAGATGAGTAGAACACTGGTACATGCAACCTGGCTTGATAATTTGAGGCCAGCAAGGCTTTCTGTGGCATGGAGCCCAGAGCTGAACCCAGTGGGTTCAGACAAAGCTTCACTTCAACTCCTTTATTTGTAACCCAAACCTCTGAGATAAAGATCAGTTGCTATTGGCCCTTTGATTAGGTTTTGTACCAGTGCACCAGTTCTAAATGACATGGACACTAAATCTCTCAGCTTCTCCATCAATCCATTTCCCTCACCGTTAAGCAAATCTTCCAGGCCTTTTATGGATTCACATCGGATGTGCTTATCAAAAAATGATGTGCTTACACACCAGTGGTAATTGTGAACTCAAGGTGTTTGATGATCAGGAAAACTTGCAGCAAACAACTTATAAAATGTCATTTATAACACAATGTTCCTGGAAGTCCACAGTCCCTTCTTTCCAGTCTCCAACCAACACGGTCATGTCCATGTTTCGATATACACGTGCCTTATTCACCTAAGTTGTGAGAAACTGATACCAGTACAATTCCCTGGGAAAATACAGGTATCACAACCTGTCATCAAATACATCCTTTTATCCCCAACCTACATCTCCTGTAGCCCAGCCACATTACAAGGCTGCACTTTAATTATTGCTGATGACCAGAACTTCACCATGTGTCTCCCTAAACTGAACACCCACCTCTGCAAAATGATTCAGAATTCCCTCTGCATGACTACAAGCCTTGTTGAATCATCTTGATCAACTCCCACTTGCCCCAGTGCTTGGCCATGTTGTCCCTGTGACAGATTCCAATAACATCAGCATATCTGAAAGCAAGCAAATATTCTAATTCACCCAATAGACTGTATGGTGTCAGAGGCAAGGTTAGAGGCAGAGGGATATATTTCCTAATCAGCACTGCAATGTGTTCAGACTTGGTGGTCCTGGCAAATTCTTGATCCCTGGACCTGGAATGTCGAACAGTGAAGTACCATTCCTACTACTTGCTGCAGAAATTCATTCTGGCTATCCTGATAGCATTCCACATGACATCCCCTATGGATGTGTAACTTGCACTGGATCAACTATATCGCTACCAATAAGCTTGAAATGAAATACCCCAAGACCTTGTTCATCATAGCCAGGGACCTCAACAGGCCAACCTCAAGAGTGTGCTACCAAAATACAATCAACACATCTCCTGTCCCACCAGAGGTCCAAACACCTTCAACAACTGCTGCACAACCAATTAAGATGCCAACTGCTGAGCTTGCAAAATCAGACCACATGGCTGGAACTGAGGATCAACTGACAAGCAGGATCTGAAATGTGAGATCCGGGTACAGAAAGTAGAGCAGTGCTGATCTGAGCAAACATGAGCTTCTACTTGATTACTTTGAGTCAGTGGACTGGTCCATATTCAAGGAATCAGCAGCCAACCAATATGCGTCTGCCATTGCTGTCACAGGCATCATCAGTAAGTGTGTAGAAGACTGCATACTAAAGAAGACAATATGAGGTAGAGTCCGAGAAGAACAGCAAGGACATCCGTCAACTGTGGCAAGGCCTGCATGCCATAACGGCCTACAAAGTGAAGTCGGACAGTATCATTGGCAGCAATGCATCCCTCCCTCAATGCATTCTATTTGGAATAGCAGGCAATGGAATAATGCCATTCAGACTGACAGCCTCAGGTCACCATTGCAGACATCAGATGTGCCTTCCTGAGAATTAACATGTGGGAAGCAACTGACCTGGATGGAGTCACCAACCCTGTCCTCAGAGCCTGTGCAGACCAGCTAGCAGGAGTATTCACTGACATCAGCCTTTCCCGGCTCTACTCTGAGGTTCCACTTGCATTAACAAGACCACTATCACCCTGGTGCCAAAGAAATGCAAAGTGTCCTTAATGACGGCAGTCCGGCTGCTCATGGCTCATATCAACCCCAAACAACAGTATCCACTACAATTCTTCTATAGTCGTAACAGGTCCATGGCAAACCCTATCTCCCTGGCCCCACATTCATCTCTGGAACATCCAGAAAACAAGGAACCCATGTCAGACTTCTATTTATTAAATGTAACTCCACCTTCAACACCATGATTCCAGTCAAACTCTTCTCCAAACTCCTGGACCTAGGACTTAAGAACTCCCTCTGCAATTAGATCCTTTGCTTCCTGACCCATCAACCATAATTAGTAAGGATAGGTGACAGAAAATAATCCACAATAATTCCTGACACCAGTGCCCTACATGGATGCATTCCAGCCCCTTACTATACTCCCTATACACTTACGACTGACTGTGTGTCCAAATTCTGCTTTAAAGCTATTTGCAAGTTTGGAGATACCACCGTAGTAGGCCAGATCTTGAACAATGACAAGACAGTATATAGGAAAGAGATAGAGAGCTAAATAATATGATCTCAATACAACAACCTCACCCTCAATTTCAACAAAGTAAAGGGGCTAGTCATGGACTTCAGGAAGCAGGTTGGCGGCTGGGTCTACATCGATAGTGCCAAAATGGAGATGGTCGAGAGGTTCAAATTCCTAGGTGTAAATACCACCAATATTTTGACCTGGTCCAGCCACATAATGCTACAGCCAAGAAAGGACACCAATGCCTCTCTTCCTCATAAGATGAAGGACATTTGGTATGTCTTAAATGACTCTCATCAATTTCTCCAGATGCTCTATAGAAAGTGTCCCATCATAACACATATACAGCTTGATTTAGCAGCTGCTCTGCCCAAGACCACAACAAAATTGCAGAAAGTTGTTGACACAGCCCAGTACATCACACAAACCACTCTCCACCCTCCCTTCCCCTCCATTTATTGACTCCATCTATACCACGCTGCCTTGAAAAAGCAGCCAACATAATCAAGGGCCACTCATACCTGTGCATCCTTTCCAGCAGAAAATATAAAAATCTAAAACACATACTACCAGATAACTTCTTCCACGCTGGTATCAAACTCTTGAAGGGACCTCTCATGAGCTAAGGTTGTATTGGCCAAGTCCCCATTGACCTGCTTGAGACCCTTTCACTTTTTTTTCTCTGCACTTTCTCTGTAGCTGCAACAGTACATTCTGCAGTCTGCTTCCTTTCATTGTTACACTGCCATTTGTATACATCTATGGTGTGATTGTACTCGTGCTTGATATGATTTGCATGCAAAGGTTTTTCACTATATGTCGGTACACGTGACAATAATGAAGCGATATCAACACTCGCGCCTTCCCTGAATTCAGGTTGGATGATCCCATACTGGGGGTGGAGAAGTGGGTTGGGGAGAGGGGCGGGGGGGCATATGGATCTGGGTATTGGGAGATAATCCCTCGCTGACCGGTTACATGGAGAGCTGACAGGTCTGGAGACGGGGAGAGTGTCCTCACTGTCTGCCTACAGGCGGTGCTGGGAATGGGCATGCAGAGAGGAGTTCCTCGGTGCCCGGGTGCATGGGGGGTAGAGGGGGGGGATTGGGACAGGAGAGAGAGTTATCCGTTGCCCGGTTAGAGGAGTTGCTAAGGCCGGGTATTGGGACAGGGGTCTCCGCTGCCCAGTTACAAGGGGGTGCTGGTGTCCGGGCTGGGGAGTGCAGCGCTCTGCCGATGCTGATTGACCCCTTGGCTCAGGAAGGTCTCGCTAGCTGCAAGAATCACCACCCTGGCACTCGAGCACCGCCCACTTACCGCCAAACACGGCCGGCGGCCCCGGGAGAGCACCGCTGCAGCCGAGCTGTTGAGGGGGTTATTCAGGGCGGCGCGGCGCGGCCAGGGGGGGGGGGGGGGTGTGTGGCCGGAGCGCCAGGGACGTTAGTCTAGATTTCCTTCTCCGGCCTGGACACACTGGGCACCTTCAGCCCCTCTGGAGCTCGGAGTGTAGGAGCCAGCGCAGGATCACAGGGCTGTTGCAGCACGGATGGAACCCATTCGGCCCGTCGAGTCGGTGCCCGCTCTATATAAACGCGCTCCAGTAAGTTATAGACTCACTCCCACGCGTCAGCGCTGCAAATTCTTCACCATGAGTGACTGCGCTTCAAATCATTTCGTGTCCGGTCCACGGGATGGGAGATTCTGTTTTCCACAGGAGACTGTCCCATGCACATCATGCTCCGAATAGACAATGTACACAGTGTGTGTGTGTGTGTGTGTGTATGTATACTGCACGCCGCGCATTGATTACAGTATGAATTATGAGTGGCCCCGGGAATATAAGCTCCCGACCCGGTCTCCGGGGCTCTGGTCTCCGTGGACATCACGGTCGGGGTGAGCCGGCGCCGGACCAGATGTGTCAACATCGAGATCCGCAGCGTACCTGGGCTGCGGGAGAGAGTTGGATTTAAACCTTCTTCAGAGGTTTGTGCCGCAGCATCCGTTTTCCTGAAGCCTCGCACCTGCCCAGAGTAGCTCGCCCACGTTTAACACGGGGAATGGTCCATCGCAGGAGGTCGAGCAGTATCAAGGAGATAGGACGGAAGACCACTCGGTCTAAGGTACGTTACAAATGAGGAGCTTCTGAGGGAGGAAGGGAGGGGTTGGGAGTTTCGGAACCCAGGGCCTGGGGTCCCTGGCAGATGGGTGAGGGTGTGGGTGAGGGTGAGGTTGAGGTAGGGGTAGGGAGGGAATTCCAGAGGGGTCCAGGCAGCTGAAGGAGGAGGGTGAGGTGGGAAGGGTTAGTGATGAGTTCAAGAGCCTAAGGTCCAAATAGCTGAAGGAGGGGGAGATGGGGAGAGGTAGGGAGGGAATTCCAGAGTTCGGGGTCCAGGCAGCTGAAGGAGGAGGGTGAGGTGGGGAGGGGTAGTGATGAGTTGGAGTCCAGACAACTGAAGGAGATGGAGAGGTGGGGAGGGAGCTCCAGAGCTTGGGCAAGGCTGAAAGCACGGCCGCCAATGATGGAGGGCTGGGATTGGAGGAGCGTGGCGAGGCCACAGAGAAAGCAGGAGGTGCGAGTCCATGGAGGGATTTGAAAATAGGTGGGAATTTTCGAAATGGAACCCATCAGCTGGGGCAGGTGGAGAGGGAGCGTTTAGGACACAGGGCAACGATGTCTGGATGAACGATGGGTGCTGAGGACGGTGGGTGGAGGCAGCTAGTAATGTTTTGTGACAGTGGGCAGAGGTAACCAGAGGGACATGGACACTGGTGCCATAAGTGGATAGTGTTGGCAGTCCCAATGTGACATGGTGCCCAACCAAGGCAGGAGGCTGGCTGCACACAGGTACACACGCAATTAGAAGGAAGAGAGGGTGGAAGGGAGCTCTTACCTTGCGTAGCCACTGTGTGTTGTTGTCTGACCTGGTCTCCAGTCGCTGCAGCGCCTGCGACGGCCACTCCTGCTCTGGTTGCGGCGCGTCCCGTTGCAGGAAGTTGGTGCTGTGGGTCTCGGCCGATCCGCGGCAGCCCCCCTCCAGCTCAGGCAGCACAAAGGTGTAGCTGCACGCTCCGTGCTGGACCCTGCTGAGGCGCCTGCGACCCCCCTCTGTCCCCCGCGACTGCCCAGTGCAGCCGGCGTGAGCCAGGGCTGCACAAAGCAGAGCCACGGAGAGGCAATCCATCAGCCACATTCGCACCCCTCACCTCCTCCGACCTCACACTTCCCTTCGGCCAGCAAGATCTGAACCTCCAGAAACACTGGACAGCTCGTCCCCCCTCAAACGCACTGTCTCGTGCAAACAAGGTGCAGGTGATTCAAATCAAAATTCTTCTAAAAACAGGGCAGAACAAGTAAATGGAAGTCAGCGTTTCTCTCCCACAAAGTATCTTGCACACTTCAGCACCAGATCTTCAATGAAAGCACAGCCGTTCTGCAGTGAGTTGTAGATTAAAGCTTCTTCACCCCACACACTGGGCTCCAGAACTGCACTTCCCACTTGATCCTGACTGAGGAAAAGAGAGATTTCAGCCCGGAGAGAGGCTTTGACAGGAATGTGTGCGGCACTAGGCTGAGGGTGTCTGATACCCAAGTTGCACAGGGATCATTTTACCAAAAAGAAACAGTGCCTAATGA
Source organism: Malacoraja senta (assembly GCA_038087875.1). NCBI lineage: Eukaryota > Metazoa > Chordata > Chondrichthyes > Rajiformes > Rajidae > Malacoraja > Malacoraja senta. Next base: position 38,258,899 of record CM075977.1, on the reverse strand, counting down.
CCTCGAGCTTGTGCAGTGGTCCAGCCTCCTTATCTGCCTTAGAGCACCTTCCTTCTGATAAGGCACCAGTGAAATTGCTGGAGTTTGTTTTGGATGGGATTTCAGAGAGTCCGTTCAACAGCTGCCAGGCAGAGCTTGTGATATTATGGTGTAGTGAACAGCAATGTTATTGGAGACAATTAGAATAAATTATGTGCCTCTGTGAACTGATCTGAGACCAACTGTTTTAATAAAAGCAGGCACAATTGGAGATTACAGTGAATTCCATACTATTTAACTACTTTACTTTCATTTTTGAATTGCTGCCAATTGTGGACAGATTTGTCAACTTCTGCTTTTATGCTTCCACTCTCCTCCACCCTCTTGTTCTCTTTATTTATTTTGCATTTTTCTCTCATGGATTCTAAGTGTCTCGCTCCTTCTCTGTCTGAAGTCCTTCATATTTTTTTACACTCCCTCTTCCTCTCACATTCTTGCACATTTCTCCCTCATATAAATGTTCACTCTCATGTGAGTTCCAAACCTTGGGGTCCGGATGCATTTCCCTTGTATGCATTAATTCTCCCTCACACTCTCTCTTTCCCACTCACGTACTCACTCACACATTATTTTTCCTTTCGTACTTTCCCCGTTTCTCTCTCGCGCACACACACATTCATATTCTCTACCTCCTTTAACCACCCACTTTTTAGACACAAGTCTGAAGGGTCCCGACCCATCCTTTTTCTCCAGAGATGCTGCCTGACCATTTGAGTTACTCCAGCACTATCTTTGGTACAAACCAGCATCTGCTATTCTTTGTTTCCCAGTTCCTTCAGTCTTGTTAGTGACATGCAGTATTGCGTATCCTTCCAATGTGCGATTCACAGGCTTATCTGACACTGAATCAATGTCCACATACTATTTTAATTAAGAAAGTAGTGGAAGTAATACCAGAGGCTTGAGGGAGCTGGGTTCCATTAGTCACGCATGATGATCTAACATCTCACCCCAAGCAACATATCCTTGATTTTCGAGGTTTGGATGCTGGAGGTGTCAATTCACTGGGAGTGGGGGGGGGGCATGTATTTACGAAAGCAAATCTAGAGACAACTCCATTAAATCCCAGCATGGAAACAGACCATTTAGCCCTCTGCTCCATGCTATGATTTCAGCTCCACATACCCTAACCACACACCCCCAAACCCCCTTTCTATCTTCCATCGCCACCTCCTTCCATTCCTTTCTCCCTTGTGTTTATCCAGGTTCCCATTATGCACTTTAATTCACAAGGGAGTTACAAATCTCTCTGGCAAGGTCTTGGCTCAAAATGACCAAACTGTATCAACACAGGGGGCAACTGCCTCTGGAATACAACCCCCAAGCAGATTCCATCAGGTAACTTAGAGATAGACTCACACAACCACAAAGGAGAAGAATTTGTCTCATTTACATCTGAATCAGAACAAAAATAGGTAAAGAAATAGCTTGTGAAAAGCAAAGATAGACATAAAATACTGGAGTAACCCATCGAGTCAGGCAGCATCTCTGGAGAAAAGGAATAGGTGACGTTTTGGGTCGAGACCCTTCTTCAGACTTGTGAAAAGTAACTGAGTGTGATCAAGTGTGCTGATTTTGTCACAGAGCAAGCAACACTCCAGTTAAAGTGCCTTCACACTGCTATTGGAATCCATACAATGGGGTGTGGAGTGTCTCTGGGGTTTACTGAGGTTACACCGGCGATGGAGGAGAGATGTCGTGGCCACGTAGGCCATGAGCCCCTTCACTCTCTGCTAATGCACGGATAGATGGCCGACAGGCGGCCTGGTGATCAATCCACAATCTCCTCCCACCCTTGGATTCAGTGCGGCAAGGAGTTCAATAACCTTGCCCAAGTAGTCAAGGTCAGTGAGGGTTTTTCAGATGGGTGGGAAGGAACTGCACATGCTGGTTTACACCAAAAATAGAACCAAAATGCTGGATTAACTCAGTTTGTCAGACAGCATCTCTGGAGGCGAGGAATAGGTGATATTTCAGATCAAGACCCTTCCTCAGACTCTGAGGCGTCTCTACCTGAAACGTCACCTATTCCTTTTCTCCAGAGATGCTGCCTGACCTGCTGAGATACTTCAGAATTTTGTGTCTCTCTAGGGTTTTGCAGATGCTATCTCCTGCCAATGGTTCCCCCAAACGCAGGCCCCGCAGTGATGTGTGCACCCCGTCATTACCCTGCCAACATTCTAGCTCAGTATTGGCTCCCTCCTCACACTCAAGGGCCTGTCCCACTTGGGCGACATTTTCGGCGACAGCCTGAAAAAAGGTTGTCGCGGCGTGACGCAGGGTGACGCATGTATTGACGCGCGGTGTCTCCTTGCCGCCGCTGGATATTTGAATGTTCAAAATCTTTCTGTGACACCGGGCTTGATGCTGCGTGTCTTCTCATGTCGTAGGCCCTGTCGCACTCTGACGTAGGCTGTCCTGCGGGTGACGCAAGGTCATGACCTCGGCGAATTCATTTTGCGACAGCCTGCGTCATCATACGTCATTATGCGTCATCATGCGTCAACCTGTTGTCCTCCGATGTGGTAGACAGTGACGGAGCCTGTGGTATCTTGCAATATCATGTCGTCGGTGGACGTATGTTGACTTCGGCTGTCGCTGTTTGACGTCTGTGCGGTCGTAGGCTATCGTATGCTGTCGTATGTTGTCGCTGTTGAGGTCTTGGATATTGTGACGTCGGCTGACGCAGATTGTCGCAGCTTGATGTCAACTGTGTCGTAGATTGTCGTACAACATGACGGTTTTTCGGCGACTGCGGGCGTCAGCCAGTGACGCCCGCAATCAGCGACAAAATCGCAAAGTGGAACAGGCCCACTACGCCTCACCCTAGGCAGTGCCATCAGCTTCACACTGCCCCCAGTCTCATAGTTCACACACATTCCCAGCTGTTTAACCACCTTAGCTACCTTGCTCTATCAAGGTGTGGACCACAGTTGTGGAGGTAGAGGAAGATGGTGTGAGCGAGCTGCTGTGTGTGCCGACCCCCTCTGATGGGATGCTGCCAGGCTGTGGCAAGGACATAACCCCCACCTCACATCCCCCACCTCTCCCCATCATACGGTCGCCCCTAACCCACTGGCAGCAGATGGCATGAACGGGCATCAGCGCTGACCCCAGCCCGCCCACAGTCTCACCCCTTGGCCTCTTTCTGCCAGCTGTTACAGTACTTGGGGTGAAGGGGAGGTGGGGCAAGAAGAGTGGGATGCTGGAAGCAGCTGTCACGCAAAGTCACACAACAGTGATGGCTGCCACAGAGGCCAGCGTGTTGTTGGTGAGACCCAGCACAACCCAACACAGGCCCTTCAGCCCATCTTGTCCATGCCCCAGCTTGATCCATGGTTCAGAATAGTGTAGGAAGGAACTGCAGATGCAGGTTTAAACCGAAGATAGGCACAAACTGCTGGAGTAACTCAGCGGGACAGGCAGCATCTCTGGTGAGAAGGAATGGGTGATGTTTTGGGTCGAGAAGAAGCATCTCGACCCAAAACATGACCCATTCCTTCTCTCCAGAGATGTTGCCCGTCCCGCTGAGTTACTCCAGCATTTTGTGACTATCTATGGTTCAGGGTAGCCCAAGTGCTGTCTCGGCAGATTGCACAAGTGCCTGGATGAGGAGCACTGGAGCTGGCAGAAGGAGAGAGGTGGAGAAGGAGAGTGGGGCAAAGAGAGGGTGAGGAGGTGGTAGAGAGAGGCAGAGGGAGAGGGAGAGAGAGAGATTACATGTGATCACAGGAGGAAGCAGGAAATGAATTACTTCAAATAGAAGTGATCTATTCTTGCCGTTCCTTCCTTCCTTCCTTCCTCTTTTCTCCTCATGGTCTCCTCCCTCACTTACCCCCCTCTATCAATGTCCCTTCCTCTCCCAATCCTCTGTGTTCCAGAGCATTATCCTTTACAATTCCACATCGTGCCAGGACCCAAATGTTTATTTGTCTGCCTGACTAACGCAGTCTGATGCAGTTGATGGATAAAGAGCTATCAGGTAGCCCCTATCTTGCCTTTCAGAAGGATCAGCGGACTCTCACAGGTCATGGTAAGTGGGAGCCTAGATTCAATAGCCATCTATGATCTATGATCCTCACCCTGTCCTGCTACAGCCCTGTACCCCGCCCCCCCCCCTCCACTGTATCATGTTGATAGTGGTCCTGAGGACAAATCAAATCTGCATTTCTATTTTATCTATCGCAGCCACAACACAGCCCAGAAGTGCACTGGACCCCCCCCAAAGTGCATTGAATGCTGCAATATGCGAAGCACAGCAGACGATTTGTACACAGCAACTTCCTGGAAACAAGTGAATTTAGTTTAGAGATACAGCGTGGAAATAGGCCCTTCGGCCCACCGAGACCATGCCGACTTGCGATCACCCACACAACTAGTTCTATCCCACGCACTAGCAACAATTTACAGAAGCCAATTAATCTACAAACCCGTACTTCTTTGGAGTGTAGGATTTAAACCGAAGATTCCGGAGTAAATCCACGCAGGTCATGGGGGCAACGTGCAAACTCCGTACAGACAGCACCCATAGTCAGGATTGAACCCAGGTCTCTGGTGCTGTAAGGCAGCAACTCTACCGCTGCACCACTGCGCTGCCCTTTTGGAAATTGTCAGCAGGTCAGGTAGCATCTGTGATGAGAGAAACCATGCATGTTTCAGGTCAATGGCCTTACAGCAGAATTTACTTCTTTCTGAAAAGTTCTAATAAGGAGATAATGGAGGTGCCTGCCTCAAGACTGTGCTGACTTTGTTCTCTGCCTTTTTTAAATTTCAGATAGCCAGCATCTACGTTATTTTGCTTTTGGAGTTATCAGTTGAGGGAATGGCCTGGAGATACCATACACTCCCTGCTCTTTGCCCAACAGTGGCACAGACCCATTTACCTTGCAAGGCAGACAGTGACTTAATTTATCCTCTCATTCAAAAGTTAGTGCCTTTAATTACGTAGCAATCTCCCAGCCCCCCTTGCCCCTAGTAGTAGGTTGGGAGAAGAAACAAAGAGGTTTATACCAAAGAAAGATACAAATTGCTGGAATAACTCAGCGGGTCAGGCAGCTTCTGGGGGGAAAGGACAGGTGACGTTTTGGGTTGTGACCCTTCTTCAGACTTTGAAGTGTCAGCCTAGATCAAAGGTTCCCAATCTGGGGTAAATTTACCCCCAGGGGGGAAATTTCGCTGACCCAGTGGGTAAATTTGTTGATTCTGGATTTATACATATTTTTTCTCATTGACTGACTGTTAGGTTCTGGTATACCGGTATCTGTTCATCATTAGTTGTTCATACATAAATGAAATAACATTGTTATGTGCTATAAAAATTGCCAGTGGTAAACGGGACGAAAAAGGTTGGGAACCCTTGGCCTAGATTATTGTGTTCAAGCCTGCAGAGTTGAAAAATAAACCCACTCAGAACGGATGGTGTCAAGTTTGCCAATATGACAGCACTGTTTGTGTACCGCATTGCGATCGCCAGCAGCCTCCTGTAATTACTTACAGTGGGGTCAATTGTCCCAGGCCAAACACACTAATTGAAATGAAGGTTTCAGAAACAAGAACCTGTTGAGTAAATGTGGAACAGGCTGCAAAGCTGATTCCTTGGCACTCAACAGGCCCGCCTGACTATGCCCTCACTCCTTCTGACACAAGGTCGACATTTGCCTGGTAAAAAAAAACAGTTCTGAGAACAGAACTGCTCTTAATTGACTCCTGCAAATAATCTGTGATCTACACTTACAATATTACTGGGCAAAGACAAAACACCACAGATCAGCAGCGGCACAAGCTCGAACCTGTGTGTGGCTTGTACATTCCCCACATCAGCAGAGTGTCAGGGTTAATGCCTTGTTATTCCCATGTTACAGATAAATTTTGATAAGGGGATTATGGTGGCACCTGCCTCAGGAGCGTATGGACTTCCTTCCCAGTTTTGTTTTTGTTTCTAGCTCTTGCGGACTTCATTGTGGAGAAGGGGGGATGGCCTGTAATTCTGGCTCCCATCTCACATTCACCTCTCACCGGACACGTGAATTATTACGTCATTTTGAGCCGTTGCAGAAGCCTCCTTGGACAGGGCAAAGAACTCAATCCTCAAGCCTGTCCTGTCATTCAATATCTTCATGGCTGATCATGGCAGAAAGGAAAAGCTTGCACTTACACAGCGCATTTCACCATCTCGGGATGCTCAATGCATTTATAGCCAAGAAAGTAAATATTGAAACATGATCACTGTGGAATTAGACTTTACAATTTAGAGATACAGCATGGAAACAGGCCCAACGACTCTGCACCAACCAGTGATCACGTCGTACACTAACACTATCCACACACTAGGGACAATTTAGAATTTACCGAAACCAATTAATCTACAAACCTGCACGTCTTTGGAGTGTGGGAGGAAACTGGAGCACCCGGAGAAAATACACACAGCAACAGGGAGAACGTGCAAACTCCGTACAGGGAGAAGGTGCAAACACCGTACAGAATTGTTGGTAATGCCATAGCCAATTTGTGGACAGCAGAATCCCATAAACTGGAATGAGATGGGAGACTGAGTAGATGGTGTTAGACTTTTGCTGTTGTTGGCCAAGAGAGTGTACTGGTGACAGGGATCTGCTCTGCTTTCAACAGCAATGTGGCATGTTTACTGTAACGATGGCCACAGAGGGCTGGCATTGTCTTGATTTAACACTCAACATTCATTGTGCAAAAACATACTCCACAGGCAGCTGTCTGTGGGCATGAGGATTCTGGACCAACAATCAAAGGACTGGAACAATGATCTGGAGACACAAATTCAAATCTCCACACAGCAGCTGGAGAATTTTAATTCATTTTATTAAATAATCTGGAAATGATTTTAAAAAAATTGACAATAAACAAAATTGTTATAAAGGTTATCAATGTTTCTCATGATTAGTTTACAGAGGAAAGTCTGCTATTCCTAACCAGGCCTTCATTCAACTCCACACCACAAGCCATAAAGATAATTGACTCTTAACTGACCTCTGAAATGGCAGAGAAAGTCTGCTCTTAACTCTGGATAATAAAGGTGGGAAATAAATGCTGCCACTTCATAAATAGATCCCATGCAGAACACACGAGCAGGGGATTCCATAAATTACCTTTCAATCCAGGGATTCCTCTTGCTCCTTATTTTATTCGTTCTGTCTTTCTGCTTTCAGCAATGGAGGAGAACTAAATCTATCAGCCAGATCCAGCTGACAATGTGGAAACCTATCACAGAGTCACAGGACCATACAGTATGGAAACAAGCCATTCGCCCCGTCATCTACAGTATGTTGCCCAGTGTATTGGGCATGTTGCCCATATTAACTCCATTGCTCAGGATCTTGGCCATATGCATTGGCAATTCACGTGTTCATGCAGACAATTTTTAAATGCTGTCAGTGACCCTGCTTCCACCGCTCTCTCAGGCAGTGCAATCCAGGCGCTCACCACCGGAGAATGTGCAAACTCCACACAGTCAGCACCTAAAATCAGGATTGAACCCAGTCTCTGGCGCTGTGCAGCTGCTCTGCTATGGGGCCCATTTTTTTTTTTTTTTTAAATCGGGAAAATCATTGCAAGCAGCAGAAAATGCCACCTGGAGAAAAACATGCTTCTCTATCTGCTGCAGATGCAAAGAGGTGGAAGAAAGTCAGGCAGTCATTTGAGTAAATGCTAAAATCCATTCACATGCTCTTTGCAACCTGTACAGCAGAATGGTTGCTCTTCATTAGGAAGGGCATCAAAGGTATGGGAAGAAGGCAGGAGAAGATTGAGAGGGAAAAATAGATCAGCTATGATTGAATGACGGAGTAGACTTAATAGGCTGAATGGTCTAATTCTGCTCCTATGTCTTATGATCTGATGGTTATAGGGAGCTTTGGGCCTTCCTGTGCACACGGAAGGTGCTGCAGAGACGTAACATTAATGAATTTATCACAATACTCACACATGCAGAAAGCCACAGTGGCTGAGCAGCTTCAGCCTCTGCCTAGGCAGACTGAATGTCACATTGCATTAGACACATGAAGCTGGAGTAACTCAGTTGGAGTAACTCAGCAGGTCAGACAGCATCACTGAAAAGGAAAAGGTGACGTTTCGGCTTGAGACCCTTCTTCAGACTCTTCTGTTTGAAGAAGGGTCACGACCAGTGGATGTGTTGTATCTGGACTTTCAGAAGGCTTTCGACAAGGTACCACATAAGAGATTAGGATACAAACTTAAATCACACGGTATTGGGGGTTCAGTATTGATGTGGATAGAGAACTGGCTGGCAAACAGGAAGCAAAGAGTAGGAGTAAACGGGTCCTTTTCACAATGGCAGGCAGTGACTAGTGGGGTACCACAAGGCTCAGTGCTGGGACCCCAGCTATTTACAATTTATATTAATGATCTGGACGAGGGAATTGAAAGCAACATCTCCAAGTTTGCGGATGACACTAAGCTGGGGGGCAGTGTTAGCTGTGAGGAGGATGCTAGGAGACTGCAAGGTGACTTGGATAGGCTGGGTGAGTGGGCAAATGTTTGGCAGATGCAGTATAATGTGGATAAATGTGAGGTTATCCACTTTGGTAGCAAAAACGGGAAGGCAGACTATTATCTAAATGGTGGCCGATTAGGAAATGGGGAGATGCAGCGAGACCTGGGTGTCATGGTACACCAGTCATTGAAAGTAGGCATGCAGGTGCAGCAGGCAGTGAAGAAAGCGAATGGTATGTTGGCCTTCATAGCAAGAGGATTTGAGTATAGGAGCAGCGAGGTTCTACTGCAGTTGTACAGGGTCTTGGTGAGACCACACCTGGAGTATTGCGTACAGTTTTGGTCTCCAAATCTGAGGAAGGACATTATAGCCATAGAGGGAGTGCAGAGAAGGTTCACCAGACTGATTCCTGGGATGTCAGGACTTTCATATGAAGAAAGACTGGATAGACTTGGCTTATACTCGCTAGAATTTAGGAGATTGAGAGGGGATCTTATAGAAACGTACAAGATTCTTATGGGGATGGACAGGCTAGATGCAGGAAGATTGTTCCCGATGTTGGGGAAGTCCAGGACAAGGGGTCACAGCTTAAGGATAAGGGGGAAATCCTTTAAGACCGAGATGAGGAAAAACTTTTTCACACAGAGAGTGGTGAATCTCTGGAACTCTCTGCCACAGAGGGTAGTTGAGGCCAGTTCATTGGCTATATTTAAGAGGGAATTAGATGTGGCCCTTGTGGCTAAAGGGATCAGGGGGTATGGAGAGAAGGCAGGTACGGGATACTGAGTTGGATGATCAGCCATGATCGTATTGAATGGCGGTGCAGGCTCGAAGGGCCGAATGGCCTACTCCTGCACCTAATTTCTATGTATCTATGTATCTATGACCCGAAACGTCACCTATTCCTTTTCAGTGATGCTGTCTGACCCGCTGAGTTACTCCAACATTTTGTGTCGGTCTTCAGTTTAAACCAGCGTCTGCAGTTCCTTCCTACATACACATCCCAGTGCATTCTTGGACTCAGGTGCCACTTATGGGATGTCACATCTGCAATCAACTGGCACATTCCCCCATCGCACTGTGCTGGGCTGGATTTCCGATGCCTGTCCCTCTGCGGCTGGCTTGTTGGTCTGGCAGTCAGCCAAAGGCCAGGCTGAAAGCTGAAGGTTGGACTTATAGATGGAGCGCTTCACCAGCAGACCAAGCATACTGCTGAAAGGTGTCAGATCCGCCGTGGCCTTATCACATTGCCTCACAGGCTGAGGGGCTGCTAGATACTAACAACTGCAGGAGTTAAAAATAAGACAGAGGTGTTGGTTAAAGAGGCATCCTGAGAAAGTGTTTAGGCGACAGCTGATGTTCCGCCCAAGCTAGTTTCAACACTTCGCAAATCTCACACATAACGCAGGAACTATTCCTCCACAATTTATTCTTTAACGGCAAAAAAGCCTATCTGACGATCCAAAGAGCCTGCTTTCTGACTGAATACTTGATTAGAAGTTATTTCATTGCTTTGTAAGGGAGTTACAACACGTCAAGTCTTCTGTCAGAATGTAACAGGCACTGTGGTAATAATCTCTTTACACTTCTTCCTCCGGGCTAATTTGAGGTACTGTTTTGCTACCTAAAATGGTCAGTCTGTAGTCTCACAGCCAGGCCCTGCAATATTTTGGTCTCCATTAAGACGAGCAAGGCCTGAAGGGCCAAATGCCCTCCTCCTGCTCCCACTTGGAGCACAGTGCAGTGGGTCTACGAGTGTTTCATGCTCTGCGCAGGCTCTGTACCAGGTTGGCCCATCACCTGGGCTCAGTGAGGAGACAGGGTGCCTTCCCTTCCCCAACAGCCCAAGGATTGTCCCGGAATTAAAACTAAACCCCCACAGTGAACAACTCCCACGGGGAAATCACAAGCATATTAAAAATAATGTTGTGCTTTTTAATCATTCCCTTTGAACTTCTGGTCTATTCAGTTATGCAAATGTTGGAGATGCGGGACGCAGGGAGGTCAGACACAAGGGCTTGTGACGAAACCTTTGAGAGTATATCCAATCATGGTTGGCAACCTAATCTATCCGTACTGCCTCCTTAGTCCCAACTAATAGGCACATGGGTGGTCTAAGGGAGACTAGCTGGTACCACATGAAGTCCGCCCTTACGCAAATCTATGGGCTGTGGATTCAAGACCCTTTCCTGACACTGGTGCACAATAATGCAGGCTGGTGCTCCAGTGCAGTGCCTGAGGAGTGCAGCACAGTTAGAGATGATGTCTTTGGGTTATAACATTGAAAGCACACGTTTTTCATGTGACAGTGACAGTGATGACTTCAGGGTGATTCCTCTAGCCGCAAAGCATGACGGTGGATATGCAATGGAAGACATTTAAAGACTGCATGGATGAACTACAAAAATTGTTCATCCCAGTTTGGCAAAAGAATAAATCAGGGAAGGTAGTGCATCCGTGGATAACAAGGGAAATCAGGGATGGTATCAAAGCGAAGGATGATGCGTACAAATTAGCCAGAAAAAGCAGCCTACCAGAGGACTGGGAGAAATTCAGAGACCAGCAGAGGAGGACAAAGGGCTTAATTAGGAAAGGAAAAATAGATTATGAAAGAAAACTGGCAGGGAACATAAAAACTGACTGCAAAAGTTTTTATAGATATGTGAAAAGAAAGAGATTAGTTAAAACAAATGTAGGTCCCTTGCAGTCAGAAACAGGTGAGTTGATCATGGGGAACAAGAATATGGCGGACCAATGGAATAACTACTATGGTTCCGTCTTCACTAAGGAAGACATAAATAATCTGCCGGAAATAGCAGGGGACCGCGGGTCAAAGCAGTTGGAGGAATTGAGTGAAATCCAGGTTCGTCGGGAAGTGGTGTTGGGTAAATTGAATGGATTAAAGGCCGATAAATCCCCAGGGCCAGATAGGCTGCATCCCAGAGTACTTAAGGAAGTAGCTCCAGAAACAGTGGATGCATTAGTAATAATCTTTCAAAACTCTTTAGATTCTGGAGTAGTTCCTGAGGATTGGCGGGTAGCAAACGTAACCCCACTTTTTAAGAAGGGAGGGAGAGAGAAAACGGGGAATTACAGACCAGTTAGTCTAACATCGGTAGTGGGGAAACTGCTAGAGTCAGTTATTAAAGATGGGATAGCAGCACATTTGGAAAGTGGTGAAATCATTGGACAAAGTCAGCATGGATTTACGAAAGGTAAACCATGTCTGACGAATCTCATAGAATTTTTCGAGGATGTAACTAGTAGCGTCGATAGGGGAGAACCAGTGGATGTGGTGTATCTAGACTTCCAGAAGGCTTTCGACAAGGTCCCACATAAGAGATTAGTATACAAACTTAAAGCACATGGCATTGGGGGTTCAGTATTGATGTGGATAGAGAACTGGCTGGCAAACAGGAAGCAAAGAGTAGCAGTAAACGGGTCCTTTTCACAATGGCAGGCAGTGACTAGTGGGGTACCGCAAGGCTCAGTGCTGGGACCCCAGCTATTTACAATATATATTAATGATCTGGATGAGGGAATTGAAGGCAATATCTCCAAGTTTGCAGATGACACTAAGCTGGGGGGCAGTGTTAGCTGTGAGGAGGATGCTAGGAGACTGCAAGGTGACTTGGATAGGCTGGGTGAGTGGGCAAATGTTTGGCAGATGCAGTATAATGTGGATAAATGTGAGGTTATCCATTTTGGTGGCAAAAACAGGAAAGCAGACTATTATCTAAATGGTGGCCGACTAGGAAAAGGGGAGATGCAGCGAGACCTGGGTGTCATGGTGCACCAGTCATTGAAAGTAGGCATGCAGGTGCAGCAGGCAGTGAAGAAAGCGAATGGTATGTTAGCTTTCATAGCAAAAGGATTTGAGTACAGGAGCAGGGAGGTTCTACTGCAGTTGTACAGGGTCTTGGTGCGACCACACCTGGAGTATTGCATACAGTTTTGGTCTCCAAATCTGAGGAAGGACATTATTGCCATAGAGGGAGTGCAGAGAAGGTTCTCCAGACTGATTCCTGGGATGTCAGGACTGTCTTATGAAGAAAGACTGGATAGACTTGGTTTATACTCTCTAGAATTTAGGAGATTGAGAGGGGATCTTATAGAAACTTACAAAATTCTTAAGGGGTTGGACAGGCTAGATGCAGGAAGATTGCTCCCGATGTTGGGGAAGTCCAGGACAAGGGGTCACAGCTTAAGGATAAGGGGGAAATCCTTTAAAACCGAGATGAGAAGAACTTTTTTCACACAGAGAGTGGTGAATCTCTGGAACTCTCTGCCACAGAGGGTAGTCGAGGCCAGTTCATTGGCTATATTTAAGAGGGAGTTAGATGTGGCCCTTGTGGCTAAAGGGATCAGAGGGTATGGAGAGAAGGCAGGTACAGGATACTGAGTTGGATGATCAGCCATGATCATATTGAATGGCGGTGCAGGCTCGAAGGGCCGAATGGCCTACTCCTGCACCTAATTTCTATGTTTCTATGCTTCTATAAGTTCATGTTATAGGAGCAGAATTAGGCCATTCGGCTCATCAAGTCTGCTCCGCCAATCAATCATGGCTGATATATTCTTCCCTCTCAGCCCCATTCTCCTGCCTTCTTCCCCATAACCCCTGGCACCCGTTCTAATCTACTGTCTGACCTGCTAAGTATCTGTACTCACTGCCCCTCACTGGCATGGAGTGCTGCTACCTCATGTAGTACATCAGAGTGCCACTGGTCTCTCCTCCCAGCCGACCAGATTCCAACATCTCTGACTGCTGTGTGTTCCCAACTTACATTTTGGTTGAGAATGCTCCTGTCAACCTCTTTGTGCCATTTTATTATCTTATTGACTTCGACACGGAATGCCAGTTATTATTGCTGTTGCTGCTTGTGAAACTCGGTTAGTGTTGCCAGGCATCTGATCTCCGAAGAGCAAGATCCCACCAAAGTCACTGAGATAACCAGTCTCATTGTAACATTGAATGAGTGAACAGAGTGTCACAATGGATGGACTGCATTGCCCAACCGAATGGCAGCTGGGAACGTGGTTCAACAAGAGATTCCAGCCTCAACTGCAAAATTGCAATATAGTTCACAGAGGGAATTTGAACTGATGACTTATTGACCCGGGTTTGAACTGAGTGGAGCTAAGCCATGAGTCTGCTGACCTGGTGAGGAACGAAGTGTAAGCTGCTTACCAAGTGCTTGGACCACTGCATGTTTCTAGGTTTCGGAATTGAAATTAAATCAAGGATGGAGTGGTAATGAGAATTTCTTTCTATACGTATTAAAAGGGGGAGCCGATCAGATTTGAAAACCAGGCACCAAGGTCAAAGTGGCCAAATTGTTGGTGTTTAAAGAATTCTTTGGCTCTGAGCCTCTGTATTCGAGCATTTAGTCTGGGTGGTGACTGTATTTACATGCTACGTATGTGGATGTGTGTCAGCTCGCCAGCCTTCTCCACTGGCCTGCCAGCTACAGGAATTGTAGATTAACTTCCCTATCCTACATGCAGCAGCATAAGGGATAAATAACATTGGGTATTACACAAACCACGTGGGTTCTCCCGAGCTTTCTTGGAAATTTCTGGTTATGGTTGTACAAATTGTGGAGACGGAGAAGGGTGGGAGGGAGTGGACGGTTGGGGTGGGCTGTCTGACTGGCTGATTCTTGAGAGTCAATCATGTAATTAATGAACCTGGTCCTATTTTCATTGACTGACAAACACAATGGACATGTCAGGTAGCCAAGTAGAGGAAAAGGTGGTCTGAAGAAGGGTCTCGACCCCAAACATCGCCCATTCCTTCACTCTAGACCCGGTGCCTGTCCCACTGAGTTTCTCCAGCATTTATGTCTGCCTTCAAAGGTCGCATTGGTGGGAGTATAGGGGTGGAGCTACTGGCAGTCAAGTGCTGCCAATAAAGCTTCCAGGAAGTCACACACACAAACATGAAATGGTAGAGGAAGAGGCTTGGTTGCCCAAGGTGTATGTGCTGGTTCTTTGAAATGCTCTCCAATGAGTCCCACTCTCCAGAGCCTTTCCCTTAGGCCTGCACCATGTCCTTTTTAAGAATACATCCAAATGACTCTGAAGGACCATGGAGACACAAGGAACTGCAGATGATATAATCTTGAGCAAAATACAAAGTGCTGCAGTAACTCGGCAGGTCAGGCAACATCTGGGGAGGGAATGAATAGGTGATGTTTTGGTACATGCCCGTCGCCCCTTGATATCTGTGCAAACCAAAATGCCAATTTTAAACTTCACATCAGCCTGCAAATGGTTTGTATCCTTGCCTGTTCATATGTCTGTGCAAATGCCTGTTAAACATTGTATCGCAATGATTTCATGTCTTGCAGATTGCAGAGTCTGTTCACCAACACCCACTCTGTCACCCACAGCTGCTACCTTTTAACTGCCTTTGCTTATAAGTGGTCAACCAAACCCCCCGTTGAGGCTCAAACATGTTTATTTAATTTTCAAGGTTTGGGTATCGCTGGCATGGCCAGCATTTGTTGCCCATCCCGATCTGTCCCCTGAGTAATGAGTCATCTAATCAAATGGTCTGTTGTGGCTTTTCAGAATCAACTACATTGGGGTTGGTCTGGTCATATACCAGGTAGTCAGTGAAGGACATCAGTGAAACAGATGTTTTTTGTGACAATCCAGTGGTGTTGCGCCGTTGCGGTCATCATAATTAATGCTTGTCAATGTCTCTCTGAAGCCCAGATTATTAACTGAATTTATATTCCATCACTGCTGTGGTGAGATTTGAACACAGTTCTTTGAATTGTTAGCCAGGCCTCAGTCGAGTAATTTAACAACTGCTCACCATCGTTCCCCAATGCGATACTTTCGTCGGTTTTCCAACAGCCAGTCGAGCAGTGCCAAGGCAACAATTATCGCATCTGCCTAATTGGCCCCAAACTGCATGATTTGTCAGGCTGTTTTGTCCAAGTTCAAATCAGCACAGTGGAGCAGTGGTAGTGTTGCTACCTTACAGCACCAGAGATCTGGGTTTGATTCTTACTACGGGTGCTGTATGTCCGGAGTTTGGACGTTCTCCCCATGAACATGTGGGTTTTCTCCGAGTGCTCCGGTTTCCTCCCACACTCCAAAGACGTGTAGATTTGTAGGTTAATTGGCTTCTGTAAATTGTCCCTAGTGTATAGGATAGAATTAGTGTACGGGTGATCGCTGGTTGGCACAGACACATTGAGCAAAAGGACCTTTTTGCACGCTGTATCTCTAAACTAAATATATCACTGTGGTCTGGAGTCACATACAGGCAAGACAAGGTAATGATGGCAGATTCCCTCTCCTGAAGGATTGTTATTGATCAGGTTGGACTTTTACAACAACCCATCGCTTCAAGGTCATTGCTACTGAGAACAGTTTTTGAATTACAGATTTAAAAATGGACTCAAGTTCTCAACTGGCCCGGAGGAGGATATGAACTCACATTCTTTGAATATCTTATCCATTCACAAAACTTTTATTGCTTTGGTATCTTCACTCCCCAACCATCTGGAGAGCATGAACCCAACCATCAATGGAGCATGAAATATACACGGTGGCAAACCAAGTGCATGGAGCAGCTTGTCCGTTAGATCATTTCATCAGCTGGAGGCACTGCCTGGCCTGGTGAATGTTATAATCCACATTGGTGCTCTGACTAAAGCAAATTGCACTACAAAATGTACAACAGATGCTGATAGTATGTTGGTGTAGAAGTAGAACTCAGTATCTCATAGTCGGCGTCATACAGTGTGGAAATAGGTCCTTTGGCCCAACTTGCCCACACCGACCAACATGTCCCATCTCCACTAGTCCCACCTGCCTGCTTCTGGCCCATATCCCTCTAAATCTGTCCTATCCAGGTACCTCTATGAATGTCTCTTAAACGTTGTGATAGTGCTAATGCCTCAACTACCTCCTCCAGCAGCTCATTCCATACACCTACCATTCTCTGAACCTTTCCCTTCTGTCTGCTGTGGGAAGGTGCACCACAACTCACCTCTCCAGTCAGACTTTGTGGATTCAACTTCCATCCAATGACGAACTCAAAACCTGGCGCAGTGCTGAGAGAGGGTAGTCCTGGCAGAGGTACTGTCCTTCTAGTGAGATGTGAAGGCAAGGCCTCTGACTGCCCTCTCAGGTGTTGCAAAAGATCACATCTTAGTGGAGAGTAGACGTGTTCTCCCTGGAGTCCAAAAACATATTAACCAATATCTGTGAAACAAAAAGCCCAGGAATTACCACACGGCACAATTTGGTTGGCATGCTTTTGGATTTGAGCAATCCCGCAGAAAGTACTCCAATGGCCGTAGAGCAGATTAGGCACTTGAAGATTGTGAAAGGGGCTATGAGAAAATAAGTCCTTATTGGGGGAAGAAAATCTCAGCTCTGTACAATAGTTTTGGACAAGTCTGAAGGCTGATACATAGATTTTGAGCAATGCTATATAGAACATGGAACACTTGGAAGTCCACCTCACCATCTTCTGGATACATTGAAGAAACAGGAATGGAGAGAGATTCCATCACCTGCTTTCTGTTGCAGCATGGTTAAAATGACCCCACATGTAGTCTGATCCTGTGCTCCACGTCACTATTCTCATCTCAGTTCCTGATGGACATTTACCACTGAACATTCTGTCCCAAATCCTCTAAACACTAATTCACTTCACTTCCTGACCACAAGTTCTGGTGAATATGAGGACAGGATTCACAGTTCATTGCCCAGAATCATTTGATTAAGCACTTTCTTCTTAATAACAGGAACATCACTTCACCCATGGAGTCCATTGGGACCTTTCGAAAAACAATTTGAAGTCTTGGAGAGTGAGACAATATGAATAAATCTAGGTTGGCATTCTGCCGTCAGTTCAGCCACGATGTCTAAAAAGATAGCGAGCCACAAACACATGATGAGTGAAGCAACTATTTTCCCCTACTGCCCGGAAACTGGCACAATTATATGACACACCTTTCTGAGGCTTTTACTAACAAGGCTGGCATTTATTGCCCAATGCCCAGAGAAGGTGGTATTGGACCACTGCTGTCCATGGGCGTTGTAGGAGCTTGACACTAGTTTGAACTTGCAAGACCTCCACAGAGGAACAGACCATGCTGGTCCGGGACTCTGTCACTTGTAGTAAAGACAGCAGGTTCTTTCTCTAAAGGAGACTCATGAAACAATTAACTTTTTATGACAATTTGCAACCACATGGTCACTTTTATTGGTCAGCTCTTTATTTGCAGATGTTTGAAATTAAATTCAGATTCTCAAACAGCACACAATAGGATTTTAATAAATTCTGTTGGATCATAAGTTTAGGCAACTGGATTATTAGTCTGGCAAAACAACTGAATCCACTACTGTTCCCACAACTATTGTGAAGATGGTGGTTCTCCTGTTCTAAAGACTGCCCCGTTTCAATATTTATATTGCAAAATGTTTGTCATTTATGGAGTCAGTGAGAGGCAGGTGAGACTAACTGGACATTTCTCTCAAATAACCAGCACAGGTACTAGCCTAGGAATTGGATTTCACCTATTTCCGATGCGTGAAAACATCACTGCATGCAGCTCTGGCACCAAATGGAGTTCCATTGTTAGTCCCTCGATGCATCTCCCCACCTGCTGAATGCTGGGCTCATCAACATGTTTTTGTGTGACTCATTCTCAGGTTCTGGGTCTACAATGCTGAGCAGTCACTATCAGTCCAACAACTCTACCAACCTTGTTAATTCTGGCCAAATTGGAGCTGCCAGGACACTAAAATTGAGTAAAGGCTTCTGTGCTGCTAGGCCATTTGGTCAATTTAAATGTGCCTTCTGCAGAACTGGGACAAGCTGCTGAATGGTGCCAGTCTGACTGTGGCCCAGATAAGAGATGCAGGGAAAGAATGGGACATCTGCAGTTTCCTACAATTTGGTGTAAATTGCATGGAACTGATTGGGTGAATGCAAACCAGACATATACATTGTAAATAATGTTGCAAAGCTTTACTTTGCTAGTTGATTGGGTTAAGTGTTGAGCCTTGGAGAAACTGTTTGAATTCCAGGGCACATGTATCAATGTTTATTCTTGTTTGTTTCATTCTAGAGGTTTCTTTCAAATACAATGTATTCAAGATTGTATTATTGGGTTAGGGAATTGTCAATTATATACTGTTATTATTAATATGTTTGGTTTGTAAAGAGACCACCCCCATATGGTTCGGCCTCTCAAGGTTCGGGGACCTATAAAAGGTAGCTCCCACGAGGTACTGTGTCGATCTTCTGGAAGAACACTTGGGACTGCGTGACCTTTTGGAGTGTCTCTGCTTGCACGAGGCTAGGAGGGTTTGGCCAAGCAGATACAAGGATCGATCCCGCGGTGGTTAGGTATAGTAGAGGGGAACAGTTAATGTGTTTTCCAAAATAAAGTTTAGTTGCGCAAGTACTTGACTCAGTATTTTATTGACTGAAATTAGACTGGGGAGAGCTTAGAAACGAGCTATTTACAACTTCACCAATGCAGAACAGAGCTAGTCACCGGAAAATGTTCTATATGCAGACCATAGTTATCTGCACACAGGAAATGCAGAAATATTGAGTAATTGGATCAGTGCTTAATTGATTGATTAGTTACAATCAGTGCAAGTGGACATGGATGGCCGGATCTGAGGGAACTTTTTGCGTTTTCTGTGCTCCCAGCTGAATGTGAGTTGGTGTTAAGACGTGGAAAGGATCTTTATGTCTGGACTTAGGGCAGGTTCTTTATGAAAATCTTTTTTCCACAAGGAGATTCCTTAGAGTATGGCAGCCATTGCTTGACTCCTCACATCAGCTGGGAGATGTAGTTATTGTTGTTGTATATGAACGAACACACGTTCATATATGAACGTATATGAATGGCCAGAGGAGGCCATTCTGGATTTCCCCCTATAAACCCCTCGGTCTCTCCACCTATGTTTTCCCCTTTAAGAATCTCCATAAAATGTAGCTATTTGACCAAATCTTTGATCACTTGTTCTAAATTTCACTGCCAAATTTTTTGTCAATCATTACTGTGAGATGCCGTGGGATGTCCTGACAAGGTGCTGTGACATAAATGAAAGTGTTGGCTCACCATTGAGCGCATTGCTTAGGTATGTTACAATACTTGCTGTAATTCTGTCACTGGCCGTGTGCGCGATTTTGGCGCCTTTAAGGGGGGGCGGGGTTAAAACGCGGTTTCTCCTACCTTGTCCTGAATTATATTTTGTTGGAGTACAAGCGTTTGCGGAAGAATCGTTCCGAGGGGCGTTTTGAGTATTTTGTTTTTAAAATCTCCCGACAAGTTCAGCGTTGGAATCATTTTTAAATCATCTTCTGAACCCGTCAACGCCAACAACCGGGACGGATTTCACACACGGGAAAGGTAAACGAAAGTGCTTTATTTTTATGTATAAACATTCTCCTTAAGAGGCCTTTAATTCACATTTTTACATGCGACACGGTGATTTTTTTCCCCGAACTAATGGCAATAATTTTCATGCCAATACGGGGTTAAATTCACCGCAAATGAACGTTCCAAATGATCGCGTTCCAGAAAACCTAATTCGCAAGATGATATAAATTCCCATTAATTTACAGGTATTAAACATTCAATTTCTTCCATTTGGCCTGTAAATCCATGACAATGAGATTAAAAAAATTATGTTATATTGTGAATTCTTGTGTGAATGTTATTTGGATACTTAGGCTATTTAAAAATGTTAATCTATTCTTAAGAAATTGATAGATGTTTAGATCTAGTAATTGAATTTTGTAATTAGCTACAATTAGGTAACTAACTAATTATATGCTTTAATTTCATGTCATCTAAGTAAGATTGTTTCATATTTGTTTCAGAATGCTTCAATCTATAATAACTGAAAATTTCTTTCAGTTCTCTTAATTTTTAAGAAAGTTATGGGCTTTTGACTGTCCTTGATCACAGCTTTTGTGTTAAGTCAATGGAAAAGCAATAGGGAACAAGATGCTAATTTCTGAGTATGAAAATGGCCATAACTTTTTTAATACTGAAGATATGAAAGTGAATTAGGTGTCAAATTAAACTTCTTTTTAAGCTTTATCTGATGGGATAAATTACAGACTTGATTTTTAAAATCTCAAAATTTTGTAACATTGCTATATTGCTGGCTTGATGCTGAAATGCATACACTGTGGTTACTCTTGCCCATGTAGCACCTGTCGGTGGGTTTGAACCCCTCTCCAAAGACAAGGAATTTAAGTAGACACTCCCAATGAAGTACAAAGAGATTGATGCTTTCTTGAAAGTATTAACTTTTAGATGGAACGTTAAAGTCAGTGCCCGGCAACAAAACGTCACAATATCATGATCTGGACATTATCAAGTGTTAGATGTCTTGGAATGCATAAGAGTGGATAAATCCCCAGGTTGCAAAGGAGAAGATTATTGTGGCCCCGAAGGAGATTTTTGCATCTTCATTAGCCACAGGAGAAGATCCAGGGACAGGGATAACCCAAGGAACTATAAGCTAGTGAGCTTTACACCAGTGGTAGGGAAATTATTGGAGACAATTCGAAGGGATACGATTTATATGCATTTGGAAAAGCATGGTTCTGCGTAAGGGAATCCATTTTTAATAATTTGATTTTTTTGAGGAGGTAACTAAGATTCAAAGTGCTAGAGTAACTCTGCGGGTCTGGCAACATCTCTGGAGAACATGGCTAGGTGACATTTCAGGTCGGGACCCTTCTTCAGGAGATTAAAACTAAGAAGATTGAAGGCAGGGCAGGTAGATGTCTATATGGACTTTGACCAACTCCTGCACTATAGGCTCATCCAGATTGATAAAGCACATGGAATTGAAGACTGGCTCATTGGATTCCAAATTGACAGTGTTAGGAGGCGGAGGGTTGCTTCCTGATTAGCAGTCTGTGACCAGTTGTGTACTACAGGGATCAGTGCTGGTACTTTATAGTTTGTGATATATAAATATATATATATATTATGTGAATGCAGGAAGTATGAATGATGGATGACACAAAGGGGCTGGTGATGATTTGGATAGCGAGGATGGTTGCCTGAATCTACAGCCAAATGTAGATCAGGTGCGAACGTTGGGCAGTACATTGGCAGATGGAATTTGCCCGACAAGTGTGAGGTGTCACTTTCTGGGGAGTCAAATAGGCTTTTGGGTAGAGTATTTCAATAGTTTGTTTCTCCACGTGATTGAAGACATTTCTTCTCATCTCAAAGAAACTAAAATAGTCTCTCGCTTAATCTTCTGAGTCCCTTGGCCCTAGATTCCTGAGTCCAGGGAATCTTCGTTTATTGTCTGCCCTGGTGAATGTAATTTTATATAAATTGTAAAAAGTTGGGCCCTGGCACCAATCCCTGTGGCACATCATTCGTTGCATCTTGCCATCCAGAAAAAGGCCCATTGATCCCTACTCTATTTCCTATTAGCCAGCTAATCTTCTATCCACCATCATGTACTCCTACACCAAGAGATGATATTTCTCCATTAACCTTTGATGAGACAACTTAGCAAATGCCTTCTGGAAATGTAAGCACAGAATATCAACCACTCCCCTAATCCCCCGCACAGGTTACTTCTGATCAAACACAACTTACCTTTCCCAAATGACATTGACTTCACTTGATTACCTTTATCTAGCTGTAATATAATGAATAGCAGCATCCAACATTTTCCCTGTAGCAGATATTAAACTAACTGTTCTGTATTTTCTGCTTTCTGTCTCCCTCCCTTTTTGAATATAGGAGTTACATTTGCAGTTTTCTAATCTAATGGAATATTTCCAAAATCTAGGAAATTATGGGGAAATGAAACCGATGCATCAACTATCTCACTGGACATCTCCAATATCTGAGTTCATCTGGACCAAAGACTAATTAGCCCACAACAACAGTTTGCTCAGTCCCACTGACCTACTGATTGGAATTTACCCGAGTACTCCCCACCCTTTCAATTCCTGTATTATGGGATTTTACTTTTGTCCTCTGTAGGGAAAAATTATGCGAAACCCCCCATTAAATACACCATTAATTTCTTTGTTCATTCCCTAAACTCACTACCTATAGGACCAACATTTTCCTTGTTAACTCTTTTTTTAAATATCCAAAGAAACTCTTACTATTTATTTTTACATTCCCAGTTTGCTTTTATCTTGTACTCATATTTTTCCTTCCTTATCAATCTTTTAGGTATTCTTTTACATTCTGTCCAACTTTCCAATCTGCCGGCATTCTTTGCTTTCTCTTCAATACTATTTTTAACTTTTTAAGTTAACCTCCCCTTAGAAATTTCTTTCTCATTGAAATGTATCCTGTGCTTTCCGAAGGATCGCCTCAAATATCTGCCACAGCATCTTGACTGACTGGTCCATTAACCTAATTTTCCAGTTCACTTAGTTCACATAGCTCAGTTTCCATGTCCTAAATAATTGGCTTATTTAGTTTGAAATCCAATTTCAAACCCATTCATATTTTCCTCAAATTGAATGTAAAATTCAATCTTATAATGATCACTGCTACCCAGGTGTGCCTTCATGATGGGGTCTTAAATTAATCCTATCTGATTGGCTCCAGAAGTTACTTTCCTGTGAAATTTTCCTGAAAACACTCAGTAACAGCTCACAAAGTCTGAAGAAGGGTTTCGGCCCGAAACGTTGCCTATTTCCTTCGCTCCATAGATGCTGCCTCACCCGCTGAGTTTCTCCAGCATTTCTGTCTACCTTCGATTTTCCAGCATCTACAGTTCCTTCCTAAACAGTAACAGCTCACCTTGGCTTCCTTTGCCTCTCTGAATATTAATATTCCAATGTATGTATACATTAAAATTTCCCAGGCTTATCACCAGCTCTCAGTACTTCTTCCACTATATTCTGTCCTGTTTGTGCTTTCTGTTAGATGGCCTATACCCTACTCTCAGTGTGATTATCTCCACTGATGTTAACTCAGGTCTGTGCCCGGCTGTAAAACAATCAATTGGATAAAGAAAAATAAATCAAATTATGCTAACATGAAGACCAATTCTCTTTAACAGCTGTTCACAAAATAAAGTATTTCTATTCAACCACAAATAAACAAAGTATCCGATACTTACTTTCAATTGATTAGTATACATTGTTCTGTGTTATTTGGTACAATACTAATTTCAGGTTTGTTTGTTTTGCTGTAGCTTCCGTTTCAATGCCTGTTGTAAATGGCACAAGGGTTTCAAAAGGTTTCCCTGCAAATTCACTTTGTACCGAATAAATAAACAAGAGCATCTGCAGGAGGTCCAGAGGAGAGGGTTGATTATTTTTAGTAACAACCATAAGTGACAAGATATCTGAAGCTGATCCAGATGTTGCAGCTGTTGCTTGCTCCCCTACCGGTTTCCATTGAGTCACAATCTATCCAAGCTCTTCTTTGCCGAGGCTTAAACCCTGAGCTTGGACTGGAATTCCAAGCAGTGACACCCTTAGCTCATCCCTCAGGATCACTTTCCATCAGTTCATTCTCCAATAGTGGAATCCAGCTGTTTTTATGATGTAATCTTGCACCATAAGCAACTACCTGATGCATTGCAAGATCAATGGCACGCTTTTTTATAAGATTACTAACCCTCCAAGTTCACACGGAGACACCAAGAAAAGGACGCTCATATCTCCAGCACCTTTCATAATCCCAGCATGTCCCCGAAGTGTTTCACAGGCAATGAAGTACACTGCAAGTGTTTTAATGAAGAACACATGGCAGCCAGAAATGTGAAAATGTGAAATGTTTCATTAATGGGCAGATATTGGCCCCAGGACAGCCAGAGAAACTCTACTATACTTCTCCAGTTTTGCCATAGAAATGTTTACATTCCTTTATGCTTGGTGTAATTACTTGGCAGATCTAATCACCTACTCATTCCAGACCCATGTATTATACTCTTTGTACACTGGTTGGTGAATTGGGACTACTGGATAAATGAAAAACCATTCCTTCCATAGAATGCTTTTGGCCAAGGTTAATAGTTCAGAAATGTAATTTTATTACATTAACATGGACTTTACCTCATTCAATAAGTGGTTGCAAACATTTCACTACTAGACAAATGGATTTGTTTCAAACCCACCCCCGGTTTAAAAGAGTCCAGGAAGATTGCTCTGATGAATATGATACTGGCTCAAATATTCCTGAGGATTGTACTTGATTCACAGTGGCACAGCTGGCAGAGTCGCTGCATCACAGCTCCTGAGACCTAGGTTTGATCCTGGGTGCTGTCTGCGTGGAGTTTGCAAGTTCTCCATGACCTTGTGGATTTTGTCTGGGTGCTCTGGTTTTCTCCCACATCTCAAAGACGTATGGGTTTGTAGGTTACTTCACCTCTGTAAATTGCTCCTGGTGCGTTGGGAGCGGTTGAAAAAATGGGATAACATAGAACTAGTGTGAATGGGTGAGTAATGGTCAGCAAGGACTCAGTGGGTCAAAGAGCCTGTTTCAGTACTGTATCTTTCAATTCAGATACCATATGAAATCAGGCAACTACTCTTGACACACAAGAAAATGTAGATGCTAGAATCGTGAGCAAAACATGAAGTGCTGCAGGAATTCAGCTGGTCAGGATGTTTTAGGTCAGGACCCTTATACAGAAACATTGTCTATTCATTCAACAGATGCTGCCTGACCCGCTGAGTTCCTCGAGCACTTTGTATTTTGCTCAAGTTTCTGTTCATTCATCTCAAGAGCCTGCCCAAGAAGGTGGATTAAACATTATTGCATTAAACATTTTTCACTTTATCCTGCATTTGCACTAAACGTTATTCCCATTATCCTGTATCTGTTCACTGTATTTGACTTCATTATAATTATGTATAGCCTTTCTGCTGATTAGAAGGCACACTACAAAAATGCGTTCCACTGTACCTCGTTACACGTGAAAATAAACTAAACTAAACTAAAATTGCAGACAATCCAACAATGGATGCTAAAGGATCCATATTGTTCTGGTTGTGGGGAGGGGGGGGGGGGGTAATTCTTTAGGCCTAAAGGGCCTGTCCCACTTGGGTGTCATTTGCATGTCATTTACGCGACATAATTTGCGCGCATGGTGCATGGTGACGTAGGCAGTGACGCGCGATCGCGCGCGGCGCCCCAGGATTTTGGGATTCACAAAATCTTCGCGCGCCACCTGCGTGACGCGCAAATGTTGCCCAAGTGGGACAGGCCCTTAAGAGAAAGCCCATGAAGAAGAAAATGCTGTCAATCACAGAGACATGGCTGATTAGTGACCATCATATGATTGATTTCCAACATGTGTTATCGAAGGTCTTGCTCAACCAATATTAAAAGTATTGAAGTAAAACATTAACTGGCATTTATGTTACACCTTTAACACAGTTACAGGTCCTGAGCTGTGGCACAAGAACATTGAATGAACTACATCAAGACATATAGGTCCGGTATTCACAATCTCCAGACTAAGAGATCGAGCGTGTTGATATGGACTGGAACCATGAAATTCTTATTTGCTGTGGCTTTACGACACTTTGGACGCAACAACGAAAATAAAGATGTAGTAAATTAATCTTAATCAAAAGGCAAGAGGAGATTCTTAAAAGAAGAGAAGTTGGATCAGTTTGAGGAGGGGATTCAAAGCTCAGAACCCTGGCAGCTGAAGAGCGTTTTCAATTGTCAAGAGGCCACTACTTGGAACAGTAAAGGGATTCCAGAGGCTTCTGGGGTCTGACAAGATTACAGAGCTGGAGAGTAGCAAGGCCATGGGAGAATTTAAAAACAAGCTTCAACATTTTGGAGCTTTTGTTTAACTAGTCAGTGAGCATGGTGGGAAACAGGTAAATACTATGTGGGTATGAAGATAGACGTTTTTAATTGATTGTAATCATAGATAGTTTTTTGACTGGATAGTACGTGACTGAAGCTCGGTACACGTGACAATAATAAACTAAACTAAACTAAACTATACATAACATGCTGTTAATTGGCCTCTGTAAAATTGCCCTTGAAGTATAGGGAGTGGATGAACAAGTAGGATTACAGAAGTAGTGTGAATAGGTGATCAATGCTTGTTGTGGACTCGTTGGGCCAAAGGGCCTGTTTCCATGCTGTATCTCTAAACCACGCTTCAAGTAAGATTGCGCCCTGAATAACATCTCTTGAGGGCAAGATATGTTCGTGCAGAAATTCAGTGTTGTAACAGTAGATAGGAAATTGAGAGTAGCAAAAAGGAGTACTAATTGAATAACTGACACCAGCTCACACAATCTACAGGGAAAATGAGGAAACAATAAATTGGAGATATTTTGACATTTCCAATCTCGCACTGAAATTGAATTACCAGGCTTGGAATGAGCAAAGCGATTTACCCCAGAGGAACTGGAAAGACGAGTGATGATCTTAATTGCTAATCAAGATGGGAATACTGTTGCTTGACATTTTAGTGCTTTTCGCAGAATATAATATTTTAAGAAATAAAGCAGCCAGTTTATGTACTTTGCCTGGACTTTAACAGTGATACTTTTTCCAATCTGCTTCAGAGGCTGTGAAAGGTTTGGAGACATTCTGTGGTGGCGAAAAGAACTGTAGTTAGTCTTTTCTCTAGAGAGAGGTAAAGCGATGCAAAACACAACTGTCCACAGCCTCACGGATATTTCCCTCTGTGGTTGTTTTCATGCATATTTTCATTTTAAAAGAAAGGTACAAGAATAAGAGTGATTTGGGATAATTGTGTTGCTGTTTTAAACATCCCCACAATCGGAGAATATTAGTAGGAAAATCCTCTCTGCACTTTGTCTACAAACTCTTGTGTATGAACAAGGAGCAAATCCCATGGAGTAATTCACACAATACCTACAATTTATAGTGTCACAGATGAAGGCATTTATTCAATTTATTTCATCCTTAGACAACAATGCAATCAGTTTCTTCCCCTCAATCTTTAATTCTGAAAATTATCTTAGGTATCTATCCATCTCCCTCATGAAAATCCCATTTGGTTCTATTTCCACAACACCTCCCCCAACACCCCCCGACCCCCCACCCCCCCACTTACTCCCATCACCCACTGACAGGGAGTTCCACACCCTCAATACTGCTAAGAAAGGTTCCCACCGCACTACCCACTCCCTTCACCACCGTGGCTCTACATTCCTGGTCCTGAAACACCTGCTAATGGAAAAGCAGGAAACACCCAGGATGTCATGCAGCATCTGTGGAAAGAGAAGCACAATTTAGAATATTGTGTTCAATTCTGGCCACCATGTTACAGGAAAGATATTGTCAAGCTTGAAAGGGTTCAGAAAAGATTTACGAGGATGTTGCCAGGACTAGAGGGTGTGAGCTATAGGGAGAGGTTGAGTAGGCTGGGTCTCTATTCCATGGAGCGCAGGAGGATGAGGGGAGATCTTATAGAGGTATACAAAATCATGAGAGCGATAGATTGGGTAGATGAACAGAGTCTTTTGCCCAGAGTAGGGGAATCGAGGATCAGAGGACATAGGTTCAAGGTGAAGGGGAAAAGATTTAATAGGAATCCGAGGGGTAACATTTTCACACAAAGGGCGGTGGGTGTATGGAACAAGCTGCCAGAGGAGGTAGTTGAGGCTGGGACTATCCCGTCGTTTAAGAAACAGTTAGACAGGTACACGGATAGGACAGGTTTGGAGGGATATGGACCAAGCACAGCAAGTGGGACTAGTGTGGTTGGGACATTGTTGGCCGGTGTGGACGAGTTTGGCCGAAGGGCCTGTTTCCACACTGTATCACTCTATGACAGTCAACATTTTAGGTCAAAGACCATTCTTCAGAGATGTTTCTACAATTCTCACGAAGCGTCTTTAACCTGAAAGTTTAACTCTCTCTTTCCCTCTCCACAGATGCTGTCTAACAGACTTTAGAGATACAGTGTGGAAACAGGCTCTTCAGCCCATCGAACCTGTGCCGACCACGAGCACCCAGTACACTAGAATTATCCTACACACCAAGACAATTTACAATTTTTATCAAAGTAAATTAACCTACAAACCTGTACATCTGCACGTGGGAGGAGACCGGAGCAGCCAGAGGAGACCGGAGCAGTCACAGGAAGAAAGTACAAACTCTGTACAGACAGCACCCATAATCAGGATCGAACCAGGGTCTCTGGCACTGTAAGGCAGTGACTCTACCATTGCACCACTGTGCCACCCCATTGAGTTTTTCAATGTTTTCTGTGTTTATTTCAGAATACCATCATCGGTATTACAGAATATCATCCTGTACTAGAACCAACCGATCCTAGCTGCAACCACCATGATCTTGTAGATCTTTCAATTCAAACATCAATAGTTAGTCTATTTTTCTTTGATCTCTGATCGCACCGGGTGGTGCCAGCAAGTGGCTGCCCCGCCAACAGTCTGTCTGTCCTTTCTTCTGTTTTTGTTATTTTAAGTACATGTTAAAGAGTATGTTTCAGTGTTCCTTGGTTTGTTTTATGTGGGGGGTGGGGAAGAGGGCTGGGGGAAACATTTTTTCTATCTCTTACCTCGACGGAGATGCGATTTTTTTCCGTATCGTATCTCCGTCCCCACTGCGGCCCAAAATCGTGGAGTGGCGCGGCCTTTCCTGGAGACCGACCCGGCGCTTCAACCGCGGGCGTGGCACGGACTTACCATTGTGGAGCTTGCGACCCCTTTGCCGGGGATCGACTGTGGAGAGCTCCAACCGCGGGCTTGTGGACTTTAACATCGTGGAGTCCGCGGTCCCTGGTTAGTGACCGATTCGGGAGCTCCAAGCCGCTGAGAGTTTCAACCGTCCCGACGAGGGAGTTTCGATCACCCTGACGCGAGGGCTTCGGATCGCCAGCTGCGGGAGCTTTGATGGCCCCGATTGCGGATGGTTCGACAGCCCCGAGCGCGGGAGAATAAAGAGGGAAAAGATTGGACTTTATTACCTTCCATCACAGTGAGGAATGTGCGGAGCTGCTATGGTGGATGTTTATGTTAACTTTTATTTTATGTGGCTGTGTGTTGTTGCCTTTCACTTAGTATGGCTGTATGGTAACTCAAATTTCACTGTACCTTAATTGGTACATGTGACAATAAACTGACCTTGAAAACTTGAAAGAGTTCAGTTGGAATAAGAGTTCTCACAGAGCATACAATGACAGGGCTTCAGAGTGCTCTAACATGGGAGGCTTTGTTCCACAGAGAAGGCATTTGTTTGTGAGGACTTTAATTTCATGAAAAAGGTGTATCAACATTGCTACTTATTGACTGCCAAGGGTTGAATGTAGCAGCAGATTTCACGTGCCTTTGAAGCACAGATACTGGAAAGCACAGATCCTGGAAATTTGAAATAAACACTGGAAATACTCAGCTGGTCAGGCAACAACGTGGAGAGAGAGAAACAGATTTTCAAGTCAATCCCTATCATTGGAACTGCTTGCCATTGTTAAATGTCAACCAGGTCATCTGCTTTAGGAGTTGGACTGAGTGGCAAGTTTTAACCCAGACACCTGCTTCACATAGTATCATTGTACAGAATCTTTTATATCCACCCAGAAAATGGCACACTTTACAGTGTGGCACTCCATTACTACTACACTGGTAAGGAAAGGCTGGAATTTTGCACTCCAGTCTCTGGAATGAGTTGAACCTGGAACTGTGTCAGTGTCAGGAATCAGTGCAGAGACAGACACCTACTCCGGCTCTTCCACTGGGAGGTGTAGAGTGGTCCACTGGAAGGTACAGGTGGCGTGTGCCCTGGTGAACAGAAGGCATGGTCATGGCTGGTGATGGTAATGTGCACTGCTGGAGTCTAGATTAATTGGTCCATAGAATGGTCACCCTCATTACAACACCATAAATTCTAACCCCACTCCCCCCCCCCTCCACCACTCCCCCCGCTGAAGCCAATAGTCTGGAATAAGATGGAAAACAGTGTACAAACTACTTGTCCAGTGAACGAGGGATTATGCAGCGACTAATGTTCCCGTGGTCAGCGTTTTGTAACAGCTGGTTGTTGCCAGCACCACTCTGACGGAGATCTCTGCCATCCATTAGTGAAATGACTGTTATCATTGAAACTGCAAGTCACGGTCAAGGGTCAGGCTTTGGCTGCTGTGCGATTCACACCATCAGCTTTCACTCCATCACATCTCCATTCTGGCAGCTGGATGTGAGGAGTGAGCCAGAGGCTTTGGGTACAATTAACGCAGTATAAATAGAATGCAGAGATTAACGTCTTCAAATGTTAATTTGACAGTTTTCCACTTGTCGAGATGAATGGGATACACAAAAGAAAGCAATTCAGGTTATCTCCAGGGCATTAAAGAAATGTTGACCATGACTGACCTGCTTCCCCAGGCTCTAGATTCCTTCCCTAAACCTCTTTGTCCCTCTTGCCTCCTCAAACTATTCCTCAAAACCAACATCTGTGGAATCTTGGCCCACTGTCCTAACATCCCATTATGAGGCTTGCTGCCAGGTTATGTTCGATAGGTTTAAGGTGAGAGTGGAAAGATTTAACAGGAACCCAAGGGGCAACTTTTTCACACAGATGTTGGTGTGTTTATGAAACGAGCTGCCAGAGGAGGTTGTTAAGGAAGGTACCATAACATTTAAAAGGCATTTGGACAGGGACATGCATAGGAGAGGTTTAGAATCTTGTGGGCCAAACATGGGCAGGTGCGACCAGTATAGATGGGGCATCTTGGTCGGCATGGGCAAGTTGGGCTGCATGGCTCTAGGAGTCTAAATCTGTGGAGTGCCCATTATTTTATGTAACACACTAAATTAATACAGCTCTGTGTTATAGCATCAGCTTCTCGGTGGTATTATAGCAAATGGAATTGATTGAATTTTACATCGCAATCACAAATTTGGACACCAAATTTGTAATGACTGTATTTATTGTATGTTTAAAGGGAAACATGATAGTTGCCTCGCAGCTGCAGCTAGCCAGTTTGATTCTAACCTCTGGTGCTGTCTATACAGTGTTTAAACCATAGCTGGTGGATTAATTAAAGGGATGCAAATCACTCCTTAGTATTGAGTAGCTAGGATCAATATCAACTACATTTCTTAGCAGATGGCCATTAAAAAAAATCCAGATGATGGAAATCTGAAATAAAAACAAAAACTATTGAGAAATTTGAAAAAGAGAGAGGGAGGGAGAAGGGGGGAAGAGAGAGGGAGGGAGAGGGAAAGGGTGAGGGGAAGGGAGAGAGGGAGGGAGAGAGAGAGAGAAAGAGAGAGAGAGAGAGAGAGAGAGAGAGAGAGAGGAAGGGGAGAGGGAGGGGGATAGAGGGGGAGAGAGAGAGAGAGAGAGAGAGAGAAAGAGAGAGAGAGAGAGGGGGAGAGGCCGATCGGGAAGGTGGGTTATCCCTGTCGGTTTGCTCCTGTGCCTGGCTAAGATGGCCATTCGCAGGACCAGGCAGCCGGCGGTCGATGGTCACACCAGAGTCGGCTGCCTGCCCCTCTTCCAGGCTTATGTCCGTGCTCGCGTGTCCCTGAAGAGGGAACTTGCGGTGTCCACGGGAGCGCTGGAGGCCTACGTGAACATGGTCGCCACGAGGGGTCAAGAGCATTGTAAATAAAGATTGCACCTTTGTACTATAATGACTGCTTGATGTATTGTAACCATTGAACGTTTATATACTTTTGATATACTGTAATATGCATTTGCTGAATAAATTCCTTGGAAAGGAAAAAAAAAGAGAGAAAGAATATTTCAGGTTAAAGATTCTTCATCAGAATTGCAGAAAAAGTTCTGAAAAGGGGCCATGACCTGAAAAGTTGGACTGTTTATTTTTCTCCAGATGCTGGGTGTTTCCTCCTTTTCCATTAGCAGGTGGTACGAGGATCAGGAATGCAGTTTTGCAGTGATGGCAGGAGCTAGGATGGTGAGGGGAGAGCTGGGTGGATTTGAGGAAGAACATCCTTTCTTCGGCCATAGTGAGGGGGTGGAGCTCACCATTAGTGGGAGGAGGAGAGGGGAAAGAGAACCAAACATGGTTTTCACAAGGGAAATGAAAAGAAACCTGAGGTAATTTTCAGGTTAAGGGTAAGAATCAGGGAGAGAAACTAAATGGATTGTTGTTTAAGGTGCTGGCAGGAACTCAATGGAATAAATGGCCTTCTTGTGTGCACAATTAATTTAGCTCTTGTGCGTATTACTTCATGGGATTTGCTCCTGTTTCTTATACAAGTCTGTAAACAAGCCGCACAGGAATTATCCTACTGATATCCCATTTTGGGGATGTTTAAATCAACAATACAATCACCGAATCACTTTTTGCCTATTCTTGCCCTTTGCTTTTAAAGTGGAATTTTCACAAAACGCTGTCATGGAGGGAAACATCTTTGAGGCCGTGGACAGTTGTGCTTTGCATTCCTGTACCTCTCTCTGGAGAAAAGACTAACTACAGGTCTTTTCATCATCACAGAATCTCAAAGCTCTTCACAGCCTCTGAAGCAGATTGGAAAAATTATCACTGTTAAAGTCCAAGGAAAGTACATAAACTGGCTGCTTTATTTCTTAAAAAATAATATTCTCCAAAAGCACTAAAAATGTCAAGCAACAATATTCACATCTTGATTAACAATTAGGATCATCACTTACGTCTTCCCAGCTCCTCTGGGATAAATCACTTTGCTCATTCCAAGCCTTGTAATTCAATTTCAGTGCGAGATTGGAAATGTCAAAATATCTCCAATACAGTATATAGTTTCCTCGTTTTCCCTGTAGATTGTGAGAGCTGGTGTCAGTTATACAATTAGTTCCCCTCCTTGCTACTCTCAATTTCCTATCTACTGTTACAACACTGAATTTTTGCATGAACATGTCTTGCCCTCAAGGGATGTTAATTCAGGGCGCAATCTTACTTGCAGTGTGGTTTCGAGATACAGCAAGGAAACAGACCTGTTGGCCAACGAGTCCACAACGACCATTGATCACCCATTCACACTACTCCTGTTATCCCACTTGCTCCCCCACTCCCTACATTTTAGGGGCACTTTACAGAGGCGAATTAACCTGCACACCCAAATGTCTTTGTGATGTGGGAGGGAAACCAGAGCAACCAGAGAAACTCACATAGTCACAGGGAGAATGTGCAAACTCCACACTGACAGCACCCAAGGTCAGAATTGAACCTGGGTCTCTGGTGCTGTGAGGCAGCACCTGTATGAGCTGCGCCACTGTGCCTCATGTGTACTTGTGTTCATTTCTACTTCTCAATTTGCTTGTAGATTGTGTGAGGTGGCATCAGTTATTACAATTAGTTCTCTTCTTTGCTACTCTGTCTCCCATTTCTGAATTTCTGCATGTACATATCTTGACCCCAAGGGACGTTATTCAGTGCACAATTTTGGTTGAACTGAGGTATTAAATGTTTTCTCCCAGTATCATATCTAAATTGTTTCCCTCTACCTCACCTTGAATGACCACACTGTTTCACATTACTCCCTCGTTATTGCTCCATTATTCATCCTTTCCTCATGCCCTCTTACTTTGTTTACCTGTGTTCATTTGTACCCCTCAATTTGAATAGTGTTTCCGAATAACTGGTGGCGAAGGTGGAGGAATCCAAGTTGTTGGGCATGTTGTTGGAGAATAGGTTGCAGGAATAGAGGAAATAAGAAGAGGGGTATTGGGAATGATGGAATTGCACTGCAGGGGACCAGCATGGGGCAGAACAGCCTCTTTCTGTTTGTAATGATAAGTAAGCAAGTTAATAAGTAAGCTGTTTATAATAAGTAAGCATGTTCCCAATGTTGGGGGAGTCCAGAACCTGGGGCCACAGTTTAAGAATAAGGAGAAAGCCATTTAGAACGGAGACGAGGAAACACTTTTTCTCACAGAGAGTGGTGAGTCTGTGGAATTCTCTGCCTCAGAGGGCGGTGGATGCGGGTTCTCTGGATGGTTTCAAGAGAGAGCTAGATAGGGCTCTTAAAAATAGCAGAGTCAGGGGATATGGGGAGAAGGCAGGAACGGGGTACTGATTGGGAATGATCAGCCATCACATTGAATGGCAGTGCTGGCTCGAAGGGCCAAATGGCCTACTCCTGCACCTATTGTCTATTGTCTATTAAGACCATGGTAATAATTTTAAAAAGCAAAATCACATGTGTAAATCAACACGCAATCTCTATTTGATCATTGATTGAACTTGTTTGTATTTAATTATTTCAGAAGATTCTTCCGTGTCCCTCAGACTCAAAGCCGAACCACAGTGAGCCTTCCCTTGACTAATTGTGGCTTGGCATTCCCATTAGAATCAGATGGCTGTGGTTTATCCCACCCGGAGGAATTCACGCTAGTGTGCTGTTAGAACTGCCCTCACTTAGATGGGACACTCTGTTCTCCCAGGGTGTCAAATATTCAATTTATATTTCAAAAAAGAGCAATTTAATGCTCTTATTTTCTTGGTCAATTCTCACCCCCAACCAACTTCAGTGAAACTCTATGTGTGAAACAAAACAATACAGATGCTGAACATCTGGAATAAAAACAGGAAATGCTGTAGACACTCAACAGGTCAAGCAGCATCAGTGGAAAGAGAGAGAGACAGTCAATCTGCTAGATCAAAGATGGTTCATCAGGATCGGATCATTGTCCTGAGATATAAACTGCATGCTTCTCACTCCATAGACGTTGCTTGATCCATTGGGCCTTTTCAATCTTTCTTTCAGTAAATCGCTATTTGGTTTGGATTAGTTCATTATTATCACCTGTACAGTAAAAAGCTTTTGTTTGCATGCTCTCTAATTAAATCAGATCATACTATATAAGTACGACCAGACCATACACAAACACGACAGGTTATGCAAAGAGAAAAATAGCAGAATATGGAATGCAGAATATAGTTTACAGTATTGAGGCATAACATTTCTAGAGAAAACATCCAATGTCAACACTGGGACTACACCCTAGTTTATGAGAGGTTCGTTCAAGACTCGAATAACAGCGGGGAAGAATCTGGTTGCACATGCTTTCCTGCTCTTGTATTTTGTGCCCAAGAGGAGAGGGGAGAAGAGAGATGTTCCAGGGATGAGTGAAGTTTAGCTCCTTTAGTTCCAGGAGAATATTACACACACTATTCTGTTAAAGCCTTCTGCACATATTGGCATGGTGGCGTAGCGGTATAGCTGCTGCATTTACCCGGGTTCAATCCTGACTATGGGTGCCGTCTGTACGGAGTTTGTGCGTTCTTCCCATGACCTGCGTGGGTTTTCACCAGTTTCACCAGTTCATCCCCGGTTTCCTCTTGCACTCCAAAGACATACAGGTTTGTAGGTTAATTGATTTGGTAAAATTGTAAATTGTCCCTGGTGTGTGTAGGATAGTGTTAGTGTGCGGGGATCGCTGGTTGGCGCGAACCCGTTAGGCCGATAGACCAGTTTCCATGCTGTATCTCTAAACTAAACTAAACTAAAACTAAACATGTATATAAATACCCCTGACATTCGGTAACCAAGGAAAGAACCATTCACAGCCATCAACACAGTCTTCTGAAACTTTAATCTAACCACAAATAAGTGCGAAATAATGTCAGCTTGTAAGTACACCCTGTCTAAATGTGAGCGTTGAAACTGGTTTAATTAATTAATCAGAAATGTGCACTCACATCTGGAATCCCAATCACTCACAGGTGGCCGATAACCGATGCTTTGGTCAAAATTGCATTGAATACCCAGAATTTAGATGAAATCATTTCTTTAATTGTTATATTCCCATATATTTTACTTACGTAAGGACAGAGAAGGCTGGGGATATTCAGCAGTGTGCAGCGGTAGAGTTGCTGCCTTACCACTCCATAGACTTGTGCGATGGGTTAACATATGATGAGCGTTTGACAGCACTGGGCCTGTACTCGCTGGAGTTTAGAAGGTTGAGGGGGGAACCTCATTGAAATTTACCAAATAGTGAAAGGCTTGGATAGAGTGGATGTGGAGAGGATGTTTCCACTAATGGGAGAGTCTAGAACTAGAGGTCACAGCCTCAGAATTAAAGGACATTCCTTTAGGAAGATGAGGAGGAATTTCTTAATCAGAGTGTGGTGAATTTGTGGAATTCTTTGCCACAGAAGGCTGTGGAGGCCAAGTCAATTGATATTTTTAAGGACGAGATAGATAAATTCTTGATTAGTACAGGTGTCAGGGGTTATGGGGAGAAAGCAGGAGAATGGGGTTAGGAGGGAGGGATGGAAATCAGCCATGATTGAATGGTGGACTTAATGGGCCGAATGACCTACTTCTGCTCCTTTCACCTATGACCTTATGACCTGGGTTTGATTCTGACTATGGGTGCTGTCTGTACGGAGTTTGTACGTGCTCCCCATGACTGTGTGGGTTTTCTCCGGGTACTCCAGTTTCCTCCCACATTCCAAAGACGTGTAGATTTGT
The DNA here is from genome assembly GCA_038087875.1 of Malacoraja senta. NCBI lineage: Eukaryota > Metazoa > Chordata > Chondrichthyes > Rajiformes > Rajidae > Malacoraja > Malacoraja senta. Next base: position 38,221,982 of record CM075977.1, on the reverse strand, counting down.
AGATTAATTGGCTTGTATAAATTGTCCCTGGTGTGTAGGATAGAACTAGTGTACAGGTTATCGTAAGTCGGCATGGACTCGGTGGGCCGAAAAGACTGCTTCCATTTTGTATCTCTAAACTAAACTAAACTAAACTTAACTAAACTAAGATCAAGAAACATCTATGCAAAGAGAACCTTAGAGTTGACCTTGCAGACCAAAGACCAATATCTCATCAAGACACAAGAGACTGCAGATGCTGGAATCTTGAGCATAAAACAAAGTGCTGGAGGAACTCAGTGGGGTCAGGCAACATCTGTGGAGGGAAATGAACAGTAACATTTGCTATGGGATCATTCTTCAGACTTCTTCTTCCATCAGTTCCATCTCTTCCATTCCTCTCTGCAGATGTTGCCCGACCTATTAACTTCCTCTAGCACTTTTCAACCAAATGTGACCACTTTTTAACCAAATTTTAACCAGCTTTGTGGTCTGCATAAAATAATAAAGTACACTCTGTAAATTCTATGAGACAGGCTATGTAATCTTAACCATATTACTAAAATGTGGAATTCCATACATGGCTTTCTGATATTAATTACATCTAATTATAGATTGTGTGGTGCTGAGGGAGTGCTGAACTGTCACAGGTTCCTATCTCTTGAATAAGATGTTAAACCAAGCCCAGCTGCTCTCTCAAGTGGAAACAAATGATCCACACCATTAATGCAAAGAAGAGCAAGGCAGTTATCCTAATTTTCCTGGTCATAAGGTCATGTGATAGGAGTGGAATTAGGCCATTCAGCCCATCATGTCTACTCTGCCATTCAATCATGGCTGACTATCTCTCCCTCCTAACCCATTTCTCTTGCCTTCTCCCCATTACCCGTGACACCCACATTAATCAAGAATCAATCCATCTCAGTCTTAAAAATATCCATTGACTTGGCCTCCACAGTCTTCTGTGGCAAATAATTCCAGATTCACCAATATTTATCCCTCAATTGAGATCTGAAAACACAGTGGATCTGGTAGTCAGGGGGTCCTTGCTGAGCATAAATCTGCTGGAATGTCATCAAAAGTCTGCATTTGAAACTCTCTCCACCAACTGTAATTCGTGGTTTGGTCCGAAACCGCAAACGGCATTGGAAAAATCCAACTCCTTCCACTTACCAGTAAATGGTCAGAGAAATAAGCAGTGATGTAGTGTCAGTCCCTGACTGGGGCAGGCTCTGGGAAAAGTCATGTATTGCTGAGCCCTGGTGCTGTTGCCCATGAGTAGTTTTCTGACTCTCAAAACTGCTTCTGTTATCATTTCACACCTCCAGAATAGCCAGGCCATTACCCAATTTCCAAAACTATCTTGTGTTGAGCCAAAGTAACAGGGGCACATGTCTGGCCTCATTCACAGGGCTCCATCTAAAACAGATAAGGTGAAATTCTCTTTCTCAGAGGGTCTTGCCTCTTCCTCAGAGGACTTTAGAATCAGAGTCTTTGACTATTTTTAAGACAGAAGTAATTAGGATACGAAGCAAAAGGGTGAAGGTTTCTTATGAATAGCAAAGAACACAATCTTATTTACACTCAGATCAGATTTATTAAATGTAGAGCGTACTCAAAGGGGCCGAGTGGCCTTTTCCTGTTGCTAACATCATGTTCTTACATGTTCGATACATTCTTAATAATGACACCAGCTCAGACCCTCAGTTTAGGAGGGTGAGTGGCCCTAAAGCTGTGGTTTAAGGAAGGTCCAAGAGAAGGAAAGAGGAGGCATCTCGTGATGGAATCCCAGTGTTCAAACGGCTAGAGGAATTGGAAGGGAGCAGAAATCTCAAGAGGTTTTGAGGCTGGAGGGTTGCAACTTCTCCCATGTATGGTCGCTTGTTTATGACCAGGTACCATCCAGTTAGTAACTGTAGAGAAGGTTCAGCAGTTCACACCTCGCAAGTGCCACCGGGTTTGAACAGTCGCCCAGGACCTTCAGGTCTTTAAGCTAACCCAGCGGTGTCGTAACTCTCATTTTATTCCCACATCTCAAATTACACCTCATTCAAACACTAACGAAAGGAATTAATCAATTTTCAAGACTTAAGTTTGGATGGCAATCACTGACCAGTCATTGCGCAAGTTAAACAGCCACTGAATTAATTCAACTAATTATTCAGCCATTGTGTTAGGATGGTTACTGCCAATTAGGTTGTCAGCAAAGATCTTAGAGCGGAAGATTTTTGGTTGTCAGCTTGTCTCTCTCATGTCTCAGACGGAAGGAGTTGAATGGGACAAAGTTTGGGTTAGAGGTGCAGTAGTGCTGTAATGAAGTTGCTAAACTTGAATCCAGCTGTTGGACTATCAATGCACAAACATGGGTTCAAATCCTGCAGCAGGCACACCATTATTCACCAGAAATAGAGACACAAAATACTGGAGTAACTCAGTGGATCAGGTGGCATCTTTGAAGAACATGCTTCGGAGCAATGGTGCAGTGGTAGAGTTGCTGCCTTACAGCACTGGAGACACAGGTTCAACCCTGACTATGGGTGCTGTCGATAGAGTTTGTACGTTCTCCCTGTGACCACAAGGGTTTTCTCCCTGTGCTCCAGTTACCTTCCACACTCCAAGACACACAGGTTTGTAGATGACTTGGCTTCTGTAAAATTGTAAATTGTCCTTATTGTGTCGGACAGTGCTAATGTATGTGCGATCATTGGTCGGCGCGGACTCAGTGGGAACCTGTTTCCACGCTGTATCTCTAAAGTCTAAAGATGCTGCCTGACCCACTGATTTACTCCAGCACTTTGTGTCTTTTATTGTAAATCAGCATCTGCCGTTCCTTGTATCTCCTCATCATCCACTAGTCCTGCTTCAGGGCCTCAACCTGAAATGTCAGCAATTCTTTTCCCTCCACAAATGCTGCCTGGCCCCCTGAATTCTTCCAACAGTTTGTTTATGCTCCAGATTCCAACATCTGTTGTCTCTTTTGTCTATGTTATAATTCATATCCAAATAATTATATATATTTGGAATTAAAAATAGTTCCAGTTCATGAATGCTGCTGGGATTGACACCCATCCTTCCCTGTTCTAGCCTGGCTGCAACTCCAATCATTAGGAAGGTTGACTCCAAGCAGCCCCAATATGGACTATTAACTCTGGCCAAACATTAACTGCCAGCCATGCCTACAGCTCTATAAAGGACATGGGATCTTTCTCAACATTCGGACCACTGATATTAATACACAGCGTTGGAGCATAAGAAAATAGGAGCAGGAGTAGGCCACTCGGCCTCTCAAGTCTGATCATGTCTGATCTGCCACAGGCCTCAATTCCTCTTCTGTGCCAGTTCCCACGGCTCTCAATTTCCCACATTCCCTGTTCTTTCAAAAGATTATTTGTTTTCTCTTTAAATATTCCAGTGATCCAGCTTCTACCACCTCTGGGAAGAGAATTCGAAAGATTCACAACCCTCTGCAGGAAGTTCCAACTCAGTTTTAAAACATGGCCCACTTACTGTATCTTGTAGCTATGTCCCCTTGTTCATGATTTTCACTCCAGTGTTGGTGTTCTGTTCTCAATCCATTTATCTACATGTTGAATTCTAGAAGTACTGTATAACATTTGTTTTCTTATCACATATTCCCATTTGGTATTAATTTGTTTACCATGGATGTTATTAATTTCATAATTTTTGCTCAGTAATATTCCTAAGAGGCACAAAGTCTCTATCTGAAGCTCATAGATGCTGAGATTTGGACGCTCCATAGTATAGGCATGTGAAGCATTCTATCAGTATGCATTGGTTCATCCTATTCACACAGTTGTCTGGAGTAGCCACTGTGTGATATGATAGGCTCTTCTGAAAGTCAGCGCCTCACTAACTGGGTATCTTCTTCACAAATGAATGGAAAATAGACATCACAAGAAGTAGAAATTCTTTATTTCATTCCTCAGATGGAGCTCAAGTAAAATAGGATGTCTGATTTATACACCTTTTTCTAGACCAATTTTTCGAGTATTTGAGGGTCCCATCAGCCAGAGAAGATGTCAAACCAAGGTTCTCTCTCCCAGCTCACAAGAACACCAGTATAAGCTTGCTTTGTGGGGAGAAGGGAATGAAATGTTCCTGGAGTCTGCACCAAGATTTTTCCCTCACACTGACTACAGCATCAAACACTGCATTATCTGGTCTTTGACACTAAGACAGTGCAACATAGACTCTTGGATTGATTCATGGGATCTGGAGACTAAATTATGGGATTCGGACAAATGAAAGATATTGTCATTGAAACTTACAAAATCCCTGAGAGGACATAACGTGTTTCGCAGTTAGTGGGCATTACTAACAAGGACAATGTGTATTTCCAAATTGTACCTGCCCTCGAGAAGATGTGGTGAGCCATCGTATTGAACTGCCAATGTCTATACACTTTGCTACAACTGAGTGGCTTGCTTGATAATTTCTAAGTGCTGATAATTCAATCAAATTTCTGTGGGCTGGAGTGACATGTAGGTCACATCAGATGAAGCCTGCAGATCATTTTTCCAAAGAGTCGTGAACCAGAGGGAGTTTGAACAACAATCCTGTAATTTCATGGCCATTGTTACAGATAGTCTTTTTATATAAAATTCCAAATTCATTTAACAATTTAAATTAATCAACTGTTGTAGTGGAATTCTAACTCACTCGAGATCTTTGCTCAAGGCTTCTAAATGACTGCTTCTACTGCTGATGGTTTCATAACAGAATTGAGACAATGCCTCCACTAACTGGAAAATCTCAAACCGTGGGTGGTCTCAGGTTCATGGCTTAGCCATATAGGATGAAGGTGAACAATGCAAAAGTTGCCAGCCTTTGCATTCTGTGCCCCAGAGGAATTGAGTAGATTCAAGGAAGCACATTAAGAACCTGTACATTAGTCAGGAATGTAGATTAAAGATCAGCCATGATCTTCATTATCTTATTAAATGGCAATGGGGCTTGAGGGGTGAGTGGTCTTCTTCAGCTCCTACTTCCTTATTCAGTTTGTAAAAAAGATAGAATTGTTGGTCAAGCAGTTTACCCAAGGGCAACTAAAAGAGACCAGTCAGTAAGCCAGAGTGGGCTTAGTAAGTTTGTGTTAAATATTGAGTACCATTTTGTCTAATGTCATAAGGTGTCCATGCACCCAAGGGAAAAGTTGGAATCAACTTTGGTTGAGACTAGCTTGGATAGAAATCCAGCAGAAAATAAATTAATGGTGAGAATTTGTATGATTCCCTGAGAAAATGGAGAAAATTAAGGTGGAATTATTTGTTAGGCAGCAAACTAATTCTGGCTGATTTTAATTGCCAGGGTATAATGAGTAATATCTAGCAACAAGAAGAGATAAATTCATTATTACTTTGGATTGTTTATTGGCAATCAAACCAGGGAAAAGTTCATGTTTGCTCTAATTAGTCAACCTCAAATCATTTGGGAACATTTAAAGTTCACAGATCAGTGTTTTCAAGGAAGAGATTATCCAATTAACAGATGTCATACAGTACATTAAAAATGCTGACCCAATGAGTAGGAATGTTACAAAATTTTGAGATTTTAAAAATCAAGCCTGTAATTTATCCCATCGGATAAAAAGACCTTTAATTTGACACCTAATTCACTTTCATATCTTCAGTATTAAAAAAGTTGTTATTTTTTTATTTTATTTTTTACACTAGAAAAGGAAAAGATTGAAAGAAAGAAGAAAGTGAAGGAAAAAGTGAAAGTGTAGGAAATGTGACAACAAAAAAGGACGAAGACCCTATAAGAGCAAAATTAAAAACAAAAGAAAAAGAGTTAAGAAATAGACCCTAGGAGAGAAAGAGAAAGAGAAAGAGGAAAAAGAGAGAAACAAATATTTTTATGAGCATTACGTAAATGGGACATACCAACTCTTCGACTATCATCCCCCCTTACCTGACCTCAATTATTTTTTTTAAGTACTTTTGCACCCTATGTTTGTAATAATTCTATAAATGCAGACCACATCAGGTGGAAGTGATCTGGTTTACCTGCTAGGAGGAGTCTTATCTCTTCTAGGTGTAATGTTTCAAACATATTTGAAATCCACATATTTATAGTTGGTATTGGAGCCTTCTTCCAAAATTTTAGAATTAGCTTTTTTCCAGTTATTAACCCATAGTCCATTAGTTTCTTTTGAAACACATTTAGTTCTGGACCATCTTCTGTTATACTGAAGATAATCCATTCTGCTTTGGGTATCAGTCTTGTTTTAAATAACTTTGTAAAGATTTCAAAAATTTCATTCCCAAATTTTTGAATTTTTGTACAGAAAATTTTGTATGGTCATTTTCATACTCGGAAATTAGCATCTTGTTCCCTATTGCTTTTCCATTAACTTAACACAAAAGCTGTGATCGAGGACAGTCAATTGACATAAAAGCCCATAACTTTCTTAGAAAATAAGAGAACTGAATGAAATTTTCAGTTTAGATTGAAGCATTCTGAAATAAATATGATACATCTTACTTGGATGACCAGAAATTAAAGCATATAATTAGTTAGTTACCTAATTGTAGATAATTACAAAATTGATCGTTGTGACGGAAATAGTAATAAACACCCAGACTGCCTTGAAAATTCAAAAATGTGATATTCTCAAGATCAGAACTTTAATATTATTGTAATGTTAAAACAAAACCCCAACAAAAAAAATCATATTCATCAGTGTCATCAAATCAATTAAATTCATCTAAATTCAATTACTAGATCTAAACATCTATCCCATTCTTAAGAAAAGGCTATCAATATTTTTTTAAATAGACAATAACACAAAATATAGATAAGTTAGATGTTCTTATGACATGATTGTGCAAAAAAATAATGAATTTGGTTATCTTGAGAGTGGATTGTGATAGATCGGAATGTGGCCGCTGCCATGATACCCGCAATATCGGCAGGCAAGACACGGTCGATATCTGGGCCTAAATAACATATTTGAATCATCAGATTAAAATTAAACCACACCAAAAAGTAAGGTTAAGATGTTAAATAAATGATATCACTTTTGTTTTGTCCTGATGTGGAAGTCCTTGATGTTGATTTTGATCCGTGATGTTGAAGGCGTTAGAAGTCACGTTTAACTTCAATCCAGCGATGCAATCGACCAGCAACTTTTTTTTTAATCGGGAAGGGAAGCGCATATCAAATTTTCTTTATCAACTTGTAGGTCAGAGCAAATACCTCTCCGACAACCAATACAAACCTGAATTTTAATCCCGCCCCCCCCTCCACCCCCCACAACCTCCGGAATCGCTACCCCCCACCCCCACAGCCTCTGGAATCGCCACCCCCCACCCCCCACCCCCCACCCCAGCGTCTGGAATCGCTCGCACAGGCAGTGGCAGATCTGGAGCGCCGCTGATGGTAGGTTTTGTAACAACGCTACAATGAGTGGGAAGAACACATTGGGCGATTATTCAAAATTCAATATGCTCTGATGACAGAACAGAATTATTCATCAAATTTCAAGAGGAGTGAGTATAGCTCCTAGGCTTTGAATTCTGCTATCTGACTTACATTCCTGGAGAGTGTACAACAACAAAGCTTGTCTAATCAATAATTTAATCCGATTAGTTTTAACTTCTCTATCCCCCAAATATTTATCATCTTTCTCTATTAAGGTCCCACTGAATCATTTTGTCCCACTGATTAATTTTGTCCGGTTCATTCAAGGACTATCATGGTCCTTTTCTTCATAGTGCTATGAAGCTATACCTGTTCACTTCAATGAAACACTTGAACAAGGCTCCACTTTTAAGGCTCTGGCCACTCCTTTACAACAGAAGCAGTTTCTTTCATCCTACCCCATGAAACCCTCCAACACTCCAAACTCCTTGGTTAGCTCACCACTTGCAATGTAAACATTTCAGCCACCATTTTGCACACTGAAAGCTCCCACAAGCACCACTGAGATTACAACCAGATTACCAGTTTTAATGTTGTTGGTGAAGGGCTGAATATTAAGCAGGCCACCTTCCTTCTTCAGAATAATGCCATGTGATCTTGTATGAATGAAACTGCAGTCCTAACATTGATTTAACACTTCATCCAAGAATGGCACAGCTGACCATACACAGTCCCTTGACACTGTGCACCCTCAGCCTGGGGTTTATCCTCAAGCCCATAGAGTGAGACATAAGTGGAGGGAAGGCCAAGTTATGGCTGGACTTCTCTCTTGACCTACTTACACTAAATCTATCATGTTCATGAATGAATGCAACCTACAAATCTTATGTTCAATCTTTGTATTGTGGTAGTCAGGGGTAATCAGCACTTTAGAAAGTTAGTTCTGGTTCCACTTACTTCATCAATTTATTATCCATGTAACAACTTCCTTCTTGATCTCCTGAGTGTTCAGCTCAGCAATGCTCTTTGGAGGGATCAGATGCATGTCTAATGTAAAACTACACAACAGCTGATTTAATTTCAAGCGCTGAACTTGGTCCTTTCCCTCTACAAACTAACTCAACTCCGTTTTATACGAGGCACCCAGGTTACCTTTAAACAGACGTTCTTGAATTATTTTTCAGTAGCAACTATCTTTCTCCCATACATCAGCTGACCTGCATTTTCAAGAACACCATTTGGGAAAAAAATTGGTTGGATGCTTCAGCATCTAAAATATTTCCACCGCTCAATCCCCTGGTTTTGGTTTCATTACTTGTAGTATCTGCAGCTGGATTCCATCAAAACCTGATGCTTTATAAACCCAACAGTAAATCCAACATCTCAATGAGCATGTCACTTTTGGACTCACTGTTTCCTACAAATCCATTTGCAATTTCGGCCAACTTGGATTCACGACGAGAAGCAGTATTTACATTTTCTATTCTGAAAATCAGTGAAACAATAATAGTTTAGGCATTTCCTTTACGCTTTCAGCTCAATTACTCTTTAGGGGCCTGCCTGGTCTTACAATCAATGTGTTCCATTAAGTTTAATTTATTTCCCCAAATGGTCATTTTACTTTTATTTCATTTCTCTCTGCTCTCTTTGCAGATTGTTCTTTTAATATTTATTAAATGCCAAAAAAGGCCTGGATTCAAGTCTCACATTGGGAACCAGAGCATGGAATCTGTGCAGGCACTTCAATCCAGTACTGAGGGAGCGCAGCTTGTCAGAGGGGTCATCTTTCAGATCAGTGTTAAACTAGGAACCCATTTGCCCTCTTGAGTGGATGCAAAAGATCTTAGGATAAGCACAGTTTGAAAAAGGATTGGCTAATTTTGCATACCATTTGTTTCACATTTATTATTTTAACCAACCACTCAAAACAGATCCCGTGGCTATCCATGGGGAACAAAGGTCGAATGTGAGCGAGAAGCTTGAAGAAATTAGTATGAGCAACAAAAAATAATTTTGGAGAAGTTAATAGAACTGCAAGATGATAAATCCACAGAAGATAGACAAAAAATGCAGGAGTAACTCAGCAGGACAGGCAGCGCCTCTGTAGAGAAGGAATGGGTGATGTTTTGAGTCGAGACCCTTCTTCAGACTGAGAGCCAGGGGAGAGGAAAATTAGATATGGAAAGGTACAAATAATGTAAGGTGTGAAAAGTACAGATCAAAGCAGATGATCAAGGAAATGTACAATGATTCATTGTTGGATGAGGGGAAGTTGACAACGAGGCATGCTAACAGTAAAATTAATCAGGAGGACAGTGAAACTAGGAGAACTAGGGTGAATCAACAGAACCTGATGGCCTGTATCCTGGGTTTTGAAGGATATCTCTGTAGAGAAACTCTTTTCAATGGTTGCTACCTTTCAAAATTCCACATGTCCAGATTGGAAGGTAGGAAATGTAACCCTACTACTTCAAAAAGGAAGAGAGAAAACAGGGAATTACAGACCAATTGCTCTGACACTGGAGTAGAGACAACACTAGAATATATTATTAAAGATAACAGGATCCTATGAAAAAAGAAGATTGGGCAAGCTCAACATGGATTTATCAAAGGGAAATCCTGTTTGACAAATTTGTTGGCCTTGAGGTTGTAGCCAGCAGAATGTAGAATGGTAAACCAGAAAATAAGGTCTATAAGGCCTTCAATAAGGTGGCACGCAGAGACTATTAAATAAAACTAGAGTGCATGGTATAGTGGGTATGGTATGAGCATGGACTGAGGTTTGGTTAGTGAAAGAAAACAGGAAGTAGGACTAATAATTTCATGTTTAGCATCGGAAGCTCTGACCAGTGGGGTGCACAAGGATCAGTGCTGGGGCCACAGTTGCTCATAATTTATGTCAATGATTTGGTTGAAGGGATCAAGAGTATGATATCCAAATCTGCAAATGAAGCTGTGTGACTGTAAGAGCCAGGGTGCAAAGAGGGTTCAGGGCAACATTGAAAGATTCAGTAAAAAGGCAAGAACTCAGCAGATGGAAATATAAAGTGAAGGAAGTGAAGTCATTCATTTTTGTGGAAAGGCATCATAATTTTTAAATGGTGAGTTTGAAAGTGTTTAGTGCGGAGAGAGATCTTCTTGTGTTCAAATCACTAAAGTTAACACACAGATACAGCTAACAATAAGGAAGGCAAGAGGACAGAGGTCTTGCTGTTATTACAAAGGGCCCTGGTGAGCTGTACCAGGAATACTATGGATTGGCCTTTCTCCCTAACTGAGGAAGGATATAATTGTGATAAATGGAGTTCAACCAAGTTTCACCCAACTGATTTCTGGGATGGTAAATTGCTCTGGGATGGTAAATTGAAGAATGGGCCTGTTTTCACTTGAGTTTAGAAGGAAATGAGGTGATCTCATTGAAACACACAAAAATCTTACAGGATCAAACATAGTCAATGTTACCTGCAGCTGGGTCACAATCACAAAATAAGTGGGTTGGCCATTTAAGACAGATGAGGACAAATAGGGTGGTGAATGTTTGCAATTCTTTACCCAAAAGTCCATGTGAGTATGCAAGACCAAGAATTTTATATATTAATAGACTCATGGGATATCGGGCTTGTATTCAGTTTAGAGAGACACTACGGAAACAGGCACTTCGGCCCACCGAGTCTGCACTGACCAGAGATCTCCGCATACTAACACAATGCTACACACATTAGGGACAATTTACATTTATACCTAGCCAATTAACCTACAAACCTGTATGTCCTTGAAGTGTGGGAGGAAACTGAAGAAAGATCTCGGAGAAAACCCACGCAGATCACGGGGAGAACGTACAAACTCCTTACAGACAGCACCCGTAGTCAGAATCGAATCTGGGTCTCTGGTGCTGTAAGGCAATGGGTCGACTGCTACACCCCATGCAGGAAAGTGGAGCTAATATAAAAGATCATGCATGATAAAGTCGGTAGAGCTGCTACCTCACAGCACCAGCGACCCGAGTACTTTTGAAACACCTTGAGTTGGAAAACAATATTTAACAGTTTATTTAATAACAATTTCACTCCAGTAAGTGCTATCTAAGTTGATGCACTTTGTTATACTGGCTTCCTTTCAAGTGGTTATATATCTTGATTAGGGCCCAGTTCTATGTTCTCTGCAGTGCCCTGGTGCAGTCCATAGCGTAGGCTCCATCACTACCCTCACACCAGTCCATAAGCAACGCAGAGCCAGTAGGTGAGACGATGAAAACCCCTTGATATGTTACCTTTACATCAGTCATCACGGCACCTCCAATCTATTATTAACTAGTCTAATCAGCACTTTGCGCAGATGAGGTTAGTGGTTTAGTTCATCAGCAGCAACTGTAAGTACAGTGTAACAGTCTGGTTTGACAGCTCGAACAACCAGGAAGGAAGGAGATTACAGAGAGTGCTGAACATGGCTTGATCTATCACAGGTACTGACCTCCCCACATCGAAGGGATCTGTAGGAGTCCCTGCCTCTAAAAGGCAGCTAATATCATCACAGACCGACATCACCCTGGCCACACTCTAATTTCACTTGGGAAGAAAACCGTGATCACCAGGTTCAAGAATAGCTTCTTCCCAGCACCCAACAGGCTGTTCAACATTATGCAACACTAACATCAGCAACTATTAACTTCTATGGACTGTGTCTATGTTTGCACTAGACTTTGTGTTTGCACTATTATAATCTAGTATTACAGTTATTAATCTGTTGATATTTTTTATTATTACATATTACCTGCGTGTTATTATGTTTACGGACCTGTTAAGCTGCTGCAAGTAACAATTTCATTGTTCTGATGTTCGTATATATGACAATTAAACACTTGTCTCTCTTGACTCATGACTAATCTCTCTTACTGCATTTCTTTGCAGAACAAAATAAAAAATATGCCTCCTGTCCTGACTCTGAGACTCAGACTGGTTAGTTTCAGTTATAATAAGTCTAATCAGATCACAGCATGCATTGGATCTTGATGTCAGTTGTCAGGGTCTTAGCAATCTTCTCTCTCCAATTCACTCCAAGGAACAGGTCAAGGGGTTGATTCCTGCTCCATCTCTGACCCCTACCCGCCATCCCTACCCACCGTGTGACTACCCTTTCTTTAAATGTCAGTCACTGTAACGCAGGTTGCTTATTATCAACTCAGTCTGACACTCTATCTGCATCTCCATGCTGATCATAATCAAACTTTTCCAAATTATGAGTGTTCATCACTTGATTTCAAACTCAGAGCAACAGAACAGAAGGCCGTTCAGCCTATGGTGCTGCTTCCTGATGGGCCGCGCAGCTATAGACTGGGAACGCGGCCGGAGGCCTTTATCGAGGCGCCGCTGTCTCGATGCCTCCCGAATCGTTGCGTAGAAGCCCGGCCGGGGCCTCGCGGGTAGAAGCTAGGGTCGGGTGAAGCGGCCGATGGAGCCCGCAGCTGTGGCCAGGGTCGGCACCACAGAGGCGTGATATGGGATGTCGACAGCGGTGAAGTCTCGCGACGATGGGGCCTCGGCAGTGGTGAAGCCTCGCGGCGGCGGCGTGGTCGACGAGAGCGTGGAGGAACCGCCGTGATGGGGGGAGAGGAAGGACAATGGAGGGCCTGACGTGGAGCGACCGCCGTGAGGGAGGTGGGGGGGAGAACAATGGACAATAGGGGGGGGCAAATGACAATGGGGACCCGGCGTGGGGGAACTGCTGGGGGGGGGGGGGGGGGAAGCATGCGTGCTTTGTAACTTTGTCAGCGCTGTAGGTGGCCGCGATTTGTATACATTGTGTATGCAAGCAAAGAATCTCACAGTCGCTAGTCACATTCCTATTCCTACTTCTTTGACTGAGCTCTCCAATTAGACCCCTTCCTGCTCTGCTTCAGATCTTCGTAATCTGCTGAATCTGGCTCCACCTATCCTTTCAGGTAACACCCCTCCACATCTCACAGAGGCATTTTCTGGACTGAAAACTGGTCAACAATGAATTCCTGGGCAGACTGGAATATGTATCTATGATTATATTACTAAAACTCTCATCTTGTTCGTTTGTTTATTTGTTTATTTATTTGTATGCGTGTGAGTGATTTCCCAAAACACAGCCAAAACGGTATACGATAGTGCTACAATATTTGGCCCACCTTACTCACCATTGTCCTGTGGTGTGCATTAGCCACGTTTCGTTCAGATTGATGGTATATTTTACAAGTTATTCACATTTTAAACTTTACAAAAAACCACTTTACAAAACCACTTTTGCACTTGCCCTGCCCGTCAGCCGCGTCGATGTCACAATGACGTCCTGAAATTCATTTACATAAAAAAATCGCGATTTACAATGACATTTATTTTATTCTAAAAAAACTAATTTTAATCAAATTCTTCCATTTTCATTAACAGCTAACATTGTGTTTAGGTTATTTTAAAGAAAAAATGCACATTTTATTTTTTTAATTTCTTTTTTTTTTAAGTGCGATTTTCATTGTGGGGGGTGGCATAGGGGAGAAGTGAGGAGTGGGGGAGCAGATGAATAGAGGGAGAGGAGGGGGGTAGGGAGGGAGTGGGAGGGGAAAGTGGGGGAGGTGAGGAGTGAGAGTGGGGGAGGAGGGGGGATAGAGGGAGAGGAGGGGGGAAGTGGGGGAGGTAGAGTGAGGGATAGAGGGAGAGAAACGCAGTGGGGGATGTGAGGAGTGAGAGTGGGGGGTGTGATGGGGGGAGGTGAACAGTGGGGGAGCAGGGAGATAGAGAGGAGGGGGTAGGGAGGGTAGAGGGGTTATGGGAGAGAGAGAGAGAGTGAGAGGTGAGGGAAGGAGGGAGGGGAGGAGGAGAGGGGAAAGAAGAGGGAGGGTGATGAGGAGGGGGAGGGAGTGCTAGGAGGGGATGAGGGGATGAGGGGGAATGGAGGATAGGGGTAGGAAGAGGGATGGCGAGGTAAGGGAGTAGGGTAGGGGAAGAGGAAGGAGGGGAGGGAGGGGGTGAGGGGAGGGGAGGAAGCAGAGGAGGTTTGGTGGAGGGTGGGGAGATGGAGGATAATGGAGGAGGGGAATAGGGGACTGAAGAGGGAGAGTGAGATGCGTTCATATTGATTGTATATTTTACAAGTTATTGCCATTTTGAACTTTAAAAACGCTCCCACTTGCCGGCCGCGCCTGCGCAGTTGGGGAGGGTTGCTGTTACTCGCGTCACAACGGGGATCTCTGGCGTCACAACGGGAACCCGTCAGCCGTGCCTGTGCAGTTGGGGGCTATGGGTGAGTGGTGGAATATTGCGTTGAGGACGGGGCACGACGAGTCCGCACTTGGTCTAGTATTTATGTTACTAAAACATATGCGTGTGTATGCGTGTCTCCCCGAAACTACGCCAAAAAGTTACGCGATAGCGCTACAATTTTTGCCCCAGTTTACTCATTGTCCTGCGATGTAAATGAGCACGTTTCGTTCAGATTGATGATATATTTTACAAGTTATTGTAAACTTTAAACTTTAGTCTTAAACTTTACAAAAAACACTTTTCCATTTGTCCTGCCCATCAGCCGCGTTTGACGTCACAACGACATCATAATGAGATCCCAAATTTCTTTTTTTTTAAATTGCCATGGTTTTTTTTCACGTGTTCTTGCCTGGCCTCACAATGGGGACCCAACGACTCCACGGTAAGTTTCCTTCTACTTTACAAACACCTCCACGGGTCCTCTATTCACTTTATTAACTTTAACTTAATTTTTGAACATCTTTGAACGCGGCAGCCGCGCATGCGCAGTTTGGTAGAATATTGCGTTGGGGGAGCGGGCCCAACAGGTCCGCACTTTGTCTAGTTCAATATAAAGCGGAGCATTGATAATGCAGGGTTCCACCCTGACTTGAGCAGCCTGGCCATTTCCCAGCCTTTACAATACACAGTTAGAGTTAAATAACCTGTTCCAGAAGATCTGTTGAAATGTTAAATCAAAAAGTAAAATATCCGGTGTCTATAAATTCAGCACTGCAGGCCATTAATCAAACATGGCAGATTCCATAGTTCTGTCAGTCTGTCTCAAACATCAGCCTTGTAAAGGCTTCCAGAAATGAGGTTCATAGGAAAATCTAAACAACGAAATAGACCAAAGTCCAGAGAGGTTGCCAGTCCCTAGACACCACAATCACAGAGTTGTTGATCAATGTCTTTCAATGAGTGCACAACACTCTCAAACATGGGACTGAGAGAAAATTCCCTCTGGATACCTTTACGAATCAAAGTTGCCTACACCTTCCCCTCACTCTCAACTTCACTCCAGTTCCCCCAACCTTCCCCAGTTCCACCCCAACCCAGTGTTCTGCACGGCCCACAGAAATTTGAAACTATCTTTAAAGGAGCAGAAATCTGCAGTTACAATTGTCAGATGTATTCTCTCACAGGAAGAGTTAGACCCAGATCCTCATTCTAAAATATTCCAAGGTGCTTCACATTTATCTTCAGACAAAAACTGAGGGTGATCTATAGACATTAGGTTATCAAAAGCTTAGTCAATCAGGTAGATTTAAGCAGACTTTCAAAGAGTCTCATACTCTCTTTGAAAGTCTCTCAGACTTTAGAAAGGAATTGCAGACTTTAGGGCAGACTCGGCAATGATGGCCCTAATATTACTTTCACCTGTTCTCTCAGAACCAGTGAACTCACTCCACGGCCTGAATCATGCAGCCTGTCAAGCCAAATGAACACATTTATCAACAATGTGAGCTCAAACCTTGGACTCGTGGTTCTGAAAACCATTAATATCAAAGTGCGACAAACAGGTAGTGAACGATGGTGTGAAAAGGGGGAGATGTGCAGCCGGAGAATAAAATGCCATTGGTTTTTATTGTTATGCATACTGAGAAACAGTGAAAACATAGTTTGCGTGCTATCCAGTCAAAAATCATACAACACGAGTATAATCAAGCCGTACACAAGTACAACAGGTAGTGCAAAGAGAAAAATAACCATGGAGTCTTGCAGAACAGTGAAAGCAATGGACAGTGTACAGGGTCAGGCCAATCCCTACTTCCTCATTTCAGTGCGCCAGTCTTTAAGTGAGAATATAAAAAATTGAACATCTCCTGAAGGAAAGATTGGACCTTTTAGAGAATTGGAAGTTGTGGCAACTCTCTGTTACAGAAGAGAAACTTAATATATGGCATAATTTGAATGGATAGCATGTAAAATAGTCATTTCACTGTATCTATGTACATGTGACAATAAATGTGACACCGAGGGTGGTGGGTATATGAAATGAGTTGCCAGAGGAAATAGTTGAGGCAGGTACAATAACAACATTTAAAAGACGTTTAGACAGCTACATCCATAGAAATGGTTTAGAAAGATGTGGGCCAAACGTGGGTAAATGGGACCAATTTAGATGAGGTATCTTGACCAAAAGGACGAATTGGCCCAAAGGGCATGTTTCTATGCTGGATGACTCCAAATAAACCAAACCAAAAATCATAATCCAGGGTCTGATAATGAACTTGAAAAACTTGGTATACTTCATTAATTTGCATGATTGCATTAGTTTATAAAAACAGTGTATCATGATAGAGGAAATGCTCAGGCTAAACAAAAAATGGAATAATTAGTGTAGGAGCTATTTATGTTCAGGCTAGCTACTGTTGGCATTTTATATTGTTTGTCTAGATATTTCTAGCAGTAATATTTGGGACACTCGGGGGCGGTCATTTGATGCATAGAGGGGCGTAACATATGTGCTTAGGGGACAGGGAGTGAGGCAGACCAGGCACAGGAGGTGGAGAGTACACAGTTCTCACCAGATTGGGGAGAACAGAAAGCTACAACTTGTATGAGAATAAGGAGAACCTGGTATATTCATCTCTTTGTTTGTGCAACTACTTCAATAAAGAACCAATTAAACTGGAAATAACGACTGGAAGATCTGTTATTTTTGGTCTGCATAAGATCACCAGGGGAGTCGCACGATTGGCAGCCCCGCCAACAGTCTGTTTTTTCGTCTTTTAATTTTTTTTTAGTGTGTTAAAAGTTCGTGTAAATGTTCTCCGGTTCGTTTTAAGTGGGGGGAGGGGGAGGGGGATCTTTTTTTTCAGTTTCTTACCTTGCCGGAGATGAGATTTATTTTCAGATCGCATTCTCTGGTCGCTCTGCGGCCTACCATCGATGGAGCTGGAGGCCTCCTTGGACTGACCTTGGGCCCCACCGCGGGGCGTGACTTACATTGGAGTCGATCCCTTGCCTGGGATCACTCCAACCGTGGCCTGTGGACTTTACATCGGGAGCTCACAGTCTAGGGAGAGGCCGTGGATGTCGGGATCTCCAACGTCGCGGAAGGTTCGACCAGCCCTGATGCGGGGTTCGATTGTCCGGCGCGGGGGTTCTGACATCCCCCCCGACGCAGGAGCTGATCTACCCGACGGAGAGGGCCCGCCGTCGGCTATGGTAGTCAAGATTATCCCATCAACGGAGGGCTCGAGGGCCCCGACCGTGGGAGAGCAAAGGGAAGAGATTTAACTTTTTTTTGCTTTCCATCACAGTGAGGAATACCAATAACCCACCTGAAGGCACATCGGTCCGTGTAACGGGGAGCTGGAGACATCAGACGAGAGGAGCAAGGGCCGGTAGGAGGGTGAACCAGAGTAATAATAATAATAATAATAGATTTTATTTATATAGCGCTTTTCAGGACTCAAAGTCGCTTTACATTGAGACTCAAGAATAAACAAAACAAAATAGAGCAGTAAGACAGAGATGCAAAGGGGAGGGGAACATGGGACTAAGGGTATGCAGAGGTGAAGAGATGGGTCTTGAGGCGGGACTGGAAGATGGTGAGGGACTCAGAATTTCGGACCAGTTGTGGGAGGGAATTCCAGAGCCTGGGAGCTGCCCTGGAGAAGGCTCTGCCTCCAAAAGTGCAGAGGTTTGATTTCGGAGTGGAGAGGAGACCAGCTGATGTGGATCTGAGGGACCGTGAGGGTTGGTAGGGGGAGAGGAGGTCAGTGAGATAAGGGGGGGCCAAGTTGTTGAGGGCTTTGTAGGTGAGGACCAGGATTTTGTAGGTGATCCGGTGGGAAATGGGAAGCCAGTGAAGTTCTTTGAGAACTCGGGTGATGTGGTGCCTGGATTTGGTATGGGTAATGAGTCGAGCGGCTGCATTCTGGACCAGTTGGAGTCGGTTGATGCTGCTGGAATTGATTCCAAAGAGAAGAAAGTTACAGTAGTCCAGTCGGGAGGAGATGAAGGCATGGATGAGTCTTTCAGCAGCGGGGGGTGTGAGAGAGGATCTGATTTTGGTAATGTTGCGGAGGTGAAAAAATGATGTTTTGACAACATGGCGGATGTGAGGCTCAAGGGAGAGGGTTGAGTCAAAGATCACGCCAAGGTTGCGTGCCTGAGGAGATGGGGAGACAGTGGTGCCGTCAATAGTGAGAGTGGGGTTGTTAATTTTAGTGAGTGTTGATTTGGAGCCAATGAGGAGAAATTCTGTTTTGCTACTGTTTAATTTATGGAAGTTGAGTTGCATCCAAGATTTGACGGCTGATAGGTAGGAGTTGATATGGGAGAGAGCGGGGTGGTGGGGTGACTTGGTGCTGAGATAGATCTGGGTGTCATCAGCATAGCAGTGGAAGTCCAGGTTGAAGTGACGGAGTATATGACCAAGGGGGAGGATGTAGATGATGAAGAGGAGGGGACCAAGAACGGAGCCTTGGGGAACGCCTTGAGTGACAGTGGCTGTGGCAGAGGTGTGGTTATGGAGAGAGATGAAGTGGGATCGGTTGGAAAGGTAGGAACGGAGCCAGCTGAGTGCAGAACCTTCAATGCCAAGGTCCCTAAGTCTGGTGAGCAGGATGTTATGGTTGACGGTATCGAAGGCTGCACTCAGGTCGAGGAGGATGAGGATATTGAGGGAGCCAGTGTCAGCAGAGGTAAGGAGGTCATTGAGGACTTTGAGGAGAGCAGTTTCTGTGCTATGGAGGGGGGCAAAAGCCAGATTGGAGGGGTTCGAATAGGTTATACGCGAGGAGGTGGGAATGAAGTTGTGACGCGACGATACGCTCCAGGGTTTTTGAAAGAAAGGGGAGGTTTGAGATAGGGCGGTAGTTAATGAGAGAGGAGGGATCAAGACCAGGTTTCTTCAAGGCCGGCTACAGGAGGCGCCCCGGGGACACAAAGATGTCCCGGCGAGAGGAGGAGAGGAACGTTGGTTCACTGGAACTGCTCCAGTACATCGAGCGCGTAGGCCAACCAAATTTTGGACTTTGAATAATGGCACCCAAAATGGCGGTGCCCACATGTGTAACAAAGGCTAAAATAATTTCACTGTGCAGTTGCATATGCAACAAATAAAGCACTATTGAACTATTGGTTTAAAAAGGTCCCACCACATTATTTGAAGAGCAAGGCAGTTACTCAAATGCACAGAAACTACTGCTGTTGGCAGTCTAAAATAGAAGCATCCGTGGAGAGGACAACCGAGTCAATGTTCGGGACAAGAACCCTCTTTAGTTCCTAAAACTAAAGTTCTGATAAAAAGATCTTTGATCCAAAAGATTAATTCTGTTTTTCTCTTCACACGCACTGCCTGATCTACTGAATACTTCCAGTATTTTCCTGCTTTTAGTTTTGGATAGTTAACACGTGACCATAACATTTGCTGCTGAAGATTGCTCCCTGTAATATTATGGGAATATGATGATGTTAGTTAAATATGCTAGTAAAAAAATGTCGAGTTTATGGTTTTCACAAAGTACGTTCTGAAGAGGAGTGGGTGAACAGGTTTAATATCATTTTCAGCAATAATTGTAAAACAGTTCAAGTAATCTAAATAGCAGGCAACTAGTAATCTCAATGTGCTGACAGGCATAGAATCCCCAGATGGCTATTCTCAGAGTTAAGCCGTGTGGTTAGAGATCCTGTTAATGGGGCCTTTTAATTAGCGTTCATGAGGTTTATTGATTATGTTGCCCTTTTTACAGATCGTAAAGCACCTCTAATTATTTCTTTGTTATGCTGTTATATATTTGGAATTGAAGTCAGAAGGCTCCCACCATTTAATTCTGCAGAATATCTGTTTTCTGAGATGCGGGCATGGATCCTGTTCAGGAAAGAACTGCAGATGCTGATCCAAATCGAAGATAGACAGCATCTCTGGAGAGAAGAAATGAGTGAGGTTTTAGGTCGAGACCCTTCTTCAGATGATCCTGTTCAACGAGTCAGGCTGCCACCAACCCCTCTGGGTACTGAGATATTCTGCCAGTGTAGACACAAAGAACAGCCGCTCTCGTGGTATTGTGCTCCCTTGGTACTGCCCCACCATTACACCACTCACTCAACCCAACCTACGATATGTATGTCCCATGGCAAGGCCCCTACACTTTAATATACAAAGGCTTTAAGATGATTAGATTATGATTTAATTAGTAATTGTCAACCTGCTCTTCTACAAAGTTGTAATGTGTTGATTATTGTCACGTGTAACGAGATGCAGTGAAAAGCTTTGCTTGCATGCTATCCTGTCAAATCATACCAAACATTACAATCAAGCCATACAGAAGTACAATAGGTAATGCAAAATGAAAAATATCAGAGTGCAGAATATAGTCTTTAGAGTATTGTAATATTAGTTATAAAGTGCAGATAAACAAAAAGTGCAAGATCCACAATGAGATTGGAAGATCGACAATGATGACAAGTATAGAATAAGAACATGCCCACTGAGACAGTATAATCTGACCAAAAAGATAGCACTTACATCAGTGCAACACTTGTTACTGTCACACCAACATTGCAGCACTCCCCAGTACCATGCCACCAACTATGAGGTACACCCTCTGATGGTGACCCTTTGTACTGCACCACGCATGCAATGAAGCCCCTCCACCAGTACAGGATTTCCTTGATACCACAACTCCAGCAGTGCAGCACTCCCTCATTAATGTCCCTTAGGATGGCACAGTGGTGCAGCAGGCAGAGCTGCTACCTCGCAGCTCCAGAGACCCGGGTTCAATCCTGACCTCGGGTGCTGTCTGTTTTGAGATTGCATGTTCTCCTTGTGACTGCATGGTTTTCCTCCGGGTATCCCAGTTTCCTCCCATATCCCGAAGTCGTCTGGGATTGTAGGTTGATTGGCCTCAGTGTATAGGAAATGGATTAGAAAGTAGGACAACGTAGAACTAGTGCAAATGGGTGATCGATGGTCGGTGTGGACTTGGTGGACCAAAGTGCCTATTTCCACTGTGTCCCTAACACTAAAGCTAAAACGAAACACCAGTACAGCAGTCCCTATATCGCTCATAATATGATTGAATTCACAATCTTCTGACATTGTGAGATCTCTCCACTGAGATGTGGACTGACTCGGAAAACTTCTGTCCCATTGGAAGCAAATTAAACTATTGAGGCACGGCAATAAAGAGAAGGTATCTCTTTTTAGACAGTGTTATTAGGCTGATGTTGCTTTGAGAAACTCCCAAATAATGCAAGCTGGGCAGTCACATTCTCAGAATAATTAGTCTGTTCTGTCAGTCACAAGGTTCAAACACAAAGTGAGGCATCAGTCTGCCCAGCGCACCTTGTGAAGGGAGTGTGAACCCTGGAGATGCCAACAACTGATCCTGTAATCGAATCTCCAAACCACTGGGCTTTAACCATCAGGTTGCATTGAGTCTGTGTGCATTCTCTTGAATGTAACAAAAGGGTGATCTAATTTATGTGTTTGAGTAGAAATGATAGTGTAGATTGAGAAACTGGCTGAAAATCAGAAGACCGCAAAGACTGAAAATAAGAAATAAAACCTGAATATGCAGGAAATACTCAGCAGGTCAAGCTGTATCCATGGAGACATAACCAGAATTAAAATTTCAATCCAAAGACCCTTCATCAGGACTGGGAAACAAAGATAAAAATGTAGATTTTAAGTTACATATGGTTGAGCAGAGATTGACTAACAAGGTGTCTTCCGCTGTGTGATGGGAATGGGGGGGGGGGGGGGGGGGATAGTCCAGAACAAGAGAAAAATTCAAGGCAGGCTGTTCAGAGATTAGGTCATTTCTTACTAACAGCCTGGGGAAATCGTGAACACACCCTCCAAAATCCTGCAGATTGTGGGGTTCGAGGGGGTGGGGGGGGAGGACGTTAGTCTTCCCAAAACTGGGATTGTTATTTTTAGGAGATGGCAGGTGCTGTCTGTATGAAGTTTGTACATTCTTTCAGTGACCGTGTGGGTTTCCTCCCATACTCCAAAAACGTACAGGGCTTGTAGGTCAAATGGCTTTGGTAAATTGTAAAATGACCCCAGTGTGTCAGATAGTGTTAGTGTACAGGGTGATCGCTGGTTGGTGTGGACCAGATGCGCGAAATGATCTGTTTCTGCGCTGTATCTGTAAAATCTAAAGTTAAGCCTAAAACATTCTTCAGGCCAATCAGTTGCAAGACCTGAAACATGATCTCTCTCTCTTTCCTTCTACAGATGCTGCCTGACCAGCTGGGTTCCTCCAAAAGTTTGTTTTTTGTTCAAGAATCTAGTTGTTCATCCAACAGTTTGTTTTTTGCTGAAAATTCCAGTTTCTGTAGTCTCTTGGTTTAATTCAATACAGGGGACGGCTTGAATGGGTGGATGGCCTCCTATTGTCTCAGTGCTTCCATTACAAACTGAGCAGTAAGTGGATTTATCCCACATCAAAACAATTCCCCAATGAACTCAAAGCTGTTTGATGTTCCCCATGCAGTTAAAATGGAGTTGGGGTTTTGCCCAAGGCTTATGAAATGTTATTGACAAAATGGAAACAAGACTTGCAACCACAATTAGAAACAGTATCCTATTTACCATCTAAAAACAATGGATATTTTGGCAACATTCAACTGCTTTCAAAGCCTTCTCCACCCAAAGGGAAATGTACATTATCTGCTTCGAATTCAACATGGCAATATGTCAATGGAAGCTAATTAGTCTTGTAATTTAAATAAAGTATGAAAGATGGAAAGGGTTTATATTTTGCAATGATGTTTTGACTTCTGGGTTGGCCCAAAGCACTACACAACTAATGAGGAACTTTCGAAGCACATTCACTGCAGTGATGCTGGAAAGAGCTGCACATTTGTAACCAGTGAGGCCCCACTCCAAGAAAATGGATAAGGCCAGATAGCCAGTTTTAGATAAAGGTAGACACAAAATGCTGGAGTAACTCAGCAGGACAGGCAGCATCTCTGGAGAGAAGGAATGGGTGATGTTTCGGGTTAAGACCCTTGTTCAGACTGAAGACCACCGCTCCACTGCATCTTTCCCAGCTAGCTTTAGAGACATTGATTGACAGATAAATATCAGCCAAGATGTTGGAATAAACTCCTCATTGTTATGACTATTGTACCTACTATTTATAGCTTAGAGAGGCCATTCAGCCCACTGGCTCCATACTGACTCCCAGCAGAGCAATTCCATCAGTCCCCTTCCCTTTTCCCTGAAAACTAACAACTTGTTCTTCCTTACATGCCTGGCAACTCCCCTCTGGTTCTTTGTGCCATTCACCTACACCTAAATATTAATGTACAGCATCCAATTAATCCCCCAGCACCTCTGGTACGTTGGAGACAACGGGTGCACCTGGGGGAAACCCATGCGGTCACAGGCACAACGTGCAAACTTCATGCAGACAGCACCAGAGGTCAAGATCGAGCCGAGGTCCCTGGAGCTTAAGGTGTAAATTTAATGCACCATCCCATTAAAATTGCAAAAGTTCAAAAAGCCACAATTGGAAGAGTACGGAGGTCTCAGAAATTTGGGGGATTAGTGGAGATTTACAGAGATGGTAATCAAAAATCTTTCCACCTTGAATAAAAGTGAAATGATTAAATATATCATTTTGATTTTGGATGAGCTGAGGCACAGTAAAACCCTGTGCAAATCCGAAAATGCCTCCTTGCTCGATCGGTCCTCTTATGGATGAATTTGACTGCACTTGTTCCTAATTTGATTCAGACTTTCAGCAGTAACACAATCTCTAATGGACTAGTCTGCCCCAAAGTCAATTTACTTTGTCCTTTATCTGGAGGGTAAATCAAAGCAAGTAAAATGGGCTTGACATTTCGGGCATTTCAAATGGGAGAGAGTTGTAGCAGCATTTTTAACTCTCGCAACATTTTGTAAAGCTGGGAAACTAATTGGCTCCTCTGTCCTGGCCTGCTGGCCTTTTGGCTTGGATCATCACGCTGTGCCAGTTCTTTATCTGAGCTCTCCACCAATCTCTCCAAAGCTCAGATGTATTTATCCTCAGCTTGGACAAGTACCACGACATCACTATTAAGTTCCAACAGCCCCAGTGTCACTGGGCAGCCAAAAATGTTTCATCAGACTAGCCGCCACCCTAATATTTAAAATAAATTCATGTTGTAACCCCAGTTCCAATCAGGTTTAACATTTTTAACAACTCTGAATTTGAAGGATACAGGATGACGCCAGAAATGCAGCGACACTTGTAAACTGGCTCAGTGTAATCTATTATCTAATGCTCTTGTACTTAAGTATAATTGCGTCTAATATATAGTAAGATTCTTACTGAACTGTATGCAAACTAAGAATTGTATTGCACCTAGGTACATGAAGATAAAGTAAAATTAAACGATGGCCTCTTGGGCCAGCAGCACCTTAATTTAAAACTTTGTTTAACAAACGAAAAGAGTTGGGGGGTCTAGCGCTCCCTAACTTTATGTATTATAACTGGGCAGTAAATATTAAAAATATGATTCACCTGCTGGACAATTCTGCCCAGCAGGTGGACTGGATTATAATGGAAAAAAGGGGATTGCTCCCCGAATAATATAGGAGCGATTATTCTCTCTCCAATAAATTTGAATAATAAAAATTATAATAAAAATCCAATTATATATAGCACTATTAGAACATGGAAGCAAATAAAACAGAATCTAAAATTAAGAAACCTATCTCTCTTAATACCAATAGTCAATAACCCATCGTTTAAACCTTCAATCATAGATAAATCATTTATACAATGGGAAAGAATGGGAATCAAAACGCTCGAAGATCTGTATGAATTAGAAAAATTACTATCATTTCAACAACTACAACTGAAATATAATTTGAAAAATAATCAATATTTTAAATATCTACAAATCTGTGACTATTTGAAAACACACACAAAAGATTATTATAATATGCCTTCCGACTTACTAGATGAAGCAATGAAGACAAAGGCGGAATCAGTTAATTTAATATCATACTTATATAATATCATCTTAAACATAGAAATACCCACAACAGATGGAATTAGAAGAGATTGGGAACAAGATCTAGGTATAAAAATTTCAAAAGAGAGTTGGGATAATCATTTATTACAGGTGCATAAATGCTCGATCAACGTACGACATACGCTTATCCAATTTAAAACATTACATAGATTATATTATTCAAAAACCAAACTAAATAAAATCTTTCCTAACGTCTCACCAATCTGTGATAAATGTATATGTCAAGAAGCTACCATAGCACATTCTTTTGTTTTTTGTACAAAAATCCAAAAATTCTGGTTTGAAATATTTGATATTTTTTCAAAATTAATCAAAATAAAACTGGTACCAAAACCAGAATGGATTATTTTTGGAATATCGGAAGGTATTTCTGAATTAAACGTGTATCAGAAGAATTTACTCAATTATGGGCTAATAATGGGAAAAAAGCTTATACTTAAATTCTGGAAAAATGCGCCCACACCAACAATAAAAATGTGGACATCAAATATGTTGGAAACATTACATCTGGAAGAGATGAGATTCCTCCTAGTAGGCAAAGTAGACCAATTTCAAAAGACGTGGTCTACGTTTTTGGACCTATTACAAGCATGAGGTGCAATAGTAATTTAGAAAAACAAATAAATAAATAAAAGGTATCTGGACCTGGTAATGGGAGGTAAAACAAAAACAGACTTGGTTGGTAGTTCCTTCTCTATGAAGTATGTTATAAGAGTTATAATAGAGCGATTGTTCCTTCTTTCTTTCTCTTTCTTTTCTAGGGTCTATTTTCTAACTTTACTTCCTTCTCTAACTTCTTTTCTAAGGGGCTTTCTTTTCCCAACACTCTTTTGCACTTCACAACCTTTGCGCACTTTCTTCACTTTTCTTACTTCTTTCTTTTTCTTTCTTAAAGTTTAAAAAAGTGAAAAAAAAAAAAAAAAAAAAAAAAATTTAAAACTTTGTTTTAAACTCCATAATGACCTCACCTTCCACCTTCAAAACTTCCTCCCACCCCACCACCCCCTCCAACTTCCAATCCTGCACTCTTGAACCATCCCCTATTCCCATCACTCCACCACCGGCAACCGTGCCTTCAGTCTCCTTTGCCTTGCGTTCTGGGATTCCTTCCAAAAACCCATCCCCCTTGTTCACCTTCTCCAACACTTATTGAAGCTCACTTCTTTGCCCGAGTGTTTGGTCTCCTCTTTGTTAATCCTCCTGGTTTGAGGGAATTTATTGCAGTAGAGGCCCTTTATAAATACAACTCATTATTGCTGCATGTATAGGAAGGATCTGCAGATGCCTGTTTACACCGAACATAGACACAAAATGCTGGAGTAACTCAGTGGGACATGCAACATTTCTGGAGAGAAGGAATGGGTGATGTTTCGGGTTGAGACCCTTCATTAGTCTGAATAGGTCGATCCATGCAAGGTTTTTTTGGACAGGCATATGGTTGGAACAAAGGTCGATAAGAACAGTAGGCGTGAGAGGTTTGTAGAGTTACGGATTGTGAAGTCAGAGGAAGGAAATTTACAGATGAGGTGAGGGGGATATAGGTGGGAGTCCAGATGGGGCACATGGGAAGGAAGGATGGGGGGGGGGGGGGGAGGGAGAAGGGGGGGGGGGGGTTGGGGTTATTTAGAGGTTATCTAAAATTTGAGAATTCAACTTCATACCGTTGGGTTGTAAGTTGAAAAAGGTGCAAATACTCAGCATGTCAGTGTATCTGTGGGGAAAAAAATAAGAGCTAATATTTCAGGTTAAAAACGATATCGTCAGTCATTATTCTAAAGGAATGCTTAGACAGAAAGTGTGAGTGCTTGGCCAGTGAATAAACTTGATGCGCAGTACTCACAGGCTGAAGGCTGCAGCATTTTTGCCCCAGTCAGGAAGTAAGGACAGGCCACAGTGGTGACCCAGATGAGCCTGCTGCAATACTGAAAGGAGTGCTGCACTATCACAGCTATTGCTTCTTGCCTGGCGTGTTTAACCAAGATTCAGCCTGCTCTTTAAGCCGTACAAAAATGTCCAGTGTCACAATTCTGAAGATGAAGTAGTGAGTTCTCCAAGGTGTCCTGGCCAATCTTGAAACTCCAACCACTATCATTAAAATTGCTGTACCCGACTGTGGACTTTTGCTGAGGATAGATGTGTTTCCTGCAATGGTGACTGGACATAACTGGCTGCTTGTCCTGGGGATGTGGAAAGGGTGGCACACATGTATGTTTTACTTTTATTTTACAGGCAGGCTGTCTGATTGAGTTCAATGCAAGCAATATCAAATCACAACAGGAATTATCTCAGCTTCAACCAGCCTTTGATCTCTGTACTTTCATATCCTCACCCATCAGGGCATAGGAATCACTTGTAAGTTCGAGCTTTTTGGAGGAGCCAGTTCAAGATTTCCAGTGCCCTGGGTGTGAAGAGCTTCCTGATCCTAAATCGTTGTTCTCATTATAACATTCCACCCTGTTGTTCTGCCACCATCCATTGTGGGAAATGTTTTTTTCTTATCCCACACAATCAACTCCCATTATCTTAAAACACTGGACTACCTTCACGCATCGAAAGGAAGAAACACACTCTTTGCCATCCGTCCTTATAGATACATAGAAAATTGGTGCAGGAGTAGGCCATTCGGCCCTTCGAGCCTGCACCGCCATTCAATATGATCATGGCTGATCATCCAACTCAGTATCCCGTACCTGCCTTCTCTCCATACCCCCTGATCCCTTTAGCCACAAGGGCCACATCTAAATCCCTCTTAAATATAGCCAATGAACTGGCCTCAACTACCCTCTGTGGCAGAGAGTTCCAGAGATTCACCACTCTCTGTGTGAAAAAGTTTTTCCTCATCTCGGTCTTAAAGGATTTCCCCCTTATCCTTAAGCTGTGACCCCTTGTCCTGGACTTCCCCAACATCGGGAACAATCTTCCTGCATCTAGCCTGTCCAACCCCATAAGAATTTTGTACGTTTCTATAAAATCCCCTCTCAATCTCCTAAATTCTAGCGAGTATAAGCCAAGTCTATCCAGTCTTTCTTCATATGAAAGTCCTGACATCCCAGGAATCAGTCTGGTGAACCTTCTCTGCACTCCCTCTATGGCTATAATGTCCTTCCTTAGATTTGGAGACCAAAACTGTACGCAATACTCCAGGTGTGGTCTCACCAAGACCCTGTACAACTGCAGTAGAACCTCCCTGCTCCTATACTCAAATCCTTTTGCTATGAAAGCTAACATACCATTCGCTTTCTTCACTGCCTGCTGCACCTGCATGCCTACTTTCAATAACTGGTGTACCATGACACGCAGGTCTCGCTGCATCTCCCCATTTCCTAATCGGCCACCATTTAGATAATAGTCTGCTTTCCTGTTTTTGCCACCAAAGTGGATAACCTCACATTTATCCACATTATACTGCATCTGCCAAACATTTGCCCACTCACCCAGCCTATCCAAGTCACCTTGCAGTCTCCTAGCATCCTCCTCACAGCTAACACTGCCCCCCAGCTTAGTGTCATCTGCAAACTTGGAGATGTTGCCTTCAATTCCCTCATCCAGTTCATTAATATAAATTGTAAATAGCTGGGGTCCCAGCACTGAGCCTTGCGGTACCCCACTAGTCACTGCCTGCCATTGTGAAAATGACCCGTTTACTCCTACTCTTTGCTTCCTGTTTGCCAGCCAGTTCTCTATCCACATCAATACTGAACCCCCAATACCGTGTGCTTTAAGTTTGTATACTAATCTCTTATGTGGTACCTTGTCGAAAGCCTTCTGAAAGTCCAGATACAACACATCCACTGGTTCTCCCCTATCCACTCTACTAGTTACATCCTCGAATAATTCTATAAGATTCGTCAGACACGATTTACCTTTCGTAAATCCATGCTGACTTTGTCCAATGATTTCACCACTTTCCAAATGTGCTGCTATCCCATCTTTAATAACTGACTCTAGCAGTTTCCCCACTACCGATGTTAGACTAACTGGTCTGTAATTCCCCGTTTTCTCTCTCCCTCCCTTCTTAAAAAGTGGGGTTACGTTTGCTACCCTCCAATCCTCAGGAACTACTCCAGAATCTAAAGAGTTTTGAAAAATTATCACTAATGCATCCACTATTTCTGGAGCTACTTCCTTAAGTACTCTGGGATGCAGCCTATCTGGCCCTGGTGATTTATCAGCCTTTAATCCATTTAATTTACCCAACACCACTTCCCGACTAACCTGGATTTCACTCAGTTCCTCCATCTCCTTTGACCCGCGGCCCCCGGCTATTTCCGGCAGATTATTTATGTCTTCCTTAGTGAAGACGGAACCAAAGTAGTTATTCAATTGGTCCGCCATATCCTTGTTCCCCATGATCAATTCACCTGTTTCTGACTGCAAGGGACCTACATTTGTTTTAACTAATCTCTTTCTCTTCGCATAACTATAAAAACTTTTGCAGTCAGTTTTTATGTTCCCTGACAGTTTTCTTTCATAATCTATTTTCCCTTTCCTAATTAAGCCCTTTGTCCTCCTCTGCTGGTCTCTGAATTTCTCCCACTCCTCTGGTATGCTGCTTTTTCTGGCTAATTTGTACGCATCATCTTTTGCTTTGATACTATCCCTGATTTCCCTTGTTATCCACGGATGCACTACCTTCCCTGATTTATTCTTTTGCCAAACTGGGATGAACAATTTTTGTAGTTCATCCATGCAGTCTTTAAATGCCTTCCATTGCATATCCACCGTCAACCCTTTTAGAACTAATTGCCAGTCAATCTTGGCCAATTCACGTCTCATACCATCAAAGTTACCTTTCTTTAAGTTCAGAACCGTTGTTTCTGAATTAACAATGTCACTCTCCATCCTAATGAAGAACTCAACCATATTATGGTCACTCTTGCCCAAGGGGGCACGCACAACAAGACTGCTAACTAACCCTTCCTCATTACTCAATACCCAGTCTAGAATAGCCTGCTCTCTCGTTGGTTCCTCTACATGTTGGTTTAGATAACTATCTCGCATACATTCCAAGAAATCCTCTTCCTCAGCACCCCTGCCAATTTGATTCACCCAATCTATATGTAGATTGAAGTCACCCATTATAACTGTTTTGCCTTTGTTGCACGCATTTCTAATTTCCTGTTTGATGCCATCCCCAACTTCACTACTACTGCTATTATAATTTAATATTTCTGTCCCCTTATCATTGAAAATCCCCCCTTCCTGGAGGTAAAAAACAAGACATTGCCTATGATGCTCTGGATGGTATTGAATGAATGAATGAATGAATACTTTATTGTCATTATAACATGTAAACATGTACAACAAAATTAGAAATGCCAACCTGGGAGGACGTGCATCCTGGTATTCATCGACCACCTCTGCCAACTGTGGAAGAGTTTACAGTTCCCACATTGGCCTCAGTAGCCATCAAATTGCCGTTGAAGTAGGGCACCCTCGACCCAGAGGGGTTAGTTTAGTTTAAGTTTCAGAGGTACAGCATGGAAACGGGCCCTTCGGCCCACGCCGACCATTATTCACCTGTTCACACTGGTTCCGTGTTATCCCACATTCTCATTCACTCCCTACACACTAGGGGGCAATTTGCAGAGCCCATTTAACCTACAACCCCTCATGTCTTTGAGATCTGGGAAAAATATTTCTTATTCTACTCTGTCTTGCATGCCCATGTTTTACATACTGGGCACATCATTAAGGAAGTCAAAGAGAGGGCATGGTGGCATGCACCATGGATAATTATCCTCGAATTGATCAACCGACATCCATCCGAGATGCTGGCAGAAGCTGGGCTCCAGCACCAGTACTGAAGACTAACAGCACCACTGAGTGGAACAACTGAGAACAGCAGGTGTCACTGTTCCCGATTCAGGAGCAGGGAGATAGAGACTTCTGGTGCTGGAATCGAGCAAAAAAAGACGTGCTGGAGGAATTCAGAGGATCAGGCAGCATCTTTGGAGGGAAATGGACAGATGACGGTTTGAGCTAGGACCTGTCTTCAGATGATTCCACCATTGTGACCTGCAACCTTCCACATGGTAAAACAGAAAGAGAACCACCTGACCAGGTATCCAGGTTGGTAATCAACAGGAGGATCCTGAAGAAGAATGGGGAGAGAGGTTTAGAAAAGTAGTTCCAGAGTTTAGAGTCCAAGCAATTGAAGGCATAATTAAATCCAAGGGAGCAGGATTGCATGAGCGCAGAGATACTAGAGGGGGATTACAGTAGGACATTGAATGATACAAGAACAAAACAATTAAAATTAAACTGCTGCCATTCTACACGCTAGTGAAGGTCAGCAAACACAGGTGAGGGATGGGCTGTGATGAGTGAACAGGATCCTTCATTTCCTCAAAAGACCCCGAGCGGATTCACAGCAATTAATTACTTTTGAAAGGTAGGCATGCTGCCAGCATCCTACATGCAACAAGATGTTTAGTTCTTTGTTTAGGTGTTGTTTGCGGAGGAACACTTATTGATCCGGGAATGCCGGGTAGAATTTACCCAATCTTCCGCCGCACCTTCAGTCAGTTTCAAAATGTGAAAACCCAGGCTGACAAACTCCTACAGTACTAAGAGTGCCACACTGTTGAAGGCACTCATTCAGAGATGCTAAGCTGAGGTCCCCTATGCATGCTCAGATAGATGCAAACAGATACTACTGCAGGATTTTGATGAAGTGCGGGGAGTATTCACGCAGGTGAAGTGCGGGCCAATATTAATCCTCACATAAGATCATTCATATAGGCCAGCTCACCAATGGTCTGAGCTTGTGTACGGGTTGGATCTCCATTCCGTACATTATGATAGAAGATATTATCTGGCTATAATGTGCTGTAGAATATCCTGTGTTGGTAAAATATGCAATGGGAAGGCAAGTCTTTCTCCTGCTATTCTCTGCAGTTTGTCTAAGTCCATGTCCTCCAGAAGCTGCAGATCATCTCATGCTTTCCCTCACTTTACTTAGGTCTTCCAAATGCTCTGATTGAGAGCATAGGCACCTAACTGTTCTTCATGGAGCAGAGATGTTAAGAATGATTAAAATTGATTGGTTTAGAGGGACTGAACCGAGTAAAACAGTGGATACACAAGAGACCACAGATGCTAGAAATTTGAGAAAAAAAATGCTGGAGGAACTCAGAGGGTCAGGCAGCATTGTGAAGGGAAGTGGACACATGATGTTTTGGGTCAGGACACTTTTTTAGTCTGAAGCAGAGGGCAGACAGGAGACGACCAGCAAAAGAATCAGGGGGGAGAAGTGGTGAAGCGCTTTGTTCTGCGGTACATTGAAGAAGAAACATAGAAAAATAGGTGGAGTAGGCCATTCGGCCCTTCGAGCCAGCACCGCCATTCAATGGGATCATGGCTGATCATCCAAAATCAGTACCCCGCCCCTTCTTTTTCCCCATATCCCTTAATTCCTGGAGCCCTAAGAGCTAAATCTAACGCTCTCTTGAAAACGTCAAGTGAATTGGCCTCCACTGCCTTCCGTGGCAAAGAATTCCACAGATTCACAACTCTCTGGATGAAGAAGTGTTTCCTCACCTCAGTCCTAAATGGCCTACCCCTTATTCTTAAACTGTGACCCCTGGTTCTGGACTCCCCTAACATCGGGAACATTTTTCCTGCATCTAGCTTGTCCAATCCTTTAAGAATTTTATATGTTTCTATAAGATCCCCTCTCATTCTTCTAAATTCAAGTGAATACAAGCCCAGTCAACCCATTCTTTCATGATATGTCAGTTTCGGCCCGAAACGTTGCCTATTTCCTTCGTCCCATAGATGCTGCTGCACCCGCTGAGTTTCTCCAGCACTTTTGTCTACCTTCGATTTTCCAGCATCTGCAGTTCCTTCTTAAACATCCCGGGAATTAACCTGGTGAACCTATGCTGCACCCCCTCAATAGCAATAATGTCCTTCCTCAAATTAGGAGACCAAAATTGCACACAATACCCCAGGTGTGGTCTCACCAAGGACCTGTACAACTGCAGTAGGACCTTCTTGCTCCTAAACTCAAATCCTCTCGCAATGAAGGCCAACATGCCATTTGCTTTCTTCACTGCCTGCTGTAACCTAGATTTCGTTGCCCGAGAGAGCAGTGGACACAGATTCATTCATAAAACAAAGTG
Organism: Malacoraja senta; assembly: GCA_038087875.1. Taxonomy (NCBI): domain Eukaryota; kingdom Metazoa; phylum Chordata; class Chondrichthyes; order Rajiformes; family Rajidae; genus Malacoraja; species Malacoraja senta. The sequence continues at coordinate 38,188,243 of CM075977.1, read as the reverse complement.
AGGGAATGGAAGTGTTAGAACATTTTCAAAGCTAGTACAGGCACAATGGGCTGAATGGCATCTTACCTGAAATTCCACAGTTCTGTAAATATCTGCTGGCAATCCTTCAAAAAACTTGCACTACCCTGCCACAAAGCACCAAGTTGCTTAACACCAAGCAGTTCCTTCAGCAATTTATGCTTGAGTAGTGGCCTGATTCATCATTCCATTGGATTGTGTAAGACAATCTGAGAGGGTCACTGTGATTTGGGAGGAACTGACACAGAGACACCACCATGCACCATTGGGCTAATTATGGGTCAATTCCAGTGGCTGTCACGAATCAATGGCATCAGGACAACTCATTAAAGTCACCGTCAGTAAACACACCACAGGGGGATCTCAAATGTATTTGCAATCTTGCAGGAAAATCAGGTTGAAGTGGGCAGAAAGCACTGAGTAAGTGCCAGCATGCAAGAATCATGAATCAAGAATTCCTGGGATGTCAGGACTTTCATATGAAGGAAGACTGGATAGACTTGGCTTATACTCGCTAGAATTTAGGAGATTGAGAGGGGATCTTATAGAAACGTACAAAATTCTTATGGGGTTGGACAGGCTAGATGCAGGAAGATTGTTCCCAATGTTGGGGAAGTCCAGGACAAGGGGTCACAGCTTAAGGATAAGGGGGAAATCCTTTAAGACCGAGATGAGGAAAAACGTTTTCACACAGAGAGTGGTGAATCTCTGGAACTCTCTGCCACAGAGGGTAGTTGAGGCCAGTTCATTGGCTATATTTAAGAGGGAGTTAGATGTGGCCCTTGTGGCTAAAGGGATCAGGGGGTATGGAGAGAAGGCAGGTACGGGATACTGAGTTGGATGATCAGCCATGATCATATTGAATGGCGGTGCAGGCTCGAAGGGCCGAATGGCCTACTCCTGCACCTATTTTCTATGTATCTATGTATCAGAGGCTTCATGGATATGAACAATTTTCAAATACTCCATTGGTTGTAATAGCACTTCCTACATCTTGCAAAGTGTATAGATATGCAAATATTTTCTACCATTAATCCCCAAACTTTCTCTGTGCTTGACCTAAACTTCTCCTCCCTTGTTCTCCTTCCACAAAGATCAGTGGGAAGAAGTGTTTTGTGATGGACACTTAGTTCTCAATCCACAAACCTGACTGTCCCGGTAGACCCATTGTCTCTGCCTGTTCGTGCCCCACCGAACTCATCTCCACCTACCTCGACTCCATCCTATCCCCCTTGGTTAAATCCCTCCCTACCTATGTTCAAGACACCTCAGACACTCTCCGTCGTCTCCCCGCATTCCACTCTCTAGGCCCTCACCCCCTCATCTTCACCATGGATGTCCAGTCATTGTACACCTCCATCCCCCACCAGGATGGTCTCGAAGCCCTCCGTTTTTTCCTCGACCGAAGAAGCAACCTATACCTGGCCACTGACACCCTCCTCCGCCAAGCGGAGCTGGTCCTTACCCTCAATAACTTCTTATTTGACTCCTCCCATTTCCTCCAAATACAAGGCGTAGCTATGGGCACACGCATGGGCCCCAGATACGCCTGCCTCTTTGTCGGGTACGTAGAACAATCCTTGTTCAATGCGTACCAGGGCCCCATCCCCGACCTCTACCTCCGCTACATCGATGACTGTTTTGGTGCCACATCCTGCACCCACACACAACTGACTGACTTCATCCGCTTCACCACCAACTTCCATCCGGCACTCAAATACACCTGGACCATTTCCGACACTTCCCTACCATTCCTTGACCTCACTATCTCCATCGCAGGTGATAGACTTCTTACCGACATCCACTACAAACCTACCGACTCCCATGGCTATCTGGACTTCACTTCTTCCCACCCTGCTTCCTGTGAGGACTCCATCCCCCACTCCCAATTCATCCGTCTACGCCGCATCTGCTCCCAGGATGAGGCGTTCCACACCAGGGCATCCGAAATGTCCTCATTCTTCAGGGAACGGGGGTTCCCCTCCTCCACCATAGATGAGGCTCGCACCAGGGTCTCTGCCACACCCCGCAACACTGCTCTCTCTCCCCATCCCCCCACTCACAACAAGGGCAGAGTCCCCCTAGTCCTCACCTTTCACCCCACCAGCCGTCACATACAAGTGATCCTCCGTCAGTTTCGCCACCTCCAACATGACCCCACCACTCGCCACATCTTCCCATCTCCCCCCATGTCTGCCTTCCGCAAATACCGCTCCCTCCGTTACTCCCTTGTCAATTCTTCCCTTCCCTCCCGTACCACCCCCTCCCCGGGTACTTTCCCTTGCAACCGCAAGAGATGCAACACTTGTCCCTTCACCTCCACCCTCGACTCCATTCAAGGACCTAAGCAGTCGTTCCAGGTGCGACAGAGGTTCACCTGCATCTCCTCAAACCTCATCTATTGCATCCGCTGCTCTAGATGCCAGCTGATCTACATCGGTGAGACCAAGCGGAGGCTTGGCGATCGTTTCGCCGAACACCTCCGGTTGGTCTGCAATAACCAACCTGACCTCAGCACTTCAACTCCCCCTCCCATTCCGTATCTGATCTCTCTGTCCTGGGTCTCCTCCATGGCCACAACGAGCAACACCGGAAATTGGAGGAAAGGCACCTGATATTCCACTTGGGCAGTCTACATCCTGGGGGCTTGAACATTGAATTCTCCCAATTCTGCTAGCCCTTGCTGTCCCCTCCCCTCCCCTAGCCCTCGGGCTCCTCCTCCGCCTTTTTTCCTTTCTTCTCCCCACCCCCTATCAGTCTGAAGAAGGGTTTCGGCCCGAAACGTTGCCTATTTCCTTCGCTCCATAGATGCTGCTGCACCCGCTGAGTTTCTCCAGCATTTTTGTGTAATTTAGTTCCAATTGTTGGCTCTTCTCTCTTCCCTGCCAGCAGCTGGATATTTCTGCATTGGTGGAATGAATGTGGCCTCTGGTCGGCTCCCAGAGAGAAAGCTAAGGTCAGGGAGGATGGTTTCTCAGCACTGTCACAAGGGTAAAACATCTTTCATCATACAGAAAACATAATGGTTCAATTTACTGAGCAGGTGCCAGTACTTATTAAACCCATGCAAGAACATGGTCTTAAGGCTTCCCTCATCTCTGCCAAACTACTTTCAATTTGGAAAGATCAATAATTTTGTGAAGCCAAACAATTAGGAAGATAGAATCAAGGCACAGGATAAACCATTTCCCTTATAATTTTCTGTTAAAAGAGAATAAAATATCGTTATGTTGTTTTGCTCAGCAGGCAAGTAATAAACGAGGAGAGAAGCTGAGTGTGGCAGATTGAGTTGTCTGTACCATGCACAGCTGGTCAGTCTGTCAATTTCCCTTGCATACATGCAGGCTGGGCAACAGTTCAGCTTCCTACTGATATTAAGGGAAGCAAGCCAAGCTATCACATAATTTCTCATTGCAATTAATACATGTGTCTGTGACTTGGGTCTACACACATTGCCAGAACATCTTTGGTTCAAAGGTCAGTTCATTGTCACGTGTACCAATTAAGGTACAGTGAAACTCGATTGCAACACATTGCCAGAACATCTTTAGTTCATTTTCACGTGACAAAAAGCATCCGAGTGCTCCCTTCCTGTTGGAAATAGCTTGAAATTCACCTCATAGAACTCATGTTGTTAACAGACATGTTGTAACCCAATTCTTAAATGAAGGGAATTCAATGTGCAAGAATTTCTTGTCTAAAATTAGTCAATAGCCAAAGGACAAAAAATGTCAGGATTGAAGAGCAAGTTATACACATAGATGTTAGCAGATTTACTGGAATGGGGGGAGGGAGGGGGGAGAAGGGGGTGGTGTTGGAGTAGAAGAGAAACAGGATTGTGATTGCTACTAGCTTCTTTACTACCCAGGTTGCCCAAAATGACAAACTTCAGACACTGGGAGACCACATGTAGTTAGTTGGAATGGCAGATCTGGGCAATACTCCTCGAGCACAAGGTACTAACTTGGATGTTCACGTCCAAAATGAGAGGTTTAGTTTTAAATTATGCAAATAAACTTGGTCCATAATCATAAATATAAAAGGTGGATGTGTGGCGAGTAGATTTTTGTTGAGCAAGGATACAATGCGCCGGGTAGATCGGATCACCATAATCAAACTGTACCATCTCAAGAGCTGAAGAATCTCTCACAAACCCGTTGTTCCTACAGGCACTATCTTAAAGCCTCAAAAAGGTAATTAAGAAAACAAGCCCTACGTGGCAGAGACAGAGGGCAAGCAAGAGCATTTCACAGCCAAAACAAAGTAATCACACTGATCAGCGAAATGCAGAATTAACTGTTTGTTCTTTATTCACAATCAGTGTCAACAATGCTTCCAAAATATCATTTGATTTGCAATGTTTAGGAGTACCCGTGTTTGACCAATAATATTTTGTGGTACATTGAAACCTTGCCCTCTTGGTCGAATGCAGCTGGTGGTTCTGAGACTGTGGGCAGAGAGTCCAACTCACAGCAGTACTTGCCTGCTGCTCGTTCCCTGGTATCAATTAGCACTGCTACATGGGGTAGGGTGCTGCTAATGGCAGATCCTGAGGCAATGCTGTGTATTTGAACTCACGCAGCCAAATTCAGCATTAGTACTGTGAATCACCTGTGGGAGAATGTCCAAGGAACGCTTTGGGGAAACAATAAGAATCAAACTGTCCTCTCTCCAAGATGATTCCAAACACTTGGCTCCTTGCATCCATGCCAGCTTCCTGCAGGTGTAATCTAGTCAGCCCCTTACCCCAGCTCTATTCCTGTGGTTCCACATTTTCTTCAGCTCATTTCCCCTTCTTCCAACTCCTTCAGTGCCCTTTGAAAGCCCAGCTCCAGGTCAGGAAAGAAAAAATAAATTTTGGTTTCTTTTACAAATTTCCTGGATGAAAAATCCACCCTAATATAATGTATTCATTTGGTATATTTTAAGTTTTTAAATTTCTTTCTCTAGGTCTGCCTTTGCACACTTTGAATGGCTCCAGAAAAAAAGCAAAATCACTGTTGAAAAGCAGCAAGAAATGCAGATCTGACAAAACACTTTACAAAATGTCATTGGTTTGATTAAGACAGGATCTTCAACTTGTTAGTGAAATTCCCATAAAATATCTATAACAGTTCAAGAAGCTGTGTTCCTGCAGATGTTTCTATGGTGTCTCGGAGTATCTCCCTCCCCCCCTATACATTGTCTCCTCAGCTCTGGTAGATGATATTATTGACACCAAGAGTATTTGCAATATTCTTCATAACAGGATGAACAGTTATATCATATTAATTTTGTTAATTGTGTTGCCAGAATCAAATTCAACCAGCAACCCCATGACAGTTTCATTAAAGGATGACATAAGAAAACTGATTTATAACATATACCTAGTACAGAGAGGGGCAACGAAAAGGCAATATAAAAGTGGTCTTTATATAACAGGAAACAAATCTGATCATCTATAAATACTGTGGTTATTACAAACTATTACATAAAATAAAACATTATAAACTCAATAAATCCCCAAAGTCCAGAAACACACTGAATCTATGCACATGTTACCTTCAGTGAGCATTCAAGTTCAAGTTAGATTAACCCTAACCTAACCTGACTGGTGCTTGTATCCTTAGTACTGGATGGTCATAGATTTCCCCTTCTCCCTGGCTGGATAGCTGACAGCAGCAGTGCTTCGAGGGTTTCTCCCCTGCAGCCTGTGCTTCTTCCCCAGCAGGGGAATAGTCTTGAAGGCAGCAAGCAGATGTTGGTCTCAAGCAGTAAGCAGTCTCACTTCCGCTGGACAGTGCTGAATGGCGGTGGCTGCACAGTCTGGATGGACTGAAACATCGGTTTCTTTTTCACATCAGAAGACAGGGCTTTCACTGAGGGCAGCAGCTGATTCCTTTTGATGATCTGCAGCGCTAACTGTGTGTTGCCTGTATCCCCAAACACAGTACAGGTTCATTGTAGGCAACCAGAGACAAGAAAGGAAGCAGCACAAATACAAAACCGTAAATTTACAGTAAAGTTAATACAACCAAGAATGAGGGCTAATGCATCTTGATGACCATGTAGGGTGTCTAAAATTTAAAAGTCAGACATTCAAAACCTTTCCTTGCTTCTGTCAATGCGGCCTTGCCTGATATGTTAAATGCATTTACCTAGTATCCTTTTCTTAAAAGGAACTATAAATCTGTTCCAGATTTTCAGCACCCAGTTTATAGAGAAGTGTTTCCAAATAACACCCGTGAATGGCATGATGCTAATATCAAGGTAATGATCCTTTGTTGCAGAATCCACTAGTATTTTTTCTCTATACTGTTTTAATCTTAAAACAATTTAATGTGATTGCTTTTAATCTTACATCCTCATGAGAATGCAAGATTTGCCCCGTTTTTCAATTCTCTTCATAGTCTTCCTCATCTTTGTAATCTCATTCATCCCTCTTCCAGATTCTATGTTCCAACAATTTTGAATCTCTCGAACATATCCAGTTTAACTGTCGCACTGCTGGTGGTGGAGGTTTCAATTCCCAAGACACAGACTCTTGAATTCCCACCGGACACACCTCCTTCCTCATTAGATACTTCCCAAAAAAATTAATTGTTGAGTAGTTTCTGGCCACTGGTTCTCAACGTAACTTAGCTACAGGCACGGAAATCACTATCAAAACATGGGGGGGGGGGGTGTGGGGGACCACACACACACACTTTCTTGGCGGCCGCGCGCGTGCGTGCGTACACACGCGAGGCTTCGGCCGTGGGCCCTGTGGACGGTAACATCGGAAGCTGACCTGGTTGGTGACCGACTCCGAACTCCAGCAACAGCAGCTTCGTCCGCCCTGAATCGTGGGGCTTCAATCGGCCCGTTCACGGGGCCTTTCATCAGCCGGCGGGGACCAACATCGGGAGCCTAAATCTCCTCGATGCAGCAGTTTGATTTTAAGCCGTGCTGTGCGCTGATAAGCGATCGGGCCGATTCAGCCTTTAGAAAGCGCCTGGTAAAGTCCGGATTACAAAACATGGGGGTGGGGGGAAGATTGTTCCCCCCTCCCGTTTTTGTTTCTCCATTCAAGGAGAAACAAAAAACGTGAGTTCATTGCAGTATTACTGTCACTAGAATCCCTTGTGAGCACCCAAAGAACGGGAGATCCATCCATTGGTGAGAGGCAGAATGACAGCTACGTTATAAAAGCAAGCCCTTGTGAGTCAGAATATCTGACACACCAACTGGCATTTCTGTCAATGAGCCAGGGATGGAGGATATGCACTGATAGTCAAGCATTATGAACTGGAAACTATGTCAGCGAACTTTAAATTAAAAACTCATGCCCTCAAACAGGGTCTGCTGCATCAAACTATTCCTCTGGAACTTCATTCCCCATAGAAATTTTATGTATCCGTCTGGAATACTACATAAAAAAAATTAACATTAATTATTGAAACAAGCCCATTCAGGAAAAAAAAAAATCACACTGTGATTTCAAGGCAACATTTTAAATATAAAAGTTATGACCTTAGTCACCATTATCAAATGGAATCTTACCATTCTGCAGTTCAAGATAAACAGCTAGGAGGATACCTTCGGGTGGAATCTCTTTAGGATTAACCATTGAGGCAGCCTTTAATTGTTAAAGAAAAACACAGAAATTAGCCAGTATCCAGTCACAATAAAGACAGACATGTTTAGTAAAAGCTACAGAAGGACATGTCAAAACTTCATTCAGTAATTCCTAGAAACCTAAACTGCAAATACACCTATTCCCTTAAATACACATTCACAATTCTTTGAAAATAGTTGAAAAAAATATCATTTACAAATAACCATATAACCATTACAGCACGGAAACAGACCATCTCGGCCCTTCAAGTCCGTGCCGAACACTTTTTTTTTTCCCTTTCTTCCTTCCCCCTAGTCCCATCTACCTGCACTCAGACCATAACCCTCCATTCCTTTCCCGTCCATATACCCATCCAATCTATTTTTAAAGGATAAAATCAAACCTGCTTCCACCACTTCCACTGGAAGCTCATTCCACACAGCTACCACTCTCCGAGTAAAGAAGTTCCCCCTAATGTTACCCCTAAACTTCTGTCCCTTAATTCTCAAGTCATGTCCCCTTGTTTGAATCTTCCCTACTCTCAATGGGAAAAGCTTATCCACGTCAACTCTGTCTAACCCGCTCATCATTTTAAAGACCTCTATCAAGTCCCCCCTTAACTTTCTGCGCTCCAAAGAATAAAGACCTAACTTGTTCAACCTTTCTCTGTAACTTAGTTGTTGAAACCCAGGCAACATTCTAGTTAATCCCCTTTGTACTCTCTCTATTTTGTTGACATCCTTCCTATAATTAGGCGACCAAAATTGTACTCCATACTCCAGAATTGGCCTCACCAATGCCTTGTACAATTTTAATATTACATCCCAACTTCTATATTCAATGCTCTGATTTATAAAGGCCAGCACACCAAAAGCTTTCTTTACCACCCTATCTACATGAGATTCCACCTTCAGGGAACTATGCACAGTAATTCCTAGATCCCTCTGTTCAACTGCATTCCTCAATTCGCTACCATTTACCAAGTACGTCCTATTTTGATTTGTCCTGCCAAGATGTAGCACCTCACATTTATCAGCATTAAACTCCATCTGCCATCTTTCAGCCCACTCTTCCAAATGGCCTAAATCTCTCCGTAGACTTTGAAAATTTACTTCATTATCCACAACACCACCTATCTTAGTATCATCTGCATACTTACTAATCCAATTTTCCACACCATCATCCAGATCATTGATGTACATGACAAACAACAGTGGACCCAACACAGACCCCTGAGGCACCCCACTAGTCACCGGCCTCCAACCTGACAAACAGCCATCCACCATTACTCTCTGGCATCTCCCATTCAGCCACTGTTGAATCCATCTTGCTACTCCACCATTAATACCCAACAATTGAATCTTCTTAACCAACCTTCCATGAGGAACCTTGTCAAAGGCCTTACTGAAGTCCATATAGACAACATCCACTGCTTTACCCTCATCAATTTCCCTAGTAACCTCTTCGAAAAATTCAAGAAGATTAGTCAAACATGACCTTCCAGGCACAAATCCATGTTGACTGTTCTTAATCAGACCCTGTTTATCCAGATGCTTATATATATTATCCCTAAGTATCCTTTCCATTAATTTGCCCACCACTGACGTCAAACTAACAGGTCTATAATTGCTAGGTTTACTCTTAGAACCCTTTTTAAACAATGGAACAACATGCGCAGTACGCCAATCCTCCGGCACTATTCCCGTTTCTAATGACATTTGAAATATTTCTGTCATAGCCCCTGCTATTTCTACACTAACTTCCCTCAATGTCCTAGGGAATATCCTGTCAGGACCTGGAGACTTATCAGTTTTCATATTTTTCAAAAGTGTCCACACCTCCTCTTCTTTAAATCTCATTGCTACTCTGCTTGTTTCCCTTACCTCACATCATTCAATATCCTTCTCCTTGGTGAATACCGAAGAAAAGAAATTGTTCAATATCTCCCCCATCTCTTTTGGCTCAGCAGATAGCTGTCCACCCTGACTCTCTAATGGACCAATTTTATTCCTTGTTATCCTTTTGCTATTAATATAGCTGTAGAAACCCTTTGGGTTTACTTTCACCTTACTTGCCAAAGCAACCTCATATCTTCAATACTACGGGTTTGTTTAAATAAAGAATTAGCAAGATCTTATAACATCTATTGTCGATGACCCACTGGGTTTTGTGCTCTTTAATTATATTTATATCAAATTATATTTGATGTAAATCTAATTTGATGTTCCGGAGCTGATGTTAAGATCTCGTTTCCAACTGAATTGTTGAGCATTTCTGTTTGGCTGTCAATAAGGTCAATCTTCCTTCAACTTTACACCTAGCATTTAGGATTATGGCACCAGTGTGCAATGATTGAGAGGTATGATTTTGTTTCAACAGCAGAAGAAATCTAACCAGGATGAACAAGATGTGGATCTTGACAGAAATGCAGAACCCCAGGAATCACAACAGTTGTCCAAGGATGAAAACACATATCTAAAACATTTTGCAGGTAGGCTAATTACTGGACCACAGGTAAATGTCCACAGGTATTTTCCAAAATAGAGATCAGTGTTGCCCTGCACTGTGTAGATTACAAATTTTCTGAGATTGTTAGAACTCTCTTGTTTTTGTGGAGTGAAACTACTGAACCAGGTAAATAGCAGAAGTTATGCATTGTGAAAATGAAAGGAGTGAAAGGGTCCCTTGAACACAACAAGTTTTGTGGTTAATCAGTTCCTGGACATGACCAAGTCTGTGTTTCTGACAGTGATACCAAGTGGATCTAATTCGACTAGACCTCAAAATGGTGGAGAAATGGGAATCTAAAGAGTGGAAGCTATTTCATGTCAGACATTAATTCAAGAAGATTAGTCAAACATGACCTTCCAGGCACAAATCCATGTTGACTGTTCCTAATCAGACCCTGCTTATCCAGATGCTTATATATATTATCTTTAAGTATCCTTTCCATTAATTTGCCTACCACTGACGTCAAACTAACAGGTCTATAATTGCTAGGTTTACTCTTAGAACCCTTTTTAAACAACGGAACAACATGCGCAGTACGCCAATCCTCCGGCACTATTCCCGTTTCTAATGACATTTGAAATATTTCTGTCATAGAAACAGGATTGGAATGAGTGGGAAGGAGAGTAAAGAAAGATGGGAATGACTGTAAAAAGCAAATAGTTGCTTGCAATTTCATTAATATGATTCATAAATGAAGCAGCCTATCCAAAAGTGAACAGATTACATGGTGCAGTCAATGAATACTTTTTATTCAGGCAAGACTACTTTCATTGGCCTCCACGTATTTACAGCAAGGAAGAAGCAACAAATATATACAAAAAGAATGCTTAACTGGACAAGGACAAGCATCCAAATACAAATGGTATGCAAGCAAGAGGTCGGTGAAATAGAGACTAATCATCATATTTAAAAATTCAATGGACAAATTTGTGCAAGAGATCTAGGGCACTGATAAGTATTAGAAAGAAAGCAGAAAGCTTAGTTTTGTTACAGGAATGACACGACAAGGCTATGTACAAACTGTCAAAGAGCCAACATTTAGAGAATTAAGGAATGCAACATGACTCCACATCCCACTGCTTCTTCCCTCCACCCCAGCAGTCAGGTGGTAATTGAACGTGATTTTTTACAGCAATGATTCAACAGGCAAATAACCCCTGAGAAAGGGCCAATGGTTCTGACGTTGATGCCACTGAAGGATTTGGATGGAGCAGGTTAAATTACATGCTCTTGCTATCTCACCTGGTGAAGACACTTGCGAGCCTTATCATATTCACTGCGTAGACAATATGCACTGCCAAGGTTAAAGAGCATCATTGCACGAGCAGATGTAACAGAATTTGGATAACATTGCAGTATCTGTTTCCCTGCTGTTAAATGCACAAAATAAAATTAGAAGAGCACAATTTAGTTTGGAATCTGATTCTGAGACCTATCTGATTGAAGGATAAATATAATTTTGTTAATTGTGCAAAAACGATAATCTAGCTTCTGCGCCATCATATCAATCAAAACTCAACCTGTCACAGTGCAGTTTCAATTTAATTGCCAGAATACCTCCAATCTCTTGGTGGAAGCAAAATTCAAATTTAACAGCTGTAAGCGATCAGAAAGGCGACATTCACGCTAACCATATAACAAACACATTAATATATAGATCCACATCTTGATTGTTAGAGGACACTTGGCTTTCTCAGTTAAAGGAAAAATATATATACAGGTTAATACAGCAAAAAGCCTGGAAGAATACTGATTTGCCTGAAAGGGAAAATAAGGAAGGACAGTTTAAAATAAAAATAGCAAAGAACCTCCAAAGGTTTTTTTTTAATGTGGTAAATAACATTAATTAATAAAGGTAAATAAACAAATTAATTGGTTATATGGTGACTATTTTAATTTCCGTGCTGGGCAAATTATTCAATTCAAAGGAGCAATATAAACCTTCACTTAGAAAGTCATATATTAATCAGGGACAACCAGGAACAGCTTGTTAAAGGAAGATCATGTCTAACCAAATTGATCCTTTGAAGAGATAACAAAAGGGCGAGCTCAGAAAAATTGACATAGTCTATATTGAGTTGAGCAAAACTCTTAACAAGATGCCACCTGTCGGGTTATTCAAAGTAGTAAGAGCCCACGGTACTCAAGGGAGAGCGGCTCATTGGATTCAAAATTGGTTCAGAGGCAGGAAGCATCGAGCAATGAATGATTGGCGTTTGTGTGACTGGAAAGTCATCACCAACGGGATTAGGCAGAGCTCAATTCACCACCTTTTATAATATATTCTATGCTGTACTGTTCTATGTTTTCTATTATGTGCAGGCAGGGGCGGAAATCGCTATCAAAACATGGGGGGAACACAATTTCTTGGTGGCCGCACGCAAATGCGCGCACACACGCGAGGCATCAGCCGTGGGCGGTAACATCGGGAGCTGACCTGGTTGGTGACCGACTCCGAACTCTAGCAACAGCAGCTTCGTCTGCCCCGAATCGTGGGGCTTGAATCAGCCCGTTTGCGAGGCCTTTAATTGCCCGGCACGGCTTAAAACCGGCCGCGGGATCTTCCATCGCCTGGCGGAGGCTTCAACATCGGGAGCTTCAACATCGGGAGCCTCGACACAGCAATTTGACCGCGGGCGGTGGCAGATCCCCCGGCCAATTTTAAGCCGCGCTGGGCCGAGCGATGAAAGGCCCCGCGAACAGGCCGATTCAAGCTCCGCTCTATGATCTTTGCTCCACCAGGACGTCTCCCTCCTCCAATCACCGCGCTCTATTCTCAGTCCCACCCCTCTACTTCCGTCTCTGAGCAACACCTCCCTCCTCCAATCACTGCGCTCTATCCTCAGTCCGATGACTGATGCCCCACCCCCACTGTCTCACGGAAAGCGGAGATTTTTAAATAGTTTTCCCCCCCACCAAATTTCAAAATCCAGATTACAAAACATGGGGGGGGGGGGGTGATTGTCCCCCACCTCTCAAAACATTGGGGGGTGGGGGGATGGAAACGTGCCCCCCCCTGGGATTTCCGCCCATGTGTGCAGGCAGGTAAGAGTTGTCTTGGCATCATTTATGGCACTGACATTGTAGGTGAAGGGCATGTTCCTGTGCTGTGCTATTTTAATAGATTGGTGGAGATCTGGAACGTAGTGTTAAAAAGGATGATAGATGCAGAAATCCTTATCACATTAAAACAGTCCTCAGATGTGTATTTGAAGACATGGCCTGCAGGGCTATGGGCCTGATGCCAATGGTGGGGTTAGTTTGGGCAGCAGATTCTCACTGGCATGGACAAGGGCGCGGTCATCATTTTATTTATGATTCTACTAAATGCTTAGCTGAGGTATGCTAATCTCTATTTTGTCACATCAAACTAAATAAAACTCAATCAACAGCCTGATGATCCTAATGGAGAAGGGTCTTGAATTAAATTAAATTTGAGACATAGCCATGAAAGAAGGGTGATTAGATGGTTGGTCAAAGTGTTGGTTTTAAGCAGCGTTTCAAGAGGGGCAGAATTTTTTTTTTTAGAAATTCTTCTACAGTTTAGGCAGATCAAAGAAAGGCTGTCAGTTGCAAAGGGATTAAAGTTGGAACGCACAAGAGGGGAGAAGTACAGATCCAAAAGTCGAGGGCAAAAGCGGTTGCAAAGATAGGGAGTCTGAAACCATGGATTTGATTAAATAGATGAATTTTTTAAAACCAAGGCATTGCCAGTTTGAAAGCCAAGGCAGGTCAGCCAGCTTGTGGTGATATTTGAACTGAAAATTAACACGCTTGTAAACACTTAAATCATGTGGTTGCTGTCCAACAATGTGAGAACACCAATGTACAATAACATGCACAGATGGTATCACAGGAAAGGTTCTGGTCTACTATGCCTCACACAACAACCCACCTTACATGTAAGCCGAAAGGGGTGGAGATGGGAAGATGTGGCCAGTGGTGGGATCCCATTGGAGGTGGCGAAAATGTCGGAGGATTATCTGTTGTATATGACGGCTGATAGGGTGAAAAGTGAGGACAAGGGGGACTCTGCCCTTGTTACGAGTGGGGAGGTGAGGAGTGAGAGCGGAGCTACGGGATGTAGAAGAGACGCTGGTGAGAGTCTCATCTATAGTCGAAGAGGGGAACCCCTGTTCCCTAAAGAATGAGGACATCTCCGATGCCCTGGTTTGGAACACCTCATCCTGGGTGCAGATGCTGCGTAGACGGAGAAATTGGGAATAGGGGATAGAGTCCTTACAGGAAGCAGGGTGGGAAGAAGTGTAGTCCAGATAGCCATGGGAGTCATTTTATGTTTTAGCATTGTATCAGTAACTTTTGCAATTATTCTCTGATCATCTTCCAGTTCTGACGGAAGATTAGGCTTAGGTTTACCATGTTAGATCACTAACATGCTTAAGTCCACCCTCCGCCACCTCCAGTTTAAATTCAATTTGGAATATTTTTGGAGGACCAGGAAACCAAGAAGAACATGGTTCTCCACAGATGACGCCTGACACGCTGAACGTTTCCAGCATGTTCTAATTTTATTTTGGATTCTAGAAATAGCCATAATGTGTCTCTAAATGGGAAGATTTTAAATGTATACTTACAGCTTTCCATCTGTTCATTTTCTCCTCGGTCAGAACCTGAAATAAAATGCCAAAATGTCTCAATACAATAATAACTAAAGAAATTTAGTCCTTTCAAGCAGCTAAATTGTGTGTCAATTTGATCGCTGCAATCTCCTATGACATTCTCCAATCTGAAGTTAAAACCAATGAAACAAAATATGATGCATTATATAACTTTCATCACATAGCCTCCAACAGGTGGAAGGACACCCAAAACTCAAATTCTTTTGAATCATGAACTTCACAACTCAGATAAGTATATGCCCCACCTACATTATTGATTGTTGGAGAATCTGCTCCCTAATAATACTGTGGAAGCACCTTCCCCATATCCACTACAGCTGAAGGTAGTCACCTTTATTAGTAGCACAGGGATGGGCAATAAATGGCAAGCTTTCTAACACTGCTCTCATCTTGAAGATTCATTTTTAGAAAATTAGCATGAAGAAGAGAATTTAGGCTGGGGACAACTGAGGGGAGTTTTTGGAACGAACATTTTTGGTCACTCGGACTAAACTCATGACTACGTTCCCAGATAGTCGCTCAATTTGGAACTAACTTCCTGAGGCAAGTTCAACCAGCAACCAAATACCACATATAGACAAAACACTGGATTACACAGACCAATTACTCCTGTGACGTGCATTCATTTCTTAGGTCACCATTGGCAGAAAAGAGACCTCTGCACCAGGAGAAGACTACGAGGATCACTGTAGTGTAGCTGTAACCTTGGTATTTGGGTATGGCTACATCTGAAACCTCTTAGGAGTAATCTTAAAAGATTTGCAAAAGTACTGAGGTCAGAATGTCAAGACACTAGAAGCATGTCAGAAATTCTTGTGATAGAAATGGGAGTGAGAGGTGACATTGGAAGTAAGGAGGTGTGTGGGGGAGGCTAAATGGTTTGAGGATTTACGAACACTACAGAGACGTTTGTCACTGAATGAGTGCTCTGGTTAGGAATGCAACTACTGTATACATCCGGTGGCGCTGTTGCTAGCTGCCTCCGCCCACAGTCTGGCTGTCTTTTTTTATTTTGTTATGTTTAGAGTGTTTTTTTTGTTTTTTTCCGGTATTTTATGTGGGGGGAAGCGGGTAGGGTAAAGGGGAAACCGTCCTTCAGTCGCTTCCTGGCGAGGACGCGGCTATTATCAGAGTCGCGTCCTCGCCCCCCCCCCCTCGCGGCCAGCTGGATTGGCGCGGCCTTTCCTGCCGGGACCGGACCAGAGCTTCAGCAGCGGCGGCGAGGCGCTGGAAACATCGCGGAGCGGGCGAGGCCTTCCTGGGATCGCCGCTTGGAGCTCCGGAGTGCTGGGCCGCTGCTCCAACATCGCGGAGCTGTGGGTGCGGAGCTCACAACGCGGGCGGCGCTGACTTTAACATCGCGGAGTCCTGGGAACCTTTGCCGGGGGTCGCCAGCGCGAATCTCCGCCCAGCGCAGCCTGTGGACATCGGGAGCTGCAGACTCCGGTGGAAGGTGGCCGACGAGAGGGCCTGAACATCGGGTCGCCCTTAGCGGCGACTACGGGGTGCTCGGGAGGCCCCGACTACGGGTGAACATTGGGGAACATCGGCGAGGAGGTTGACTGGACTTTCCTTCCCTCACAGTGGGGAACTTTGGTGCTGCTGTGGGGATGTTTGTGTTGTGGACTATTGTGTTCTGTGTTTTGTGGGGTTTTTTAGGGTTATTTTGTATGACTAAGGGAAAAAGATTTTCGTTGACTCTTCATTGAAGACAATGACAATAAATTAAATCAAATCAAATCAGATCAAATATGAACCAGTGATTCAAGATAAGTTGCTTCACGTCAAAAACCTCAAACCGTGATCATGTTCTTGAACCTGCATGATACATTTCAGGCAGCATTTGGACAATTTACAGATAAGCATACACATTTTTTCAATTTAAAAAAAAGCTTTAATATTCTACCTTTGCTTTAAAAGCGTAGACATCACAGAGAAATAACAGATGGAAAGAATTTTTTAGAAAGTGTTTGAATAATGGTGAAAGCTTGATTCATCTACTCCCAAGAAATCAATTAATTGATGTCTCTGCCCCACACCTTAGCAAGAATGTCTAATCATTGGAAAGGCAGAGCAGATTACTGAAATTGCCCTTGGAATGGCAAACTTCAGTTTTCTAAAGATTTGGAGATGTTCTTAGAGCAAGCAAGATCAAGAGGAGATTGGATAAGTTTGAAAATTGCTTCAAATGGCATAAAGACAGGTTGAAGCTAATTGGTATAAAAGTAATACAAGATTTATCTATTTATTTAAGAAGAGTGATTTGTTGTAAAGCAGAACTTGCTGTCTAATATGGTAGTGGAAGTAAATTTCATAGGGAGCTGTAAAAATACATGGAAAGACGAAAAAATCCAGGTCAATAGCGAAAGAGCAGGGATAAATAGCTGAGTTCAGTTTTCTTCTGTGCTGTTGTGGCGTCAGCCTATACACGGGCCACTTATGCACGAACCCTCGTCAGGAGGTACGAGGGAGGGCACGTGACATCATGGGCTAGAGGGAGTGTCCTGGTACTTAAGGTCATCTCACCGCGAGACCTTTAAGGAGTCAACCTGTAGCTGAGCCCGAGTGAACAACCTCGCTCAGCTACAGCAACACTGTTATTATAGTTAGTGCACCAACCTAACGCGTCACCACTGAATAAACAACTCTTTGAACCGGCCTGACGTCTCACCTTTATTCACCACGTTTGGTGCCGCTACACTGTACTATTTCATGAGGGGTGAAATAAAGTCTTAAAATGGAATAGCCCGCAATATCATCCATCTGCTAAATTTGCCCCCAAATCGATATTAAAAACTCAAAATTATATACCTTGGTCCTGTTCATTTGAAGAAACTCCCAAGAACACATCGGTAACATTTTCAGGGTTTAAATGAGCGATGGCATCCGAGATTCTATCCAGGGAGATGAGGGATTCTGCTGCATACAAGTGACCCAGAAACCTAAGCAAAATTAGACAAGAGAACGGCTGCACAAATCAAGAGAATTGCTCCTTCACCAGTTACTTCAAAACTCTTCCCATTTCCCCCCATACATTTACAGGATGTGAACATCACTGGCGAGACCAGTATTAATTGCTAATCTCTCTTTACCCTTCTACCAGTGACTTGCCGGGCCATTTCAGAGACGACTTAGACAATCTCATAGCTGTGGCTAAATAAAGCAAATTTTCTACACTAAAAGAGATTAGTGCATTCTACAGTCTGGTCATGTTATGATCACAATTAACATTTTTATTCCAGATCATTGAGTTAGTAATTTAAATTTTCCCAGCTGCTGTTGTGGGATTGGAACTAACATGTCAGTCATTAGTTTGGCTCTCTGGAATGCTAACCTATTTACTGAACTGCTATGCTATACTCTCCCAGCATAAACATCACATTTCTCCTCCTGAGTTTCTCCAGCATTTTTGTCTACCTTACATATCTCCTCAACATCGCTGTCTCTTTCCCTTGGTTCCTCAGTTACTACATCTTTTGATCTTTTGACACCCCCAACTTTTAGTAACAACTTTCTATTTAGTCTAATTCCCTTTTGAAAAATATACAAAGCAATGGGGAATGATTAAGACAATTTGGAAAATGGGCTATTGTTCCTTTTCAAGCAAATGCCCAAGAGGCCAGGTTTAAGGAAGCACTTTCCTCAAAAGGTTCAAATAATCCTATTTAATAATAACCACCTGGTTGTACATCTTCTGTTACTTACTTTAGCGATCCAGACAATTTGGGCTGCTGTAGAAGATTCTCTGCATGATTTAAGGCCATTAGGTTGTCACCAAGTGCAAGGGCAATGTATGCACTGCCAGCCAGAATGGAGCACCTAAGAGAACAGTGAACATGATGTGATATAATCAACCTGTAATCATGATATTCCATTACTAGACAAACTTGGAGTTAAATCCTTTCAAAGCTTTAAATTATTAATTCTCCTTTGATTCCCACTGAAGAAACCCTTCAGATTTATACAGGACATTGTAGAGGATAACTTTAGGGAAATGGATCGGGTAGGGAAGCATTTTTACCTCAAATTGTCTAACTCCTGCTTCCTTAACGGAGAAGATGGTGGGCCTGGAACCAAATACCTCTCTCCTTCATGGGGTTTACCACTGGTGGATGGGATAAAATATTTCGCATGTTATTTTGATTGATTATTTAATGTTCACTTAAAATTTTCTCTATCAATGAGGTCCAAGTCAGGAACATGATTGAATAATCTTCACTTGCCTAGGTAAGTGTAACCCTCAAGAAACTCAACACTCTCCAGTATAAAGTAGTCCTGCTTGACTGGTATCCACTCTAAACATTCATTCCCTACCCCCACCAGCACATGTATCTGCAGTGTGTACCACTTTCAAAAGGCACATCAGTAAGGCTACTCCTATATTTGCAATCTCCACCAGCTATTCTATACACATGTTGTGTCCATCATCACCTGAAGGCTCTTCCACATTACATAACATGTCTTCCAAATATACCACTGCTGGGTTTAAATTCCTACCAGCATGGTGGGAGCACCTTCACCAGAAGTTTAAAGTGGTTCATGACCATCAACATCTCATGGGTAATAAACGTTAACCCTACCAGCAACAGAAGTACAAGAAAATGTCTGAACTAACAAAGGAGGAATTAATGTTTTTGTGGAGGAAGGTGGACCTGGTGACAAGAGAACAGGGTTAACGGTATGATGATTTGGGCCTTGTTGATCATTATATAAATACAGCATTCACCCAACACTGGGCGCCTTCACAGCCTCAGTAGAAAGGAGCCAAAAGAGAGGTATGGAATTGAAGATGGAGATTCATCTTACATGCATGCACCCAATGCCTTTAGACCAAGAGGCAGCATGTTACTGAGGGGAGAGGCATGGACCATGGAGACAATGGTGAGTACCACATAACAGAGATTTCTGGCCTCCAATACTTGTTATTCAAACTCGTGCACTCTAATTCCACTCTACTTATACACTGACCCACAAACACACCTTCCAAGGTAATGTACCTGCATGTCTCACTGCTTTCATTGTTGATTTCACCACTGCCTGACTGATTGAAATTTCTTAAACCGTTATCTTTCTTCATCTCTTGCTGATCCTCCGGGAGCAGAAGCAAAGCATTTCTTAGACAGATGGCTGCAAACTCCATACTGGCCACTGGGATGGCGGAAGACTGCCCATCACTGGAAAAGAATGAAGACATGCCAAAAAAAATTATGGGAGGTGTATTTTCAATATCAAAATTGAATAATTTACTTTAATTTATCTTTAATGTATCCATCACCATTTCTAACACATATTGTGGCTTGTATTCAATTAAAAAAGGCTCTCAATGTTCAGCCTCCAATATCAGCACACACTATCTGAGGGAAGAATCGGAGTGGAAAAAGGAGGCCATTCAGCCTGTTCCAATAGTATCTATACCAGTTATTTGAGAGAGCTATTTGTTTAGTCCCATTCCCTCCCATATGGAGGCTAATAGATTTCTTAAGCATTTATCCAATTCCCATTTGCAGATAATATTGAATCCGTTCCCAACAGATTAGACCAGATCACAATTCGTTGCAAAGTAAAATATTTGCTCCCCCAAGATAGATTGCTTCAGCAATTTTCTTATAGTTGTAATTTTGAACCAGTAAACCAATGCAGGCCTTCAAATAAAATTGTCAGATCAAGATAACATAGCCGTGATGACCGCTGCAATTGAATAGTACCTGTCGCTCACTCCCCTTCCCCCAACCCCCAGAAATATCCACATACCTAAAACTGGCCACAACTAAATTTCTAGCAGTTTGCCAGTACCCCAACAGATCATATTTCTAAGTATTTTAATGTCTATTTTTTCTAATTCAGAAAAGATCTTTAGAAATACAAGCTAATATCCAGCATTCAATATGATCATAGTTGATCTTTTACCTCAGTGCCAGTTTCCTGTACTAAGCCCACTTGAAAAAACTATTGACCCATCACGTAATATGCCCAAAACCGAGACTACCACATTGCAAAAGTGACGTCAAAAAAATATTGAAGTTACAGGTTTCTATGCTGATAGACTGGATAATCTGGATCTTACCGTAAAGTATTTTGTAAGTGTAATCCTTTATAAACATAAATATATGATCACTTCATAACTCATTTGCACCCAGCATTGGTGTGTACAAGTAGTATCGCCCATGTACATGCTGTGTTCACCGACTCCCTCATGCACTAATATGAGGTGCTCACTCACTTGTACACTGTGTTCTGCATGGACTGTGATGCCAATACTATCTTTTGATGATAGCCTTGACCCAGAATCGACTGTACTATCCCCTTTTTACTTGGCAGTCCTCTGGTCTCCTGTTCAGATGTCTGAAGAAAGATAATGGCAAAGTTTAAAGAACAGAAGATACAGGAGTAAGGGTGGGTGGGGGATGGGGAGAAATAAAGAGAGCTTTGGAGCAAATATAGTAGTTGACAATTCAAGTAATCCACTCACCCCTTTGTTGGCAGTGATGCAACACTCTGCCAGCCTTAACCAAAGACGTGGGTTGGCATGGTACACCTGAACTGCCTCTATCAGGCACTCAAAAGCTGCCAAAGGTCTGCCTATGTGCAACAGCTGGATTCCACAGTTGTGTAACAGTTCATAACGCTTGTTTGTGAGCAGAGAACTCATTGGTCTGCCTGAAAATTTCTTCCCTGAATCACCAAAAATATACAAAAAGCAAAATTTAAAATATTGAATTGATTGATAAAGCATTTGGCAAAGCTACAAACTGCAGCAAAATTGATCACCTTTCTTGTAAGCTATTTCACTTTTAGCAGGGCTAGCTAAATGAGAATTGGTTTCAAAGTTAACTTCCCAAAGCAAACCAAGTGAAGTGAAAATTCTAACATTTCCAATCCCTCTAATTCTGAACTAGCAAAAACGTTTGCTCTGCTACGAGAAATTTCTGCATAGAATTATGTTCAATAAAAATGAATAAACAAAAATATATAGATGGGTACAAGGAAGCATGTACATAAAAAAATATATTATTTGGGTTGTATTTTTCTTAAAGAAAGTTACTAATTAAATTACTGTTGAACTGTGATCACTGTTGTAATGCTGGAAATTCTGCAGAATGTGCACAATTTCCTATAAGGTATAGAACGGGATATAGATCAGCTACAGTAACGGAGAGAATTCTTCAGGATATGATTGACTCCCAATTGGAAGAGAATGGGTTACTTACAGACAGTCCGCATGGCTTTGTACGCAGCAGTTCATGTCTTACCAACCTGATCGAGTTTTTTTGAAGAGATGACTGATGAGGGTAAGTAGATGTTCTCTACAGGGATCTTAGTAAAACACGTTTGATAAAGTCCCCAATGATAAGATGATCCAGATTAAGATACAAAGGATTAAGATTTGTTTGGATTCAGAACTAGCTTACTGATAGAAAGGTTATGGTGAAAGGACAATATTCAGGCTGAGCTCTGTGGCCAATGGAGTGAGGAACGTTGTCAAATTATACAGCTTTGTGTGAGGTGTTGCAATTTGGAAGGTTAAATGCAAGGGGAAAATATACAATTAACAGCACTGGGGTCCAAGTTCATAATTCACTGAAAGTGGCAACACAAATTGATAGAGTGGTTAAGAAGGCATAAGCTCTGCTTGGCTTCATTGGTCCGGAAATAGAGTGAGCATTTGGAGTATTGTGTGCAGTTCTGGTCACCCCATTACATGAAGGCTTACAGAAAGGGTATAGAAGAGGTTTACCAGAACGATGCCTGGATTAGGGGGTATTCACTACAGGAAGAGGTTGGATAGATTTGTATCATTTTCTCTGGAATATATAAAATTATGAGAGGCTACGAGGGGTGGTGGTGGATGCAGATACGATAGTGGCATTTAAGAGACTTTCAGATAAACACATGGATATGCAGTGAATGGAGGAATATGAATTATGTTCAGGCAGTATTGCCAACAACAAAGTGGGAGCCGGTGTGGGGAGAGGCGCTAAGAACAAAGGGAGGACCCGGTGTGGTGGAGGCCGAGGAAGGGTTAAGTACTGTTTGTAATTTTATTGGCACTTTTGTGGCATCTCTTCTGTGTACAAAGAATTTCACTGCACCTAGCTAGGTACAAGTGACAATAAAGTATCACCATCATAAGAGTTGGTCTTGGCATCATGTTCGGTACATACATTGTGGGCCGAATGACCTATTCCCATGCTGTACTGTTCTATCTTCTAATGTCATAATGCACAAATGAACACTGGACACCTGAAAGAACTTGTCTACAGTTCCAAGAAAGGAGCTGTAAAATCTTAAACCGGCTAACAAATTGAAGTGCCTTGATTCATATCCCATACGGAAGACGAGAACTTTGTTAATATGGCATTCCGAATGTTGCGCTCAAGTGTTTGGAGTGGGTGGACACCAAAATCCTCTGACAAAATCAAGTTTGCAATATCGCTGACCAACAGAAAAGATATCACCAAATTGATCACCAGATTGTACAAAAAAAACTCAACTAATTGCAGCTGGACTACACAAGCAAGAAATTAGTATCCACTACTTGCATGCATTTAACTTCAACTTATTTATCATAAACATTTTGATTTAAATCTTGAAAGACAATTACAAAAAGGAACCACCTTGATCCGTGCTTGTTCCTGTCAACGGTACACAAGCAGCATCATTCTCCTGCAATGCCTTTTTAAAGTAGAAAATTCCAAGATTGTGCTTTCCCATAGCAAAATGGATGCATCCAAGATTATTCCAGAACATGCACCGAATGCATTCACCTGTGGGTAAATGTTTAAACAAAAATTAAAGTGAACAGTTACTGCTCAAAAAGACAACATTTTCAAGGTGACAGGGTTTTGGTGGATTCATCAATGAGGATATTTAGTGATTCAGGGAAAATAGTCAAAAAATCGTGTTTTTTTTGGCACAGCAAGATAATCAAGAATATTCAGAATGAAAAGGCAACTTTTGGCATCACAGGTAGATAGAAGTTGAGATGGGCATGTTACAGTTGTACAAGACATTGGTGAGGCTACATTTTGGTCACCGTAGATTAACAAAAGATTCCCTCCAGCTAAAAATTGTTTAGATCATAGTTTTGTCTTACGAACTAATCACAAGCTCCAAGCATCTTCCTAAAAATGAACCAGTTAATTCACAACAGTGGGTATCACACACAGACATATGCTTTAGACTTAATATCCTCATATCCACGCAGAGACCATCTTTTTCCTTTTTGTTCAAATCTGTGTCCGTTCAACAGATGCTGTAAACATGACTTTAACACGTCTTGACTAACCTATTTCTATCTTCTACAAACCTAGAACAGAGTGCCTGTGTGCTAGCTCATCCATTACCTAGGCTTGCCAAACTCTCTCTTTATTTGTCAGAGTGATGTCCAGTCCAACAAACCGCAGGAAGCTGGTATGAGCATCCTTTCTTGAAACCCAATTGGGAAAAACACAGATAGGTTGACATTTGTAACGCACTGTCAAGAGGTGGCGGTGGAGTTTGATACAATTACTAGTTTAAAAGACATTTAGACTTAAATAGGAAAGTCAGGGAAGGATATAGTCCTAATGTGAGAAAATTGGATTACTGTAGGGGAATAATGCTCAGCATGGCTGTTTGTGCTGTACAATTCTATGACTATAAACAGTCAATTTCAAATGTAGTTATGGCTTCTCCCCCTTTTCTAAGATTCTCCCAACTGCAATCCCTCCGCTCTTTTAGTTTGGTCATCTCAAGCATCTCATGTTCAATCTCTCGACCACAGACAATCCTTCAACTGCCCAAGGCTCAAAGCAATAGACTTTCCTCCATAATTACTAATTTATTCCACAAAATTATTCATTTAAGATACATCTTAAGCTTCCATCTTTGACTAAGTTCCTTATGTGCCTCAGTATATTTGTGTAATGGCATTTCTTTGCAAAGCCTTCTAACACTTTGCCATGTCAAAGGTACTATATCAATGCAAGCTCGTGTTAGAAAGGACTGCTGATATTGGACCACTAACTGTGGAAGAAACAAAATGAAATGAATAAAACAAACAATTTTTAACAGAGATCACTGAAACACAATTGTGTCACAAGGACACCAAAGAAAGGAAAGCTCTTTCTTAGAAACCCATTTAGGATTTTTTTGGCACTCCCTGAGAAATTGAAGAAATTTGGCTTGTATAAGACTGAAATACATACAAATACACTTTTCTTGCATTACAACATGCTCTTGATTATGACTATGTTCCTAATAAATAAATGTAAGAATGAAACAACTCTAAATTCTTTCGACTCCTACCTGTGCTGAGATACCCAGGAGGATCTGTGATGTTTGCGCTGTTCAATAGTTTCACTGCTTTTCGATAATTTCCTCTTAAATATTCAAAATTACTTTTCAGAAATAGCGATGGAGCTGACTACATAAAACCAGAGTAAATAGCTTATAGATATGCACATACACACACAATTATAGTTTATGTACAAATGATAAATCAAAGCCCATTTATGGCAATCCATCAAAATCTTGCAAAAAATAATTCGACAATGATAAATATTGCTTGATCTTCAAATGCCAGGCTTATAGACCTAGTTCCGATAAACGTGCTCACTTACATACACATAAACTGAACACTTTACTGCAACATTTAACCTTAGCCATGATTCAATTGAGCACAATCATGTCGAAGTTAAAAGATTCTTCATAGATTTAAGCACAAAAGGGAGCAGCGGAGGCTCAGTAAATGAATACATTCGACAAAAATCAATTGATCTTTGGATATTAAATCGATCTTTGGATATTAAATCGATCGATATGGATTAATGAAGGAAAGTGGCACGGAGCCAAAACATCAGCCATGAACATTGAATGGCGAAGCTGGCAAGAGGAGATGACCGTCCTATACCAGCTTTCACTTACATTCTTATGTTCTGAAATTATACAGAAACTGACAATTAATGTGAACTAAATCATAGAAACTGGTTACTCTGAAAGACTGCTCAAGAAAGATTTTAGGTTTTAACAATTTTAGAGGAATAGATGAATTGAAAGCTGCATGTTCAATGTGCTGTATATTCACATTTTTCAGGAGCACAGCAAGTTGAACTCCAGTGAAACTGTTTGCTCTGACAGACAAGTGAGCAACCAGAAAAGACTTACAGAACGTAAAGGGGAACGAAGAGTTTTGAAGGTACTGATTGTTACGATCTGGAATACTACCTGAGAGAGCAAAACAAATTCCATAACACCAGTTTATAATGGAAACTGACTACTTTTATGGACAGTGCAGGGTGGGGCCGATTGGAAATCTCCTTCAAAGAGCTGGCAAAGTCACTGAGCAGAGTGCCTCCGTATGCCGTAACGTTTTAAGATTGCCATCATCCCCCATCTACCATACTCAGATTTATGTCAGATGGTGAAAGCGGTGGGTGAAAGAGAGAGTGCGCAGAGACTAAAATTCCTAAGATTTAATGACTGGCAGAGGCTTGATTTACTTACATTTCCAGCTGTGTTCATAACAGATTTGATTTCTCGTTTACAGGCTTTTAAAGATTTCATCTGTACATAAGACCTCACTTTACACTGCAAAAAGAAAAATATCAGAGACATAGAAATAAAAAGCACACACCCCATTGCAAAGCCTGATCAATGTAAATGTTAATTATTTGTTCTGTTCCAGACCATCTTGAAGGGTGTTTACACCCAAAGATGGCAAGGAATCAACCTCTCGCCTCTCCTCTATCAATTTACAATTATATTTTACTTCTGATTGGGGAGAGTGAAAATTGCAAGCATGACACCCAGGTCTGGCAAGCACACACATCTCATTTGCACCAACTTTTCTATCAATGTGACGTTCCATTTTCACAGTCCAGTTTCTAGCCAATAACCAGGATCACTTTGTAATTCTTGACGATGATGAACACAAGACCAATCATACTATTTTACATCAAAGGAGGCGATTCAGCCCATCATACCCAAATTAATTATTTGAATGAACTTGAACCCCATTTCAACCACACTAAGGGTCTGGTTTTATTTCCTCTTCAAGCTTTGATCAATTCCCTCTTGTGGCTTATTGTAGAAGTTGTTTTCTCCAACATATCAAACAGAGCATTCAAGGCTACATCCCACTGAATAAAGTAATTAACTCGTTTCATTCACACATCCTTCATTTTAGACCAGTGGCCTTAAACCACAATGGAAATAATTTTGCCTTATTTATTCCATCGAAATGCATTTCAATTTTGAGCACTTTGAAAATCCTCCCCTACCACGCACTAAATCTGCTTGAAGGAAGATCCGTTGAAGACAAATTATTCACTTACCTGATGAATTTTAGACTTTGCAGCTTCCACCATAACTCCAGCATCAATCTTCTGATTGGTGACATCTTTGTTAGCCTTTGTTCAAATTACACAACAGTGAGAAGAGGCCTTAAAGAATTTTACATTGCTGCATACCGCAAAGAACAGTTTGCAGGTACGATTTAAATAAAAAATCAAAACAAGAATGCTGGAAATACTTAACAGGTCAAACAAGAGTGAACGACAGTTAACATTTCAAGAACAAGGGACTCCAAGACTAAGAATTTCTAGCATTCTGATTTTATTTTATATTTATCCCCTTGGTTGATTGTTGTTATCTACCGTTTAATCCACCAGTGTCCCCCAATCTGGGCCACATTTAACAAGGCTGGTAAAAGAATTTTGAAAATACACACAATATCTCAGATTCATTATAATGACAAGTTGGACAGATCATAGACAGGAATGGTTTGGAGAAATATGGATGCAAGGCAGGCCATTGGGACTAGCTCAGGAAGGCAACTTGGCCGGTATGGATTATAGGGCCGAAGAGCCCGTTTCATGGTGTATGTCTCTACCATGTTAGCTACAGAAATACAAAGAATATCTCTTAAGGTAGATTCACTCTGAACATTAATCTGACAAAATTTTGCTGGCTTTCTGAGTGTCTGCTGCAGGTCTTTTGGTATTAAAGTTATATTTATACCTTAACAGATTAAGTGATGATGGGGAAGCGATGAGATAGAACTGCAGAAACCTGTGTTCGATGATGGGGAACCGATGAGATAGAACTGCAGAAACCCGTGTTCGATGATGGGGAAGCGATGAGATAGAAACCTGTGTTCACGGCTTGTAATCAGTCATACAGCCATGGTCAGAATACGCCAGGGTCACACAGGGGTGGAGGTACCCAAGATCTTCATCAGGCAGCTTTGGAGATCACACAGCACAGTGAGAGCAAACAAAAATGTCTCTGGATCACGAAGAAATATTAGGGGAAATGATTAAAAGCTTGATCAAAGCAAATTAATAGACTGGACAGCTGAAGGAACATGCACCAATGGCAGAGGAAATACATTCAGGATTGCATAAGAGATTGGAGCAAAGGAAATGCTGCATGGATGGAGTGGTCAGGTCAGGATCCAGCAAAGACAGAGAATGATAAGCAGGCGAGTTGGAAATGAGCAGTTGAACTTTTACTGTGGGAGAGGACCAGTTGGTGGGCAGCTTGTGGAGAAAATGAAAAACAGAATAAACCTTGCCACTCAAACAGATTTAGCATTATGAGCTTGTTACAAGGGAACAGGTTCAGGGATCTGACTAGTGGAACAGAAAAAGGCCCACTCGTCTGTTTAGTTACAAATCAGTTTTATTGGCAAGAGAAAATTGTCTCTGTATGCGCGGGGTCCGCTTTACAGCAGCACACCTCTCCGCGGCGCTGATCGCGCCTCAGCCCGTCGGTGAACCCCTCTCGTACATGAACACATCAGATTTATTGGCAAGAGCACAAAAATACTTGTCTTGGTATGCATGGGATCTGTTTTCCAGCAGCACACCGCTCTTTCTCTCTCTGCTTCCGTCCGCGGCGCTGACCGCAACTCAGCCCATCGGTGAACCCATCTCATACATAAACTAACTTCTGGCTTACTGGCATCCGCCTTTATATAGGTAAGAAATCAGTTAACTGCTGGTAAGTCTTGGCCAATAGCTCTGCTCCCAAATTCAAACTATATTCAAACAAGATAACGGCCCGCAGGCGTTATCTCGTTACATCCGGCCCGCAGGCGTTACCTTGTTACAACCGGCCCACAAGCTTTAGTAAAGTCCATGCGGTCGTGATGCCAATCTGCACATACAACGCAGTAATATAACTGCCGACAAAATTGTCCCAATGGTCAGTCCCCAGTGCACCACTGTTGTCCATCAGCCTGCAAACATCCCGAAAGGCCACCATCCTCCCGAGGAATTGTAGTCGTGGTACTGTTCTCCGATCCTTCGAAAATTCTCTACAGCTTCCTCGATGTGGTCAGCGAGGTTGGTGATGTTCTCTTTTGCCCCACACAGGGTAAAACCAGTCACCGAGTCTGTATGACCAAGCATGGTACAAATTAACTTGTTTTGTTGGAGGTCCCAAATCTTAATACCGTCATCAATACCACCAGAGATAATCTGATCGCTTGCGTCATTAAACGTTGCTGCCAGTACTTGGCACGTGTTTTGAAACGTATGGATTGCAGTCTTCTTCCGAATGTCCCATAGCTTCACTGTTTCGTCAATGCTTCCTGTACAGACCAACTGTGGTCCCCGTCGGGCTGGATAACATGAATTCACAAAGGATGTGTGACCTTTAAGTCTCTTGATTCTCTCACCAGTTTCACTGTCCCACATTGCTACAGTTTTGCCTGTTGATGTTGGAAAAAGCATGCTGCAATCTGTGTTATAATGCAATTCCATCACTGCTCCACTGCAACCTTCCAATGTAGCATAATTATCCCAGTCGCTATATATATATTCCAAAACAATACGTCGATCAAATCCTGTAGATGCCAGTGTTGATCCATTTGAGTGAAATTCACAACAATAAACTTCTTCCTCATGACCCGTTAAAAGCATTAGAGGAGCTTGAAGACTCAAGGTTCTTGGTCCCACCTGCAGCATGGCCTGTTGCAGGCTCCTCTGCAACGGGGGCAGCAGCTTGTTGCGGGGGTGCTTGGCCTGCACCAGCACCATTTCGTTTGCTATTTCTTTTTACCAAACATTTTCTATTCTATTTGTCAGATCCTGCTGACAACGGCAAATGTTACAAGGGAAGAGGTTCAAGCATCTGACTAGTAGAACCGAAAAAAAGCTCTTGTCTGTTTAGTTACAAATCAGTTTAATTGGCAAGAAAGAACAAAAACAATACTTGTCTTGGTATGCACGGGGTCCAGTTTACAGCAGCACACCTCTCTCTCTCTCTCTCTCTCCATCCAGGATCCTGATCGCGACTCAGCCCATCGGTGAACCCCTCTCGTACCTAAACTAACTTCTGGCTTACTGCTACCTGCCTTTATACAGGTAAGAAATTAGTGTTGAAATGACCGCTGGTAAGCCCTGGCCAATAGCGCTCCTCCCAAATTCAAACTATAACCAATGGCAGGGGACTGCATCCCAGCAACCCCCCCTCCCCCGGGAGCAAAGCGCTATCAGCCGCAGAATGGTGCGTAAAGCAATACACAGCGCTACAGACTTGGCGCGCAAATCAATACACACAGCACTACAGACTTGCCGCGTAAGGCAATACACACAGTGCTGCCGGTTTGACACGCAAATGTTTAAACAGAGCGCTGTCGGCTTAGCGCGTGGGAATTTAAACAAAGAGCTGTTGGCTGCAGTGCTATGGGTTCTGAAGAAGGGTCTCGACCCAAAACGTCGTCCATTACTTTTTCCAGAGATGCTGCCTCACCCGCTGAGTTACTCCAGCATTTTGTGTCTACCTTTGATCAGGGTACAACTGTCCCAAAGTAAGAAGTCAATCCTTCAGACTTAGACGAGGTGAAATTACTTTACTCCAGAGCTACGGAGAGTCAAGGTGCTGCATATAATCAAGACAGAGATAGGTTTTTGGACCTTAAGTGAAGTGATAGATGAGGCACTGAGCCTCAGGAAAGATGCAGTTATAAGATTGGCCATGATTTCACCAAGTTGCAGAGCAAGCACAAGCAGCCAAATGTCCTACTCCTATTTTTAATTCTTATGTTCTGATAAAAGGCAATAATTCAGCTCCTTTCTCAGAGGTATCTATAAGATGGCCAATAAAAGCTTAATCACCTCATTCCATGGATGACTATTTAAAACATATTTAGCCTGGAGATTCAAACAACTCTTAAAAACCTAAATTGAAAGCTCTGAAAGCAGTAAAATACATTTAAAGATTGGAGATCATAAAGTGCAGTGAGATTAAAGTGGAATGCACATTCATCTTTAAAGTAGCTCAGAAATCTTTATCCTGTCGAGAAAATTATTTCACGACATTGTTTGATAACTCCAGCATTTAGCCATTGCACCAACACTCAAGGCATGCAAATGGATCATGGTTTGGTCTGTGCAGCTGCTTCATTGAGCGACTCAACTTAATTGCACATCCAATTTGACTCCTCATGGCACCGATCTAGATTGCGCACTCATCAGGAGTCAACCTGCCAAACAAGGTATTGGTCATTTAGGTCTGAAGGGTGGAGTAATTTCTTCACTCAGAGGGCTTAGGCCATCTGGAAATCCTTGTGACATAGGCCATTGAACACTTGCCAACTGAGCACACTTAATGGTGCAATCAGTAGTTTTCCAGACTGAGGGATCAGAAGAGGAACTGGACGAGATAGAAAATCATCTGTCAGCATAGTGAATGGTGAAGCATCGAGGAACTAGCTTTCCGACTCCCGCTTCTTATGTTTTATGTTAACAACTCTATTTCAACATGTGCAGCTTGTTAAATCTCACTGTTCACCTCTTTTCAGGGAGCCTCAGACAAATTCCAATCGGCTCAGATATACTGACCTCACTGGACTTGCCATTTTTGTTGTTTCCTTGCGAGATCATTTTCTCCAGGATTGCAAGCAGCAGCAATGCTTTCTCAGGCTGATATGTCAATAGGTAAAGGTCAACGAGCAAGAAACACAGTGCCTGGGCAAATTTCTCTTCTGTTTTAAGATTAGGGACAAAAACAATACAAAACAAAGTCAGATTTTAGTGAGCAGAAGTCTGAGCACCTCAAGCTCAAAGAGAGAATTCTGACAAACTACCATTGATCTAAAACAATGATATATTGTAATTTCAAATACACAGGCAGTCTCATCAGATCCATCATGCTCAATCCAGCTTTTACATGGCAGATATGAAGATTTATTGGGCTCTGGGTTAACTTCCAAAGGTATTACTTCCAATCAACCTGGTTCAATAATTTCCAGTTACAGCTCCTGAATACTAAAACACCATGGCACATCCCATCTCACTCCTCATTCACAGGCCGTTGGTCCAACTTTCCCATGCCGACCAAGAAGGCCCATCTACACTAGTCCCATCCACCCGTGTTTGCCCCATACTCAAGATCTTTCCAATAGATTTACCTGTCCAAATGTCTTTAAAATGTTGTTTATGGTACCTGCCTCAAATACTTTCTCTGGCAGCTAGTACCATATAACCACCACCCTTTGTGTGGAAAAGATTGACCCTCAGGTTCCTATTAAATCTTTCCCATCTCACCATAAAACTATGTCTCCTGCTTCCTGATCCCCAACTCTTGGTAAAAATGTTCATTTACCCTAACTATTCCCATTATGCTCTTATACACCTCTACAAGATCACTGTTCATCCTCCTGCACTCCTAGGAATAAAGTATTAGCCTGCTCAACCTCTCCCTAAATCTCAGGCCCTCAAGTCCTTACAACATTCGCGTAAACGAATTCCCTTTTTGCTCTACAAGTAATTACAAAATTTAATATTACATTTGAGGATGTAATTCCTTCATCTAACCATGCCCTCTTTCTTGAACCTGTCTTGGAAAACACAGCTGAAGTGACTGCAATCACACTGGAATCACTGATTGGAAGGATTGTTGGGAAGCAATAACGACTACAGTTCTGCAAGAAATTTCTCCTTATTTGGTACTGGACATCAGACAGGGATTCAGACAATTTAAGGGATAGTTGGTCAAGAGAGTGGTAAAGCATATCACCCATGTCAACAGGTGCTAGGTTTTCTGATAACCTTGCCAAGGGAAGTAGAGGAGAGGGACTGTGGAGGGATTCCTGAGGGGCTAAGAGGTAGCAGTTTGGGCTGAGCAAGAGAAGTAATTAGAGCAGTCTCCAGCTACAACTGTATAGAAATTGGAACCAGGCTAGGATGGTGGCACTGAAGGTCAATGTGATGGTCAACCACATCAAAGTCAAGTCTGCAGATAGAGGTAAAGATGACTTGTCACAATCACAAAAGATCAATAGAAGCTTTGATAAGAGCTAATTGAGTATTGCATCTAGGGAAAACCACAGTAGGAAGATTTAATGAGGAATAATCCAAACCATGTGATTGAGAAAAAATAATAAATGTGTAATGCAAGCTAAATGCTGTTATTGCGCAGTTGCGACAGCATGGGTAGGGGAGAAGCAAATGAAGGTTAGAGACCATAAGAGCATAGTCTGAAACAATAAAGATAGCAAGTAGAATCTTATCAAGTAATAGAAAATACAAGTAGAATAATAGAGGATATGTGAAGATCAGATCAGGACCTATCTAGCATTGTGTCTGAATGTGGTCACTTGTTACATTGGAGAAGGCCAGATAAAGAGCCATTCGCCCGAGTGGCGAGATAAAGTCCCTGAGAAGCTGGAACTGTTCACACAAAACACAAAGAGACTCCAGGACAAATCCTACTCAAGATTCTAAAGGATATCACCAAGAGTCACAAACAGTGAATTAAAGCAAAGCGTGGTAAATATGTAGGAAGCTGTTCCATGAATGGTGTGGTCTGATAACTCTCTCACTATTCCAACCTGCTGATTTCTTCAACATTTACTCAAGGTCCAAAATGATCCGATTCCGCTAATACTGTAGGTTCTTGGGTGGCAGAATCTGATAAGGTGGAGTACACAGTGGTTTATGGGTCAGGGTGGGTAGACAGTTTGGAGGAGGCACAATCCTTCTGTCATCCTCACTAGTTTCTATGTGCCCTTGAAGGCAGTGGGCAGTGGAGCTATGCCAAATGCCCAGTGGATCCCCATGAGTCAATGGGAACATTATATTCTTTCAAGGAAGCTCTGCCTACCCTGCATTGTGGTGGAGCTCACAGTAGCGTGCCCGTTCCAGAATTCTGCTCTTTCCATTCAAACAACATAGTGCAACTACTGGAACTGGTCAATTATTAGAGCTTCCACACTGGGGATATAAACCAGGGAAAGAACACTGCTCTTCATTCACTTAGCCTATCAGCAGATTTGGCAGAAATGATGGCGGTGGTACCTCGACATTGTTTAAGTAACATGCTAAAATTATCTGCAAGAAAATCTTTAGGGGGATGGTGGGACATTTTTTGGACATTGAAATAGTGGCTGTGGCTTATACAGAACCTCGAATCTAAGCAGTTACTTAAAAAAACATTTAAGATTTTTTTTAAATAATATCACTTTGCTTTAACCAGCCACAGGGTTATGATGACTAGAGCAATACAAGTGAACATTCTACTACCAACGAAGAATTTTACAAGAGAGTGAAAGGACCCACACTTACCAAAGGGCTCGATGAATTGGTAAAGTTTCTCCCCAATGGATATCGCTTCAGTATATTGTCGCAGGTGGTAAAGAATGATTGCTTGGTTGTAGTAAAGCATACTGTTCTCAACATCGTCCAGTCCATCCATTTCTTCCACTGTGGAATGGACCTAAAACAATCCAACAGTTTGCAGTGACCTTATCAAGTATTTATTCTCCACAGATGAATTTGTTCCTGAGAAATATGCTACTGGTATACTAAGAATCCTCCTCTACAATCCCACCTGGCACACCCCCCTCCTCCACCACTCCACCCTCAACCTGCCCTCCTCCAGCTGATCAACTTGCTCTCAATTAACATGTTCACAGCCTGTCCCCATCCACAACCATCGCAACTACATTTCAACAAAGTTCACAATGGCGGAAAAGAACAGTATGCTTGATTCCCGAAGAAAACTAACACTGAATCAGGGACGAGACTCATCAAAATTAACGCAAGCAAAATTAACGCAAAGCCTAAAACTATGACCAACAGATTTATGAAGGGCTTCTTCCCAGCAACCGTCAGGGTCTTGAACACTACACAACACTGACCTCAGTAACTATGATATTCTATGATCTGCATCATTGCTTACACTAGAGACTTGGTTTTGCACTATTACAGTTACCTAGCATGTGTTATTGAATCATTACATTATGATTACAATAGATTTATCTGTATGTTATTGCACTTACAGATCTGTAAAGGTTCAGCAAGTGAGAATTTAATTGTTCTGTTACGGTACATGAGACAACAAAACTATTGATTATAGACTAGTGGGGTATCGCAAGGCTCGGTGCTGGGACCGCAGCTATTTACAATATACATTAATGATTTAGATGAACGGATTAAAAGTAATATTAGCAAATTTGCAGATGACACAAAGCTGGATGGCAGTGTGAACTGTGAGGAGGATGCTATGAGGATGCAGGGTGACTTGGACAGGTTGGGTGAGTGGGCAGATGCAGTCTAATGTGGATAAATATGAGGTTATCCACTTTGGTGGCAAAAACAGGAAGGCAGATTATTATCTGAATGGTGTCAAATTGGGAAAAAGGGAAGTACAACGAGATCTGGGTGTCCTTGTTCATGTAAGCATGCAGGTACAGCAGGCAGTGAAGAAAGCTAATGGCATGCTGGCCTTCATAACAAGAGTTGAGTATTGGAGCAAAGAGGTCCTTCTGCAGATTCACAGAACCCTAGTGAGACCACACCTGGAGTATTGTGTGCAATATTTGACAGATATATTGTATCCAAATTTGAGGAAGGACATTCTTGATATTGAGGGAGTGCAGTGCAGGTTCACAAGGTTAATTCCCAGGATGGCGGGACTGTCATATGTTGATAGAATGGAGCGACTGGGTTTGTATATACTGGAATTTAGAAGGATGAGAGGAGATCTTATTGAAACATATAAGATTATTAAGGGATTGGACATGCTAGAAGCAGGAAAAATGTTCCCAATGTTGGGGGAGTCCTGAACCAGGGCCCACAGTTTAATAATAAGGGATAGGCCATTTAGAACGGAGATGAGGAAACACTTTTTCTCCCAGAGAGTTGTGAATCTGTGGAGTTCTCTGCCTCAGAAGGCAGTGGAGGCCAATTCTCTGAATGCTTACAAGAGAGAGTTAGATAGAGCTCTTAAAGATAGCGGAGTCAGGGGGATATGGTGAGACGGCAGGAATCGGGTACTGATTGTGGATGATCAGCCATGATCACAGTGAATGGTGGTGCTGGCACGAAGGGCCGAATGGCCTACTCCTGCACCTATTGTCTATTGAAACACTACTCTTAACAGCAATGAAGCCAATAAGTGCTGCACAGAGAATGGCGAAGACCAGGTGGTTCAGATTCCCTGGTTTTAAAGATGTCGGTTGCATTGCGGATGGCCTATCTACAATCTTTCAGCATTCACATGATGCAGGCTCCCGTAGGTTGAAAGCCTGTACTGTTCCCTCAAATATTTAAGTGAACCGAGTGGAGTTAGAAAGCAGCGGCTAACGATTATCATTGTGAAAATAAAGACACCTCAAATCTCAGATAGTCAGTGACAGTCAGCATAGATGCATTATGACTAGGTACTGTAAGATGCATGAGAATGTCAACATGTGTTGTTTTTGGGTCATTCAGAAGGCAATTGATAAATTTGCACAAACTTCAGGCTACAATTGAAGCATGTGGAATGTACATTATTGACCTTTTTTTAGGAATCTGGGTTGGTGGCAGAGATTTCATTCATTCATAGTTTTATTCATTCATAATGGCCGCACATTTGGATCGGCAGGGTGTGAAGAGTGGGCACCAAGAGGATTTGAGCCCACATATAATCATTGCATTTTAAAACCACAGTTGGGAAAACACCTCCCTATCTCCATCAATCAATGACAAAAATGGGAGCACTGCGAGCAGTGTTGGTGAAAACATAATTTAACAAGGATGTGTAATTCAGCAATTGGGCAAATTAATATAATCTTAATGTGATCCCAAACCATCTACATAAACCATGGAAAAAAATGGAAAAAGGTGGATGTTCATTCACACTCAAGAATCCACCTGCACATTGAGCTGGTATGTACAGACACAAAATAAAACCAAAAAACATCAGTGGAATCTGCCCTTTTACCTTGAGAATGGAGCACAATACTATACATTTTTATGAAATGTTGTAATGTCCGAAATAAAGTTTATTATTATTATTATTATTATTATTATACACCACACCACCTGGTCAAATTACAACCAGAGCACAACGCATGTGACACAGGAAAGAAATATTGGTCTTGGAGGGAGTGCAGTGTAGACTTAGCAAAATGGTGCCATAAGCTCCAAGGTTCAAATTACCAGGAGAGCTTTCACAAAACAAGGGCTAGCTGTATTCCCTTTAATTTGAACAAAGTTTTACAGATATTAATGGGTAGTGTAGAGAGTCTGGTTGGAGAGCCCAAGACAAATGGGCCTTTCAGCAACTCTTCTACACACCAAGTGTTGTAGAAGTATGGGATTTTTCTCTGCAAATAACAACCTGTACAATATCAATTAAGTTTAGAGCAGATTAATTGTTTATTAAGCAAAAGAAAAAAGGGTTAGATCAAAAGACCGGGTTAGATCACACATCAGATACGTTCTCAATGAATGCTGAAACAGGAACCAAAATAAACTTCTATTCATCGAGATAGGAACTGCCTCACTTCCTTAATATCCCAGAGTGTGGGAAAAGTCACAGATAATGTTGCGCTGGGTACTCACCTGATTTTTCAACAAGTTGAGTGTCTGCCTCAAGGTGTCTGTCAAAGTCTGCCCATTTTTATAGAACTCCACCACTGCTTTATTCAGAGATATTTTGTAATCATCTTTGTTCAGTTCTTGCAGATGAGCCAGACACTGGAGGCAAGTGTCAAACTGCCCTGCCTGAAGTAAAACAATGCATAAAAACACAAAGGCAACCACGATTTACAGCAATTTATCCTTTAGAACTTCATATCAATAATATACAGTGCTGGGGCTCAACAAAAAGCAGTCCATGATATTAGTGGGAGTAGGCAAATAAAGCTTAGAGATGGCAAACAGTCTCATAAAAGAGAACTAAGAAATGGTCTGTAAGGCAGAATGTATTTCTGCAACAAACAGAATTGTACAAGATACTGCACGATGCAGGACCTTTGGCTTACTGAATCTACACTGACCATCATGCACCCATTTTTTCACTAATCCTCCCCTAACCCATTCCCATAAACCCCCTCTCCCATATTCTACCACTTAGCTAGAGACAAGCAGCAACAGTATACAATTAATTTAGCAACTTGCATGTCTTTGGGATATGTGGAGGAAATCTAGAGAGAACGTTCAAGCTCCACACTGATAGATCCAGAGATTAAGATTAAATTCAAGTCACTATAACTGCTCTGTTAGCTGTGTCATTGGTGCTTCTCTGTTACTGTTCTGTTATGCTTCAAATTGTGAAACCCACACTTTCATTTGCTTTAGAGATATAAATATACCGTCAACACAATACTGTCAACATGACCGGCCTAGTAATTGTGCAGTGTCTCTGTGCTTCACTGTGACAAGCACAAGAAAGAGCTCCACTTTTATATCTCTGCCCCAGTTAGCATGGCCACTGCAACATCACATTGTAATAATTCAATCAAATTCCCCAGACCAGGGAAGGAGTCAATAAGCTGTTCTTGATTCTTACAACTATTTTGAGGAGTTTCCTACACAAAGTATATTAAAAAGGTGGACATCAGGCAAATAAATCAGAGATCTGAGGGGCTTGTGCTAATGTCCCATCAATAAGGAGGATGAGGATTCAACTCAATTACTGTGGAGGATCGCTGCTGTAGGCAGAACTATAAAATGTCAAATTCTCAGTCGATCCAACAGTATCAGTGGAAGAGGTACATTTCAGATCGATTAACTTTCATCAGAACGGAAAATAAAACAAGCTGAGTTGCAGAGGGAGGCAGAGTGAACATAAAGTCTGTGATGGAGACCGGGAAAGGTTGAATGATAAGAAATGATAGTGGCTAGCTGAAAGTAGATGGCAGTGAATAGCAAAAGGTACATCTGGGGAGGTGCAACTGGAGATCACATAAAATGTGACACTGCGCAGAAAAAACCCCAAATGCTGGAAATGCGAGCTAACATCCACAAGTAGAGTTCTAGTTGTCATGCTGTAGGAAGGATTAAGCTATTAAAATAGGCAACAAGTTAGAGAGATCGAGCAACTGTCCATATGGTGCCAGCACAATAACCTGGCCCTCAACACCAGCAAAACCAAGGAACTGATTGTGGACTTTGGAAGGAGTAGGATGGGGACCCACAGTCCCGTTTATATCCACGGGTCGATGGTTGAAAGGGTCAAGAGCTTTAAGTTCCTGGGCGTGCACATCTCTGAAGATCTTTCCTGGTCCGAGAACACTGATGCAACTATTAAGAAACCACATCAGTGCCTCTACTTCCTGAGAAGATTATGGAGTCGGTTAGTCAAGGAGGACTCTCTCTAACTTCTACAGGAGCACAGTAGAGAGCATGCTGACCAGTTGCATCGTGGCTTGGTTCGGCAACTTGAGCGCCCTGGAGAGGAAAAGACTACAAAGAGTAGTAAACACTGCCCAGTCCATCATCGGCTCTGACCTCCCTCCCATCGAGGGGATCTATCGCAGTCGCTGCCTCAAAAAGGCTGGCAGCATCATCAAGGACCCACACCATCCTGGCCACACACTCATCTCCCTGCTCCCTTCAGGTAGAAGGTACAGGAGCCTGAAGACTGCAACGACCAGGTTCAGGAATAGTTACTTCCCCACAGCCATCAGGCTATTAAACTTGGCTCGGACAAACCTATGAACATTAATAGCCCATTATCTGTTATTTGCACTTTATCAGTTTATTTATTCATGTGTGTATATATTTATATACACACATGAATCGGTAGTGGCGGCGCGGCACTGGCTGCAGCGGCTCATCGGCAGTCCTGTTTGTTTGTGTTTTTTGTGTTGTTTATTTCGTTTTGGTTAGTCTAGCTTTTGGTTTTTAGTTTGTGTTTTGGGGGGGTGGGGGGTTGTAACAGGGTTTGCAGTCTCTCCCTGCGGGGGAATACGACTTTTTGTCGTATTCCCCTTCTCTGCCTCCGTCTGCGCTGAGGCCTAATGGAGGTGGCGACCTCGAGGCTCCGGAGGCAGAGCCCGTCAGGACTCGCCCTAAGCTCGCTCCCGTGAGGGTGGTTCGGCTCAGGGCTGGAACAGTGCTCCCGTGAGCGCCCGTCGGGGCGGCCCGGCCCGGGGAAGAAGCGACGCCCAAGTCGGGCAGCCCGGCCGGGGGAAGAAGTGACGCCCAAGTCGGGGCGGCCCGGCCAGAGGGAGAAGCGACGCCCAAGTCGGGCGGCCCAGCCGGGGGAAGAAGTGACGCCCAAGTCGGGGCGGCCCGGCCAGAGGGAGAAGCGACGCCCATGTCGGGGCGGCCCGGCCCAGGGGAGGTACGGCGCCCATGTCGGGGCGGCCCAGCCCGAGGCTGAAGACGGCACGGTACTCACGTGAGAGTGGCTGGGACGGTGTTCTGGCGGTGGTGGCCTGAGTCCGGGGTTCGGCCGCGGGCCAGCGGCTGCGTCTGCAGGACTGGTGGGCGGCAGCTTCGACCACCCCGGGCCGCGGTGTTTGAGCCGCGGGAAACATCGCCCCGGGGATATCGCCTCAGCTCAGAGGGAGAAGAGGAGGGAAGAGACTGCAGACCTAAGACTTTTCCCTCCATCACAGTGAGGAGATGTTGGGTGGACTCACTGTGGTGGATGTTAATATGTGTTTATTGTTGTTTTATGTATGACTGTTGCAATTTCGTTCAGACTTCGGTCTGAATGACAATAAAGGGCTATCTAATATATAATGGTATATGGACACACTGATCTGTTTTGTAGTCAATGCCTACTATGTTCTGTTGTGCTGAAGCAAAGCAAGAATTTCATTGTCCTATCAGGGACACATGACAATAAACTCACTTGAACTTGAAGTTAGAGACAGTGTTGAAGGATTTTGACGGAACCAGAGAGTTGTGATTTATAAGGGTTTCGCATCTGGATGATGGGGTATATGAAACAAGTTGCCAGAAGTGGTACAATTACAATGTTTAAAAGACATTTAGACAGGAATCTGCTTTGCAAAAAATCTGCGAGATATGGGCCAAATGCAAGCAAATGAGACCAGCTCAGATGGGCCTGTTTCCATGCTGTATATTTCAATGAATGACAGAGCACTTGGTAAATAACATGGGATTTTCTGTCCTAAAGAGCACAATTGTGTCATTATTTGTCTTCATGTCATTTATCGTTCAAGAGATTACTCCCTCTAGCCACTTAAGAGACAACATGGGGAAAGCTTAAGAGACAACATGTGTAATACGACATTCTCCTTGCCTCATGTTGTCTCTTAAGTGGCTAGAGGGAATAATCTCTTGAACGATATAATAATCTGCCGCTACAGTCATATTTAAACAAATGATACATTTGATTGGAGGTCTTTTATGGCAACTGGTATTTGAGTGTATAGGACATAGACAATAACAGTAGAGTCAGCAACAATAATAAAACCAAAAACAAAATGCAGATGTTAGAAAACTGAAAATGCTGGAGTAAGTCAGCAGGTCAATCTCCAAAGAAGGTTCACTGAACTAAAACATCAACTTCATTTGTCTTTCCACAGGTGCTGTCTGACTTGCTGAGTATGTTCAGCATCATTTGCTTTTAGCTGGTTAATCACAAAGATTAATGAATGAGAATAAAATGCATATGGAAATGAAAATTGCATAAAATGTTATAGGTATGATTATATATCAACTCTCACTTCTCCGTGCCTCTCACAATGCAACACTCACTGCGTAAGCTTGATAAGCATTGCTCGCAAGTTCCTTTTCATGGTCAGCAACTCCAGGTGACAGAGAATTGCTTTCTATTTTCACATCAGTCCCCTGATCTACAATAGAGAAACAATTATTCAACAGAGATACTCGAGTGACACTATGCTTGACTTCTGCAGATTAAAAGTTTTTGATGATTTCCTTGAAAAATTAAATACTGTACAACTACCAAACTTTCAAAAAATTAAAGTGCTCTGCAGCATTTCCTTTCAGTGTCAACATACAAGCTGCACGGGGAATTAACAAGGAACTTGGAAAATCATTGTCTGATGGCTTCTGGGGAAGATCAAGGGGCATAATGTTGGGAGACCGCAACGAATAGGTCATCACAAAGGACAACCACCAGTCGACACAAGAGGTACTGAGCAGTTGCAGAGCATCGTTGTGTGCGGACCAGCTTCAACATAAACTCGATAACGGACCCAAAGTAACTTGCTGCTGGTTCAATATCGGTGGACAACTTCCAACCCAGGGCAGAACCGGGACCCCGGGGAAATCCGACACAACAGGGAGGAGGCGAGGGGGGCACCAGGGGGACACCGGGGTGAGGACGGGGGGGGGGGGGGGGGGGGGACGGGACGGGGGGACGGGACGGGTCCTGGCTTATGATGTCGGGAATGTGGAGCAATCAGAAAAAGACGACCTCTGACTGTCCCTTCCCCTCCCCTGGCCCCGCTCTGCCCCACTACCCCGGCCCCGCTTAAGCCGTTCCTTACACCCCGCCCCCAGCTTCCTACCCCAGGCCCCAAGTCCCCGCTCCCCTGGTCCCGGTCCCGATCCCGATCCCGCTCTAACCCGCTCCCTCACCGCCGCTCCCGGACGCCAACGGTTCCGCCATCGCCGCCTCCAACGGCCGGTCAACTCGCCGCCAATCACCTGGCAGGCGCATGGCAACAACGTCACTTCCGTACAGCCGCAGCGGGTCGCATGGGAGATGAAAATAGAATCACACAGGGCCCCGCCCCCCGGGCACAGGCCTCATCCATTCAGGCCACGCCCGCAAAAGGCGGCCCCGCCCCTACGCACCGGCCCCGCCCCTACGCACCGGCCCCGCCTCTACGCACAGGCCCCGCCCCTATACATATGCCCCGCCCCACGCACAGGCCCAGCCCCCAGCCTGCGTGGAGTTTGTCTGTTCCCATATTGGCTATAGGATC
>CM075977.1:38142009-38145163 GCA_038087875.1 Malacoraja senta | reverse complement strand
GATGAATCGGACAGTACCCTAGCTTATATAAGGATTGTTCAGAAGCCTGATATCAGAGGTGAAGGTCTGGGCTAGTTGTGTTATAATCATTTTCAATGGTGGGCAGGTTTAAGGGGCCAGGTGACTACCCTCTGCTCCTATTTCCTTGTGTTCCTGGGTTAGGCTCTACAGCTGCTATCTTGAATAGCTGCACTCTGTCTGGTCTAGGCATCCCTACAGCAATGTTGAGAAGAGAGTTCTGAGACCCAGCAATGGTGATGGACATCAGGATGTAGAAACAAGGAACTGCAGATGCTGATTAATACACAAAAGGACTCAAAGTGATGGCATAACTCAGCAGGTCAGGCAGCATCTCCTGGAGAACATGGCTAGTTGACATTTCAGTTTGAGACCTTTCCACAGACTGATTGTAGGGTGAGGGGGAGAAGAAACTTAAAAGATGGGAGAGGCATGATAAAGCGTGGCAGGTAATTGATGGTCATATGCTAGGCGGGGGGGGGGGGGGGAGGGGGGGTATTGATAGGCAGATGATTGGAACATAGACCAGAGATAAAAGCAGAAGGTGTGAGATGGGTTGTAGAGTTACAAATGTTGACGCTAGAGGGAGGAACATAGCAGGAGGGGTGATTTGTGGAAGTCTAGGGGGAGGGGGAAGAGAGGGGGAGGGGGAAGTTAATGGGGGATGTGAAAAAAGGGGGGTGGTTGTGGGGGGCTTAGTAGGAGGTTACATGGAGAGGAAACTACAGGTGATGGTATTCCACTGCACCAGCTGCTCTTGTCCATGGTGGTAGAGGTCAAGGGTTTGGGAGTAGGGTTGGGAGTGACAACAGCATCTATTTTAGATGGTCCATAGTGCACTGGTAATGGAAGGAGTAAATGCTCGGGATGGTGGATAGAGTAACAATAAAGCAGGCTGTTGAGCTTCATCAGTGCAGACCATCGCCAACTAA
This sequence comes from Malacoraja senta, assembly GCA_038087875.1. Classification (NCBI taxonomy): domain Eukaryota; kingdom Metazoa; phylum Chordata; class Chondrichthyes; order Rajiformes; family Rajidae; genus Malacoraja; species Malacoraja senta. The sequence continues at coordinate 38,144,213 of CM075977.1, read as the reverse complement.
GGAAGAGGTTCATTTTTACAGCTGTTCATATGTCAACCTTGTCTGTAAGTAAGAAAAATCACTTTTTATGGTAAACATACCCCTCAGTACTGTAATGAATGCCATCAAAAGCGGAGAGAGCGAGGAAACTAATTCTGCCATTCGTAGGAACTAATGTATGAAGGTACGACAGACTTCTGAACGTAATGATATTATGGGAGCTTGTTTCTATGTACAGGTGTCCATAAGCTGTATCTTTGTAACCCGGGGATGAACCGCACTGTTAGAGCTCCACACATCCAGGAATGGAGAGTAGACATCACCAACGCCCAATACATGACCAGAATAGGAATAATCTGCTAATCTAAGTCACTCACGTTCAGCACACTTTGTTTAGACAAAGTGCAAAGTTACATTACAGTAACTTTTCTTTCAGTTTGAAGAATATCCTACGAGGACATGGTGAGAGTCACTCACCTCTGTGGGTCACATGTGTAAAAATAGGTCTTATTTCTTTACTTAAAAGTATTAGATGTGTTTCTTTTTTTTTATTTTTTTTTTATTTTTATTTTTTTTATTTTTTTATTTATTTTTTTAATTTTTATTTATTAGAAGTACATTACATCACAGCCACATACATTAATACTCGTCATTTATATCTTCTTACAATTAATGTACTCCCTTTATTTATTTTTTTACACTAAAGAAAGAAAAGATTGAAAGAGAGAAGAAAGTGAAGGAAAAAGTGCAAGTGTAGAAAAGTGTAGAAAATGTAACAACAAAAAAGGACGAAGACCCTATGAGAGCGAAATTAAAAACAAAAAGAAAAAGAGTTAAGAAATAGGCCCTAAGAAAAGAAAAGAGAAAGAGAAAAAAAGAAAAACAAATGTTTTTTTTTGAGCATCACGTAAATAGGACATACCAACTCTTCAACTATCATCCCCCCTTACCCGACCTCAATTTTTTATTTTTTTAAAGTACTTTTGCACCCTATGTTTGTAATAATTCTATAAATGCAGACCACGTCAGGTGGAAGTGATCTGGTTTACCTGCTAGGAGGAGTCTTATCTCTTCAAGGTGTAGTGTTTCAAACATATTTGAAATCCACATATTTATAGTTGGAGATGTGTTTCTAAACTAACAAGAAATGACCTGAATTGTGGCGATATACTGCAGTTAACAACCATTTATATGGCTTGACACAAAGCTCATTTTGAAAATTAATGTTATAAACTTTATTTCACCCCTATTCATGGCATATCTCGTGATTAAAAGAGTACTGACAAGAGAATTTAGCAACCTGTATATTGTGAGCCTTTTTTCCCCTGAAAAATTGCTAATGACAATTTGTTGAGTTAGCAATTCAATTGTGTCTGGAGACAAATTCTGATGAAGGGTTGATGGCCCGAAAAGTTGACAGGTTTCCCTCTCCACAGATGCTGCTTTACTGATTGATCTCCACCAGTATTTCTGTTGTTATGACAACTTCTGAGCCAGTTGTATTGGGCCAGATTTGATGCAGCAGGTGTTCCCATGTTAGATCTGTCTGGATGGGCTTAGGTTATAAAATCGTCCGTCATGTGAGGTGAGATTCATCAGAATGAGACGAACTCTCATGAATTTAGCAGAAAGAGTGTTGACCTTATTGATCCAAAATTCTTCTCAACTTCCCTGATTGCATACAGTGTTGATGTTTCTGTTGGCTGGGATATCTGAAACCAGGGATCATAGTCTTAAAATCAGGAATCAGCTATTCATAATGTAGATGAGAAGAGGTTTCTGTACTCAGACAGTCTTTGGAGTTCTGAATCTTTGGAGTTCTCAGTCCATGAAAGGCAATAGAGGCTCAGTTGCTGAGTATATTCAACATTGTGATCAATATATTCTTAGATATTAGGTGAATCTTGGATGTGGGGTTGGAGCAGCAGAGTAGCGTCATGATCTAAGCACATGATACATCAGGAAAAGGGGATCTACTGTTTGGAAGCCTTGGAAGGGGAGAGTATAGTGAGGGTAAGTAGGGCATCAGTGAACAGCAAGATCAGTGGTTCAATTCCTCAACCAGGAGAAGAAAATGCTTGAGAAGTAACCTGGTGAATTCAGACAGAGTGATTTCAATGAATTTCTCTCGTATTCACTAATGGGATACGAGTACCCCTGGCAAGGCCAATATTTATTGCCCTGGATGATGAGCCAACTTCTTGGGCTGTTGTGAACACAGTACT
>CM075977.1:37984509-38137009 GCA_038087875.1 Malacoraja senta | reverse complement strand
CAGGTTTTGAATTTGCAATGGACTTTCAGACTGAAATAATGAACATGTAGACATACAGGCCTAGAAATTCTGTTCTACAAGGCGAGACCTATTAAACAGGCAGAAGGCAGCAGGCCAGAATACTTTTGTGCACAACCCTTAGAACATGTCCACCATGTGGAGTGTTTCCAGACCTTTAGGTTTGCCTGGATTCAGCAAGGTTCAAACTGGTCTGCGGAAAACAATTGAGATGAGTATTGTGTGCATTTCTGGTTGCCTCGTTGTAGGAAGGATATGGTTGAGCTGGCGGGAATGCAGAGGAAATTCACCAGGATGTTGCTTGGATTGGAGGACTTTGGTTGTGGAGATAGTTTGGATAGGAGGGGCTTGTTTTCCCTGGAGCACAGGAGTCTGAGGTGTGTAAGATAGAAGTGCATAAAATTATGAGAGCCATAGATAGGGTAGGGAGTCAAAATAATTTCCCCACGATAGGAGAATGAAAATCAAGCATAGCTTTGAGGTGATAGAAAGTAGTGCTAAAGGCGATCTGAAGGGAAAACATTTTACACAGAGTAGTTGATATCTGGAACTCGGTAGAGGAGATGGTGGAATCAGTTACAATCACTATGTTGACGTGACATTTAAACAGACAATTGTACAGTAGGATATGGACACAAGAGACTGCAGATGCTGGAATCTTGAGCAAAAGACAAAGTGCTAGAGGAACTCAATAGGTCAGGCAGCATCTGGGGAGGGACTGGGAAGGTGGTGTTTTGGGTCGGGACCTTTTTTCAAACTGGAAAGATTTGGACCTAATGCGGGCAAATAGGATTAGTGTAAATGGGCACAAAGGTTCGATATGGATGTGGTGAGCTGAAGGGACCGTTGCTGTGATGTGCAACTCCGTGACTTTATGAGTAAGGGTGCAGAATTCATGCTGACAATTCAGTGCAGAACAAAAGGAGTGCTGCACCATCAGAGGTAGCTTCCATTGCATGTGATATCAAACCAGACCATCATCTGCTATCTCAAGCAGCTAAAAAAAGGTGCCACAACACGGTTTTGCCTATTTCTACCCAGTTTACTGGATAATATTTATTTCCCCCTCCCCAGCAGACAAATAGCCTTGTCTGGTCATTATTTCATTGGTGTTCATATGTGCAGGGTAAAGTCATTAGGCTTACCTCCTTTGATGGGACAGTCAGGGTTTCCTCATAGAATCATAGAGTTGCCCTTCAGCCCACTGTGTCCATGCCATCTGTTTTACTTATCCACACTATTGCCATTTACCCGCATTAGAACCACAGCATACTATGCCTTGGGATTTTGGATTGGCATCAGGTGCAAAGTGCACACATCAAAGTTAATTTCTCCTCATTTCCAGTTAATGTGGAACTGGAACTCCGGCCAGTTGCTCATTAAAACACAATGAGGTTTGAGTGAAAGCAAAGGAAGTGTTCCCTTTCTTGGTACAGTTCCCCTTGTCATGTGAGGCCAATAAAATAATTTTGACTGAACAATAGGTCCTAATTCAGTATGTGTGGGAAGGAACTGCAGCTTTTGGTTTACATCGAAGATAGACAAAAAAATGCTGGAGTCACTCAGCGGATCAGGTAGCGTCTCTTGAAAAAGGAATAGGTGCTATTTTGGGTCGAGGCCCTCAGGTCTGATGAAGGGTCTTGACCCGAAACATCACCTATTCCTTTTCTGCAGAGATGCTGCCTGACCCCCTGAGTTACTCCAGCATTTTGTGTCTACCTTAGGTCCTAAATTATTTGTGGAGGGAAATGGACAGATGTTGTTTCGGGTCGGGACCCTTATTCAGACTGGCCTGAAACGTCACCTGCCAAATTCCCTCCACACAGATGCTGTGTGAACTGTTGTGTTCCTGAAGCAGTTTGTTTTTTGTGCTCAAGATTCCAGCATCTGCAATCCTCGTGTTCCCCAGGTCCTAGTTCATCTTTTACATCATCTCCCTTCCTTTGTATGGAGGACTTGTAGGTGAAGGAGTTACATGATCAGGAGAGAGAGAGAGAGAGAGAGAGAGAGAGAGATGGGTCGAGGATGGAGATCAGGCGTGACTTTCATTTTGGAAGTGATACCCCCACTGTGCTGACCTCGCTCCTTGTACTATGATTGGTTCAGTGTTAAAGTTGATTTGGTGCCAATCATGTGTGAGACACATTCTGCCCTTGAATTTTTGCCCGGGTGCTTAGGGAAAGAGAACAGATGGAAATTGATTATTTTATTCTTTCTTTTGGACATGTAACATTATATAAAAATATTAGTGGAATAAAATGCTGGTTGTTGGTCCTTGAAAAGGTTGTGGCTACACGTTCCTTCAGTCTAAGTGTTCTATTAATCCAGTTTAACCTCAATGTGGGATGTTTCATTTTAAACTGAGCCAGCGCATAATGCTGTTTATTTGTACAGCAGCTATACCCTACTAAAATCACTGCTTCTCAGATTCACCATCAGTCAGAATTTGCCTCCGAGTCACGTATTAGGGCAGACAACCAAACATTAGGGCAAATGGGCAGCTTTCAATGAGTGGAAGCAGAAATAAGGAAGCAGATTAGTTTTAGGAGGGACATTTTGGTGCTGAAGCCACAGTCGCCAGTGGTGGAATAATTAAAGTGAGGGGTGATCAAGATGCCAGAATTGGGAGGAGTACGGAGGTCGCAGAGGTCCGTGGAGTTTAAGGAGATTACTGAGGTAGAAGGGATCAGGACCACCGACCGAATTGTAAATAAGGCTAAAAATGATGATCTTGTTTAACAGAGCCAAGTAGGCAAGCAAGCGCAGGGGTGATGGATGAGAGACATGCAGTGCTAATTGAGTTTACAAGTTTGCAGAGAGTAGAATGAGGAAAGGCATTGTAGAGCCCGTATTCCCCCTGGCCTACCTATGTTTACAATAGGGCGGTAATTGAATTACTGCTGGTACTACTGAATTCCTGAGAAAGGATTTCTGATAAAAAAAAAGAAGAGAATTCCTAATTCTGTGACAAAATACCTTTACTTGAGGTTGAGAGATTACTGTAATCTTAATGTAACTGCTGACACCGGGGTACCCTTCGCGCTCCCTCTCTACCTTCCGTGTATAACTTATGATTGTCTCAGAGAGTTCAATCCACTGACAGTCCACTGAGGCATGACGTATGGTGACTGACTACGTCACCTCTCCCCGACTACAGGAGCACTGGCGGCAAGAAGATCTTACCTTCAAGGTAAAATCTCACTGCCATAAACAATTGCTCGTTTTCCCTTTGATCTAAGACTAGGTTTCACATTCTCTCCACACACCCCAAACCCCGACCCCAACCTAGCCTGAGTGAGCAGACTGCACCTCCTTTTCCCACTTGTGACTGTGTCTATTTCATATATGTGGAAGGCACTTGAAATGTTAGTACATAGTCATCCGTTTATTAATAATGATTAATTCAGAAGAATCCAATGCATCAATGTCCTTGCGTTCTTGGGAAATCTCTGGGAATTTCAGCCCATTGTGGATGGTGAGATCTGCAGTCTCCACTAAAACCCCTTTGCCTCACTCAGAGCCTCTCGTGCATACGTGACTACGTGATGTTATGGCCACATATGTTCCTCCTTGTAGCTTGAGGCTGGAAAGGTCCCACCATGCAAGAGATGGTGGGACTGAATCTCCGTGGCTTAACCCCCTTTTCGTGTAAACCTTGCTACAGGAGTTGAATTTAGGAGATTGAGAGGGGATCTTATAGAAACGTACAAAAATTCTTATGGGGTTGGACAGGCTAGATGCAGGAAGATTGTTCCCGATGTTGGGGAAGTCCAGGACAAGGGGTCACAGCTTAAGGATAAGGGGGAAATCCTTTAAGACCGAGATGAGGAAAAACTTTTTCACACAGAGAGTGGTGAATCTCTGGAACTCTCTGCCACAGAGGGTAGTTGACGCCAGTTTCATTGGCTATATTTAAGAGGGAGTTAGATGTGGCCCTTGTGGCTAAAGGGATCAGGGGGTATGGAGAGAAGGCAGGTACAGGATACTGAGTTGGATGATCAGCCATGATCATATTGAATGGCGGTGCAGGCTCGAAGGGCCGAATGGCCTACTCCTGCACCTATTTTTCTATGTTTCTATGTATCTATGAATGCAGCACTGGGAAGTTGCTTGCAATTGCTCAGTCATTACCAAGGCAATTTAACCTAATGTTTCCCTTCCAACAGTGGACCAGCTGGTTGAGAACAAACCGGTTTTGCAGAGGATTTTGACTGCTACTTGAAAGAATATCACTTTTTAACCTGCTTAAAGCAGTTGGATATTTAAAGAGGGCAGTTGAAACAATTAGATAGACCTTTCTGGTGTAGGAGGAATTGCAGATGCTGGTTTACACCGAAGAGAGACACAAAAAAACTGATGTAACTTAGCGGTCAGGTCGCATCTCTGGAGAAAAGGAATAGGTGATGTTTCAGGTCTGAAGAAGGGTCTCAACCCGAAACATCACTTATTCCTTTTCTCCAGAGATGCTGCCCGACCCGCTGAGTAACTCCTTTATCTTTGAGTTGGACTTGCTGGGACAGTCTATCAAGCCGTCACCCACACTTGATTAACACTTGTTAAAGAGCCCCAGCTTCATCTCATAAGAGGGAGAGCTATATTACTCTTTCTTATTGGGGACCCTGGAGGGGCGGCCTAAAGAAATGGAGCATAAGAAAAGAGGGAGTAGGGACTAGCCTATCCATCCCCTCAAGCTTGCCCCCTCAATTCAATATTTCCATGCCTGATCTGCCTCAGGATCTTATGGAAACCATAGAAAACATAGACAATAGGTGCAGGAGTAGGCCATTCGGCCCTTCGAGCCAGCACCGCCATTCAATACGATCATGGCTGATAATCCAAAATCAGTACCCCCGTTCCTGCTTTCTCCCCATATCCCTTGATTCCGTTCGCCCTAAGAGCTATATCTAACTCTCTCTTGAATACATCTCTAGAATTATCTCCTCTTCTGTGCCAGTCCTCCAAATCCTTGCCCTTACAATGGACAGGGATGCCTTACTGTACGTCCCCCTGAGCCTGGAACAATAGGCAATAGACAATATGTGCAGGAGTAGGCCATTCGGCCCTTCGAGCCAGCACCGCCATTCAATGTGATCATGGCTGATCATCCCCAATCAGTACCCCGTTCCTGCCTTCTCCCCATATCCCCTGACTCCGCTATCTTTAAGAGCCCTATCTAGCTCTCTCTTTAAAGTATCCAGAGAACCGGCCTCCACCGCCATCTGAGGCAGAGGAAATTCCGCAGACTCACAACTCTCTGAGAAAAAAGTGTTTCCTCATTTCCGTTCTAAATGGCTTACCTCTTATTCTTAAACTGTGGCCCCTGCTTCTGGTCTCCCCCAACATCGGAAACATGTTTCCTGCCTCTTTTCATGTCCAAACCCTTAATAATCTTATATGTTTCAATAAGATCCGCTCTCATCCTTCTAAACTCCAGAGTATACATGCCCAGCCGCTCCATTCTCTCAGCATATGGAAGAGATGTCCTTGCCAAGATTCCTTCTACAGTGGTATTAACAGCCCATGTTTCTCTTCACGATTGCCCTGGCTAATATTTACTCTTCAGGTAACACATAGCACCTCTCGTTATCCAGTTATTTTCTCAGTGCTGTGTGTGGAATCTTGCTGTGTGCAAATTGGCTGCTGTATTTCCTATATTATGAAACAGATCAGACCTCGATATGTCCCTTCAATGACTGTAAAATGCATTTGGACTTACAGAAAATGTTCAAGAATGCAGTGCTTAATTTCTTAAACATTTATTTGTTCATGGCGTTGATGACACTTACATTGCCTGCATTTTATTGGCCATCCTTAATTCCCCTGAAATGAGGGGGCAGTGATGAGTCAACCATATTATTGGGCTGAGAGTCACATACAGTCAAGTCAAGTCATGAGTGTTTTATGGTCATATGTCCCAAAATGGAACAATGAGATTCTTACTGGAATTCCTAAAAGACCTAGCTTTCCTAGGAATAGTTTTCCTAGGAAACTATTGCTTTCTTTAAGACAAGCCGGTGGTTTTATTGTTGCCGTTACTGAGATCAGTTTAATTTACTTTTGTATTTAACTTTCAGATTTATTTAATTATCGGTAGTTTGATTGAAATTCCCAACTGCAGTGGTAGGATTTAAACTCTTGTCTCTGGATCATTGGTCTAGAACTCTCTGGCTGCTACTCCAGTAATCACGAAAGGAAAAACAATTGCAGATACTGGGGAGTTGAAACAAAACCAGCACATTTATAAAAAATCCTGAGCTGTCTCAGACCTCATCTCCTCTTCTGTGCCAGTTCGCCTTAACCTTCAAATCCCTAATTTTTCCAAGGCCAAGGGATATCTTACTGATATCCCACTGATCCTCGAATAGGAATAAAAGGGGATTCCTTGCCAAGATTCCTTCTGCTATACCTTTCAATGCATGACCTTGGTTCTGATCAAGGGTCAATGGTTCAATGGTTTCTTTATTGTCACATGTACCATGTACAGTGAAATACATCTCAGCAGGACTATCCCCGTACATAAGCACAATCGCCCCAGCCAGTCCAGTATTCTCAGAACAGCCCACTGAGTCCATATGGAAGATGGGCCATTTTGGCGCCATATTACAGTCCCATCTGCAGCTGGCTACAAAGCCTATTGCAGCCGTCACCTCCATTTCAGTTATCCCGCGAACCGGTCATTCTCCACGCCTAGCCCTCTTCAGCCCTTGTTCCCCGGGAGGGCGTGGATGGTAAGACTCCTCCATTCTTCTTACCGGACCCCTTGTCCCATGTCCAGTGCCGTCGTTGTTGCTGTCGCTGTCTTCGTCTTCCTCCCACCTCCTCTCCAATCCACGATGGGCACCGTGCTCGGCCAAGAGAAGTTGACGGAATTCACATAACCAGAGACTATCCTGACCTTAATTGTGAAAGTCCCTAGAATGTCCCCCAAAACAAAAAACCTAATGGGAGTTTCAGCAATTATTAATATCAGAGGCCAAGCCTTTCCCTCACCATGCAACACCATAGTTATGCCAATATAATACAACTTCCTATGAAGCCTCTGATTTGCCTGATTAACTGTGGCTCAAAGGGTAACAATTTTTCCCCTTGTGTCAAAGGATTAGTTTCACCTCCCATGCCTGGTACACATCTGGATGGAGGGAGTGCTGCAGTGGAGGAGATGCTCTCATTCCAATGAGTTCTTTGCTGTCTCAAGTGGGTGTCAGGATGACAACAGGCATTGACGATGAACATGAGAGTTTCTCACTGGTGTCCCGCCAACATTTACTTCTCAACCAGCGAGGACGGAACACAGATTATGTGGCCACTTGTTACATTGCTGTCGGAGGAAGCTTATTGTAAGCAGCACTTTCTTGCTTTACCACAGGGCAAACATCATTGGCTGCAAGCAGATTAGGCCTTGTGGTTGGAACATAAATTTATTTTATGAAATCTCTCAATAACGGAGGCATTTCTTCACCCCATGAGGGAAAGCAGTAGACATTCTACAGCTGGGTTTAAAATATAGTGGTAGCTTTCCCCATGACATTTTAGTCTGCAGTATTTTAAATGCTTGGGTGTATCACAGCAAAGGATTAACATCTGTGTTTAATTTGCGATAGTGCAATGCCTTACCAATCTGACAAAGCCATTCGGACATTTAACAGCACCAGAGATTTTTTTTAATCTTAGTTACACGAATGCTGTCTGATACTTTCTGGGCATCTGATGGCTTGTGACAGAGTCTTCTGCAGTGGATGGGGTGAGCAACATGAATGGGCAAAGTAAAAGATGTATCTTTTGTCACTGTGACTGAATAGCTTAACGTGTGATCACTCAATGTGTCACTGACTGCTGGATGGATCTCTTCCTATACCAGGTCAACTTAATCAGCACACAAGTCCTTCATCCTGCTACAGCGAGAGCCAGTCTGTTGCAATATCTTTATCATTAACCCTTTCCTTCTTGTGATTTTATTATTTTGTCCTCTTTGCTATTAATTCTGGAGTTGCCCTCTGAGGCAGCCGGCTATGATTAAATGTTTGTGCACAACCACAAGGCTGCCATTCCCAGTGCAACACTGAGGGAGTGCTGCACTCTCCGAGGTACGCCTGTCAGTGAAGATACTAATCTGAGGCCTGATCTCATAAAAGATATCATGGAACAAGTTCAAAGAAGAGCAGGAGATTTCTCCACCCAGGTCTTTGCCAATATTTATCTCGCAACCAAAATCTAAGAACACATATTTGGTTGTTGCAATCACCTTCGTTATGGGAGCTTGCTCTGCATACATTTTTTTTTTCACATTTCCTCAATGACTTAACTTCAAAATTATTCCTATGGCCGTGAAGCATTTTGGAATATTCTAAAAGGCGTAATTGAAACTAATGCCTTTGCAATTATCTACGTTGACACATTTGCTGCTTAATGACTTTGATGGTACTCAGGTTGTGATCTGGCTTATGCCTTAGGTTTGTTTTCCATTCCTCTCCCCCCACCCCCCCACCCCATTCTTCCCCCATTTCCACTTTCCCCCATATTGTTGTGTAGAATATTCTTTTATCACAAAATGACTCATATTGCAGTTTTAATTAGTATCAGAATGCTGAGCCCCACATGGGCAGCAATGTTTTTTTTTATTTGGACTCTGTACAGATTATCAACTATACTAAGTCTTCATTATCTGTTGGCTGATTATCCACAATGTGTGCATTTACAAAGCTGGTTGTGGGCAGCCAGAGACCAGAGTGTGAGTCATTGTGATCGGAGCAGGGATCCAGAGTGTGGACTGGCATTGTCAGAGCAGATGTGGATTGGGTGTAGTCTGAGCCGGAGTCCAGAGTGTGGATTGTGTGTGATCAGTCAGGGTCCAGGGTACGGAGCAGGCATGGTTGGAACCGGAGTGTGGACTGGTGTGGTTGGAGCAGAGGTCCGGAAAGTGGACCAGTATGGTTGGAACTGTGGTCCGAAGTGTGGATCAGGTGTGGATGGAGCTGAGATCCTGAGTGCGACCAGTGGGGTTGGAGCCGGATCTGGAGTGTGGACCAGTGGAATTGGAGCAGGGTACAGAAGGTCTATGCCCCTTGTGATTTCATATACCTTTGCAAGGTCATCTTTTCAGCAATGAATCAGCTGCTGTTTAAGCTATTTTTATTTTTGTTAAATTTGCTGTTATCACTTTAGATGTACAGCTTTAAGGGGCCTGTCCCACAGACGATTTTTTAGGCGACTGTCGGTGACTGTCATAGTCGTAGCAGGTGGTTGAAAAACCGGCGACTGGAACCCCATCTACGACAATGTCTACGACAAGCTACAACAACCTACCCACTGCAGTCAAGCTACAGCAAGCTACTGACAATTGGCGACCCATTGGCACGTCCACCTACCACTGGCAGTCAAGCTACGGCAAGCTACCGACAACTGGCGACCCATTAGCACGTCCACCTACGAGAACCTACGTCCACCTGTCGTAGCTGACAAGCTACAACCCTGTCGGCAACAACTGAAGACAACTGAAGACAATTCAGTTGCCGGTACCTGTCGCCCGCTGACGTAGGTAGTCGCCAATGGAATTCACCAACGACAGCACCCACGTCAGGAGAAGGTCAAGCTACGCTCATTGGCGTCAACCCACTGTCCGCCGATAATTTTTGAACATGTTGAAAATCCAGCTGCGACCAGAAAGTCGTTACGACTCTTTGGGCGACTGAGGGAGACTACTCACGACCATACAGGTGACACCCCGGCAACTATGTGGCGACAGCCTAGTCGCCTGCAGTCGCCTTAAAAAGCGCCTGTGGGACAGGCCCTTTTCTCTCTTTTTCCTCTTAGAGGCTGTTTTCACATTGCAATGTGCAAGCAGTCTATTTGATCCTCAGACTCCATGCCTGATGGCCAAGATCATTAGTTTTGTTTAGTTTAGAAGTACAGCGTGGAAACATCCCTTTCGGCCCACCGAGTCCGTGCCAACCAGCGATCTCCGTACCCTAGCATTACCTTACACACTAGGGACAATTTACGATCTGTAACTAATCCATTTAACCTGTACGCCATTAGAGAGTGGGAGGAAACCGGAGCACCTGGGGAAAACCCATGTTGTCACTTAGAGAAACTACAAACTCCATACAGACAGCACCCGCAGTCAGGATCAAACCCGGGTCTCTGGCGCTGTAAGGCAGCCACTCTACCACTGCACCACTGAGCCACCCCTGTGCCATCTTACAATCAGCAGAAAAATCATAATTCGTATCATAGGAATAAAGTCTGCTGAAGGGTCTGTTGCCCGAGGAAGGGCCTTGACCCTCTTTGTGATAAACCTACACATTTAAATCTTTCCCCTCTCACCTTTAAACTGTTTTAAACTGCCCTATGGAAAGTGGACTCTGGAATCTGAAGAATGGCCCCAATCCGAAATGTCGTTGGCCCATTCCCTCCACAGATGCTGTTTGACCCATTTAGCTCCTTCAGCACTTTGTGTTTTGCTCAGGTTTCCAGCATCTGCAGCTAATTGTGTCTCTGTCATCATTCACATCATTCTCATTACTCAGAAAAAACTGCCAAATATCTATTTTAAAAGCCCTTTTTTAATTTTACAATTCACTGGGCTACAATAATGTATTATGTGACACATGAAACAGTAATACAAAGACAAGATATTAACGGTGAAATTCTTGAAGTGGTTCCCAAGAAGACTCACATAAACTATTGTTAGCATCAAGAAACTAAAAGGAAACGATAGGTTAGATAACCAAAATGTGAATATAGCATTAGGTTTTAAAGGGTATTTCAAAAGAGAAGACACTGGTAGAAAGGTTTTGAGAGGGAGCTGGGTGTCCAGGCATTTGAAGGCACATCTAGTGGTGATCCAGTGAAAGCCAATGATTCTCAAACAAGCCTAGCATTGGAAGAATGCAGAGATAGGGAAGGGTTGTTGAGCATTATTAGAGGAAAGGAATAGGGCATGAAGAGATATAAACACAAGAAATGTCAACATTAAAGAATTGCTGGGTTGGAAGTCAGTGAATGTCACTTTCGCCTGGGATGAATGATCACAACTTTGTTGGAGTTAGAATACAGGGAGCTCAAGGCAGATCTTTTTAAGATGCAAATTTACCAGGAAGACATTAAAATAGTTAAGCGTAGAAGTAACAAAGACATGGAAGGCAAATTTACAGTTGTGATGTAAAATTTTCTCCTTATAACAAGAGAGAGAGAGAGACGGCAGTTATCAGAGCAACCGCCTCGGTCCCTATCATCTACTTTGTTTTCCTGTTATCTGTTCTCTCTCAATGCCATCAGTCCCCTTGATTCTTCTTCGACCCATTTACACCAGGGGTAGTTTACGTGGCCAATGAGCCTACATGGCTAGGAAAGGTTTGGAGGGATGTGGGTAAGGTGCAGGCAAGTGGGACCAGCTCAGCGAGGCAACTTGGTTGGGATGAATGAGTTTGGCAGAAAGACCTATATCTGTGCTGTATAGCTCTAAAACACTACCAACCAGTATATTTCTGGGATGTGGGAGGAAACAGGAGCACCCGGAGGAAACCAACATTATCACAGAGAATGCGTGCAGACTCCACACAGGCAACACCCAAGATTAGGAGTGATGGGAACCTGGGCGTGTGCAGTATTCAGCACTAACTGCTGTACTAATGTACATCATGTTGATGTCACAATTCGGAATGGATTTGTGAGGGAGCTGGATATCCAGGCATTTGAAGGCACATCTTCCAGTGGTGATCCAATGAAAGTCAATGATTCTCAAATAAGCAAGATATCACACACTGAAATACCATTGTCATCGTCTTAGAGTCATAGAGTCATACAGCACGAGAACAGGCCCTTTGGCCCAGCTTGCCTATACTGACCTTGGTGCCCCATCTATACTGATCCCTACTTCCCACGTTGGGTCCATATCCCGCGTTTGACCCATATCCCTCTAATCCTTTCTTGTTGCGCTTTGACCTAGCTCCTGATTTCCTAACATGTGATTAATGGTTGATTAAAAAGTCATTAAAGAAACAAATTTTGTCAGCCAGGAGAGAGTTAATTGAAAGATGACAGTACTTAAAGTATTAATTGCCCAAACAAAATCCAGTTGAAAATAAATTAGTTAACGCATTACAGTAAAAGAAAAAAAAAATCATTCTTCATTTTATAATACTTTTTTGGGTAATTAATGGCATCTCCTTCTTTTAACCGTGTATGTATTTTGGTTGGACAAATATGTCTGAATCAAAGATAGTTAATTCTATACGGCCATCGTAGAGTCTGTCCTCACCTTCTCCATCATGGTCTGGTTTGGTTCAGCCACCAAGCACGACATCCGGAGGCTGCAGCGAATCGTCTGATCAGCTGAGAAGGTTATTGGCTGCAACCTTCCCTCCATTGATGAACTGTACACTGCAAGGGCCAGAAAGTGGGCGGGTAAGATTATCTCAGGACCCCTCTCACCCTGGCCACAAACTCTTTAAATCACTTCCCTCTGGAAGGCGATTCTGGACTGTCAAAGCTGCCACAGCCAGACATAACAACAGCTCTTTTCCACGAGTAGTAGCTCTACTCAATAACCAAAAATCCGTAGCCTCCTTTTGCTCTGGTATTTTATTTAATTCACATGTTTAATCAGTAATGTTTTATTATTAATGTTTAATGTTTTATGTGTCATTCCTAACTGTCACTGTATGTCGTTGTCACTTGTGGGCGGAGCACCAAGGCAAATTCCTTGTTTGTGAATACTTGGCCAATAAACTTATTCATTCATTCATTCATTCACTCATTCATTCATTCATTCATTCATTCATTCATTCATTCATTCATTCATTCATTGTACCAGCAGTTACTTTACTGAAAATTTAGACAATTAATTGTATTTAAGATAAATTAATACATTTTACAGCACATTTCCAGTTTCCAAAGTGTGTTTTGCATGTAGTCTTTCCTGGCAGAGTTGTAAGTGATGGCAATGTAGCAAATAGATTTGTAAAATATGTAATATAACTTTCCATGGTCTAATGCAAGCATTAGAACCATGTTATCCCATTACCATAGAGTTCTACCATGTTAAATCTGGTGTTTCTTTGCGAGACAATCATTTTACAACATCCCTGGTGTTAGGATAGGTATCTGTGTTGTGATTGCTAAATGTGCTGTAGCCTACCTCTTAAACATTGTTTTGTTTTATCAGAGATGCAAAGAGATATTGCATTCTTTTTTGATATCTGAGTTAGAGTTAAAAGGTTCTTCAATGCAGTTTGTAAATAAATTTGCATCAAATCCACTTCCTGCTGTGCTATTTCTGCATTTCCTTCTACATTCTGTTTAAAACATTGCAATTTATTTGTGCCACCTGTACAAAGATAGTGGGCATATCCCCCAGCAGGCACTGTTAAACCCATTGACTCTATTTTCATCCTCTGTGACATGGGTGGAATTAACAATACTAAATGTGAAGCACTGTTGTAGCCTGTAATTGAGATGATACAGGTATTTAATTCATCCTCTCTGCAAATGCAAGTTGCTGGACCACTACTATTTGTTGCTTAATTTTTATTTTCTAATTTGTTTGAAGTACTTCTGGTGGCAATGTAGGAAATCGAGTGGCATTGTGTATGTTTCCACTGGTGGGGTGGATGTAGGAGGTAATATCCCTATTCTTAATGTTACACTTTATTATCCTGTTCAATAATAGAATCTTCATTAGCCCTACAATCATCGGAAATCTCTGAACCGCCAAGCCTCGCACCTTGCACGTTGCAAATTTTAATCGTTCCACTGTGTTGGTTGTACCTTCAGCAGCTTGGGCTGTAGGATCTGGAAACACATTCTTGAACATCTCTGCTTCTCTACCTCTCTTTTGTCCTTGCAATAAGCTCCTTCAAACATTCCTCAATACTCAGCTTTTGATCACCAGCCCAATATTTCCTTGTGCAGGAAGGAACTGCAGATGCTGGTTTACACGGAAGATAGACACAAAATGTTGGAGTAATTCAGCAGGTCAGGCAGCATTTCTGGAGAAAAGGAATAGGTGAGGTTTCAGGTCGGGTCTGATGAAGGGTCTCGACTCGAAACATCACCTACTCCTTTTTTTCCAGAGATGCTGCCTGACCCGTTGAGGTACTCCAGCATTTTGTGCCTATCTCCAATATTTCCTTATGTGGCTTTGTGCTAAATGTTGTTTAGTAATCAGGTTAACCCATCCCTGGTGAACACTCTGGCGATGGCATTGGATGGGAGAAAATGGTTTGTTCTTTTTCTAATTTAAAATAAGTAAGTATAAATATGTAAAATTATCTAAATAAGTATGAATATGGCGTGTGTGGTCAGGGATAAAAGTAGTAAATTCCTTACTGATTCAATTCCAACACATTTATAACTCTGGCTTCCTTTCAAATATTGGTGTAGTCAATATTTACTTCGACTTGCAATCTTTGCTCTGACATAGTTATCCTTCTCATTGATATCTTGTATTCATCAAGAGAAGATAAAGAGAGAAGCAAAAACGACTGAATCCTGATAGATATTCACTGGCACCCATGTGTAGGTTAGGAAGTATATCTGCAGAGGATTGAACATTGATAGTCTTGGGATAGTTGGTGTTGTTTATTTTGTGCATTTCAGGAGAGGTTTTATTTTACATCAGACTCAGGCTTTGTGATCCACCATATTGAAGCATAGATGGGATAAACAGAAGCTTTTTCCCCAGATGGAAAAATCTAATAGATACTCGATACTAAATTCTAGAGGGCAAAGCTATAAGGTGGGAGGAGCAAAGTTTAAAGGAGACATGTGGGGCTAGTGTTTTTACACAGAGGATGGTGAGTGCCTGGAACACGCTGCCGGGAGTGGTGGTTGAGACAGATATGATAGTGCATTTAGGAGATTTTTGGATAGGCATATGGATATGCATGGAATGTAGGTTATGGATTATGTGCAGGTAGATAAGAGTTGGTCGCATCATTTTTGGCACAGACATTGTGTGCCGAAGGGCCAGTTCTTGTGCTATACTGTTTAAGTTCTATGTTCTATATTTAAACTATTGCTACCCGATCTACGAACAGGGAAAGATTAGTGAAGGACAGAATAAACATACATTGGCTTGAGTCTCAATTTGCTTGGTGCCAATTAATTACGTACAGACACTGTAGGTTGATGGGCAAATATGTCAGATAAAGAACATAGAAAGTTATAGCAAAGAAAAGGCCATTCAGACCAGTAGTCTATGCTGATAAAGAACTAATTAGCTTAGTCCAACCTGCCAACACTTAATCCATGGCCTTGTGGGTTATGAGACACATAGATCTCATCTGGAAAATTTTATACGTGGCAAAGGTTTTGAAGTCCATCATTCTTTCAGGCATTGAGTTCCACTCCCCATCACCATGTGGGTGAAGAAAATCTCTCAGGCCCCCTCCAAAATCTCTATCAATCACTTTGTTTTACCTCTCTGCAGGGGAAATAGGCCCTTTATATTATTATTTGTGTGAAAAAAGAAATAAATGGCCAGAACTGTGTAGAAAGAGAAATATCAGCTGGTCGGATAAAATCCCTTCCCCTCGCTCACTGGTTAGATGTTTGGAGTCATCTTGTTGTGATGGCATTGCATAGATAGGAATGTTTTCTACCTAATTTAGGGAACTTTTCATTGGCATTCCATTGATCAATATACATTAATTTGTTTACCTCAATTTGCATTTATATGGACCTTTATTACAATGAATCATCCTCACAAATTATGCGAAATCAAGATTCAACCTTGGGTAAAGGGATTTTAGGCAGAAGACCAAAATGTAGTTGGTTTTATCAGAGCCTTTTCATTGGATAAGTTCAAGCATACAATGTCAATTCTGAACATTTCAAGTTTAAGAAGAAGAGAGCTAAAGTCCTAAGTCAGTAGGGAGATGGAGATATCTGGTATCCAGGTAAAACAGCGAGGAAGGAGCAAGAGATCCAGGAAGAGGTGGTCCAACTAAAAGTGTTGGTGGAAGCGAAACAGGGAGGAGGAGGAGAAGCATGGGGGAAGGTGGACAAATATAGAGGAAACTATGTGAAAAATATTATCAAAGGATTTATCAAGGACTCTGTCATACTAATTTTCCAAAGAAACTACTGGATTAGATTCACGAGGATGTGCAGAGGTTTATGGGGATGTTGCCAGGAATTGAGGGCCTGAGCTGTAGGGAGAGGTTGGGCAGGTTAAGACTATATTTCTTGGCTTGTAGGGGGATGAAAGGTGATCTTATAGAGGTGCATAAAATCATGAGGGGAATAGATAATGTGAATGCACATACTCTTTTACCCAGAGAAGAGAAATCGAGAATCAGAGGGCATAGGTTTAAGGGGAAAGAATTAATAGAAACCTGAGGGGCAACTTTTTCATGCAGAGGGAAGTGGGTATATGGAACAAGCTGCCAAAGGAGGTAGTTGAGGCAGGAACTATAACAAACATTTAAAAGACAGTTGTAAAGGTATATTGGGTATATTGTAAAGCTAACCCTTGATTCCGCTAGCACTAAGAGCTCTATCTAACTCACTTTTGAATGCATCCAGTGAATTGACCTCCACTGCATTCTGAGGCAGAGAATTTCACAAATTCACACCTCTCTGTGTGAAAAAGTTTTTCCTCATTTCTGTTCTAAATGGCCTACCCCTTATTCTTAAACTGTGCCCCCTGGTTCTGCACTCCCTCAACATCAGGAACATGGGCATGGACATGGGCCAAACGTAGGCAGGTGAGACTAATTTAGATGAGACATCTTGGTCATCATGGGCAAGTTGGGCTTAAGGGCCTGTTTCCATGCTGTATTGATTCTGTGATTCTATGACTAACTGAACTTGACCTGAGCATAGTTGCGTCACCCAAGTGACCGTATCAAAATGAGAAACTGCAAGAGAGATAAGAATAGTGGGAGTCATGGAATGCGAGGAAATGCCAATGAATTCCTTCAAGGAGGTTCCCACAAGGCACAAAACTGTACTGAAAGTCTACTGAATCTGACCAGTCACCAATCAAATTGAGAGAGCAAATGAAAAGAAATAACCAGTTGGGGTGTCGCTTCGCAATGAAGAAGATAGCCAGAGATGACAAGATCATAGGAAATAAAGTCAGTAATTTGAGTGGAGGGCTTGAGAACATCAAGGTCGTGGAAGGAAATTACATCATAAAGGGAGAAAGTCAACATTTCTAGATAATTGTAACTGTAAGTAATTGCAGTTGTAAATGCCAAGTCCACATTTATATAGATACATAGACAATAGGTGCAGGAGTAGGCCATTCGGCCCTACAAGCCAGCACCACCATTCAATGTAATCATTGCTGATCATCCACAATCAGTACCCCGTTCCTGCTTTCTCCCCATAACCCTTGATTCCGCTAGCACTAAGAGCTCTATCTAACTCACTTTTGAATGCATCCAGTGAATTGACCTCCACTGCATTCGGAGGCAGAGAATTTCACAAATTCACACCTCTCTGTGTGAAAAAGTTTTTCCTCATTTCTGTTCTAAATGGCCTACCCCTTATTCTTAAACTGTGCCCCCTGGTTCTGCACTCCCTCAACATCGGGAACATGTTTCCTGCATCTACCATGTCCTATCCCTTAATAATTTTGTAATGACAGATTTTTATATAGTTTCAAGGATTCTTTCCTTTAGTCACTATGATTGAAGACAGGGGATCAGAAGATAATCGATATGCACTCACGAGCTCTCCATGAGACATTCAATGCCGTCGAAAGATAAATCTTCCAAACACAGTCTCTTGATTAGTAGTTTCTTTATTGTAGTAGTAAAAACAGTAAGATATTCATCCAAACTTCTTCTTGTATAAGTACATTTTAATCTTACTCGTGATCAAACTCGTGCATGTACGAAAGCTGTGACCTCTCCCCCATGCTTCTTCAAACTAAGCTGACAACTAGAGAATCTGCACGAGAATCCCAGCCGCAAACATGCCTCAGACTACGTATAAATCGCACCCACATAATTACAGGCAGATAAAATTTAAAGGTAACTGGTTATAGTTATAACATACTGAGTTAAGCTAAATGGCTACTGCAAATGTTCTATGTTTTTATAAGTTTCCCTCTCATCCTTCTAAATTCCAGTGAATACAAGCCCAGTCGCTTCATTCTTCCATCATATGACAGTCCCGCCATCCCGGGAATGAACCTACGCTGCACTCCCTTAATAGCAAGAATGTCCTTCCTCAAAATATTTAATGAAGGAGGGAGAAGTGGGGATCCAGAGAGGCTCAGGAATTCCAGAGTGTCAGACTCTGGAAGTTGAAGGCATTGCTGCTAATGGTGGAGTGATTTAAATTGGGGATCTACACTAGAATAGAAATCACAGAGGCAGGAAGGAGTTACAGAACAAGAGGAGGTATATTTGGAAGGTACACAAAAATGCTGGAGAAACTCAGCGGGTGCAGCAGCATCTATGGAGCGAAGGAAATAGGCAACGTTTCGGGCCGAAACCCTTCTTCAATTTGGATGTAGTTTGGATAAAAGGACGTGAAATTTAAAATGGAATAGTAAGATTAAACGAGAACTTACCAGTTTGAAGTTTGATCTTTATTTTATGAGGAGTTACGTTGGTGATTACGTGAAGAACCCCGTCAGGGCGCATGCGCGTCAATCTTCAAAGCAGCGGTATGAAATCACAGACAACACCATAATTGAAGTAACATATTAAGATGATCAACATGAGAACTACCATTATGACCTTTTTTCTATGAGAGAGGGTTGGGCGTGGCGGGCACGTAATCACCAACGTAACTCCTCATAAAATAAAGATCAAACTTCAAACTGGTAAGTTCTCGTTTAATCTTACTATTTTACTTCGGTGTCACGTGAGTGACTACGTGAAGATTTTAAAGCTCTGTGATTTTTATGCCGCAGATCAAAATCCCGGCTTCTCACTGCATCGATTGACTCTGAGTATCATCAATAATGCTGTAAACATGACATTGCATATCATGCAAAAACAAAACAGTTTTATTTTTGGTCATAAAACAACCAATAAACCCTCTTAGTGTAGGGCAACAAATGAAACAGAATGAAACAGTATTGAAAACAGACTTTAAACAATAGCAACATTCCAATTCAATTTCCAATTCCAATTCAATTTATTTGTCTTTTGAGGGACAAATTTGTCATTTGGACCCCTTGAGGTCCAAACGAAATGTCGTTTCTGCAGCCATACAATACAAAACAAAGAAGACCCGAGACACAACACAATTTACACATACATCCATCACAACGCTGTGATGGAAGGCAAAAATAACGTATCTCTCAATATTGAGTTGGCAAACAGCACTCAATATTGAGTTGGCAAACAGCCCTCCATCGGCAATCGGCCGATGGTAGTATTGCTGAAACACAAGTTCATTTTTCCAACCTGCGGCTTTTAATATATAGTCGATGGGAACGTCCATCGCCCTGGCCGCGGATGTTGCTACTGCGCTAGTGGAATGAGATGTAAACACATAAATGTTAATTCCTGCCTGAACCAACTCTTGCTTTAACCACCTTGAGATAGTCTGAACTGCCCCTCTTTTATGTTGGCTTCTTGTAACTGAGAAATAATCCTGTTTCTTCTTGTCTTAAAGCCCTTGTGGCTTCAATGTAATGTAACAAATGTGTCCTTACACATAAACATGGAGCTGTAGGATATGCTGAGAACACAATCTTAAAACCTGTCACACCTGGCCTGCTTTGTTTGAGCAGGTCAGAAATATAAAACAGAACATTCTCTGTATTCACTTCCATTCTCTCGAACTGAAGTTTTTGGAAAGTCTGCACTCTCTGTACTGACACCAATGCCATTAGCATAGCCAATTTCATGGTTAATTTTAACAAAGTTATAGACGTGACAGGGACCCAATGACGAAGTATGTTACGAACAACACTTACCTCGCAGATTACCATATACCTAGGCTTAGGCGGTTTG
Organism: Malacoraja senta; assembly: GCA_038087875.1. Lineage (NCBI taxonomy): Eukaryota > Metazoa > Chordata > Chondrichthyes > Rajiformes > Rajidae > Malacoraja > Malacoraja senta. The sequence continues at coordinate 38,117,066 of CM075977.1, read as the reverse complement.
GACTTAAAGATTCCTTTCATCAACCTAGATATGAGAGGGTGAGAACCTATACTTTGTGTCCGTGTACCTATTACAAGATATGCCGACCAAGCACTTCTAGCTGTATTGATAGCAGTATAGCTAAGACCCTCATCATAATAAAGTGTAGATAAACTCTAACACATTTTCAATAACTACAGTATCATATTGAATATTCTTTTGAACACAATATTGTTCCTTTTTTTTTTTTTTTCATGTCATATACTGTTTTTGAGTACTGTTTCTCCAGGCTGCAGTGAGTATATCCACCGTTGGCCTAGAAAGTCCTCGACCAATGTAAGGCATTCTTAAAACCTGCAAATTAACAGATCCATACCATCACATAACGGATGAACTTAATGTGTTACTGGATGCTCCAGCAAATTCCTACTGTTTGGAATCAGCAAAAAGAGGTTGGATCGCTATCTGTAACATCAAAGGGAACCATGGTTGAAAGGCAATTTGGTAGCACCAAAACCCCTGAAGCGGCATCCTGCTTGATTTTCTCAAACACCGACCTATGAGGCAGAATGGTGGGAAAATGTACACAAACATATCATCCCAATTTAGTGAAAAAGCATCAATTGCCACTGCCCCTGGATCTGGTGCCTATGAAACATATTTTGGCCTTCCATATAGAAGTACTATGTTCTTGAACACATCCTGATTCCACATCCACTCTGTGTTATGATGGCATTTTTGTGAGCTGCCATCTGGTACTACATTAAGTTTCCCTGGCAGATAGATAGCTCCAATCCAAATCTCTCTATCCCTACTCCAGGTCCAATTGTATTTGCCAACCTGTCACATGATAACGATTTGATTCCACCCATGTGATTCATATCAGCAACTGCTGTAGTGTTGTCTATTTTGCACTGCACATGCAAACTGGTTTAGTTAGTGCCATAAGCCTTGAGTCCATAAAATACTCTTGGTTAATTCCCCATGTTTGCAGAAGCAATGTTCATCTGTCTCCACCGCTGGATCTTGTATCAGTAGCACCCTACCCAAGTGCTCTGACATCTGTCTGCAAATCATGGAAGCTTGGTCCAATAACACTTTGGAACTACTAGTGGACACATGCTGAATCCACCATTGTACATCAGCAACAGCCTCTATTGATAGAAGCATAGGTCTATTATAATGACCCCAATGTATCCTCAATGCTTGTTCCTTTGACCTTTGTAATTGTAGATAATAAAGTGGCCATATTGAACTGCTGGAAATGCTGCCAGCCATTACCACAGCAGACTTGTCACCTGGCTAATTGAAGGCTGTGTGTCAGCAATTAACTTGATATAGCTCTTAATTAGCTCTACCCTTTTTTGCCTGGGCAAGGTCACAATGATGTTGATTAAGTCCATTGTGAACCCAACTAATCAATTTGTGTCACAGGTATAAATTTAGATTTCTCTGGATAGCTTATAAAGCCCAATTAAAAAATGTTTTTTACCAACTGCCACTGATGCTTCAGCTGTTTCCTTTGATTGTCCTACAATCAAGATATTATCTAGCTAAGCCATGAGCACATGACCTTGACTTCTCATCATGCCTAGAATAGGTTTTTAACAACTTTGTAATCCCTCTAGGAGCTGAAGAGAAACCATTAGGCAGTGGATTGTATTGGCATAATTGCCCCATCCAGCTGAATTTTAAATCTTCTATCCTGCAAATGAACAGACTGAATCCGCATCTTTAAGATCTCCTTCACAAACGTTTCCATCTTAAAATGTCTATACCGTACAAAAGGGTTAAGACTATTCAGGTCCGTATAATTCTGCATCCCCCCATCCTTTTTTTGTCTGGGAAAGATATTGGACACAAACTGATGGCTTTGGTAAACTGCCTTAGCAATTACACCTTTATTACATAAGCTTGCAAGTTCCAGCTGAACTTCCAATTGTTCAGTGATACTGAAGTCAAACTCCTTTTTTGGAACATGTTGCATGGGTAAATCAGAATTTGCATTAAGCTTTATTCGATGCCCTTGAATAACCTTCAGTATAAACATATCTGAGGTAAACATTTAATTGTATCACATTAGATCTGTCTACATGAGAACCAGACCCTCTTACCTCCTTACCACCTGGCATTCTTCTCCGGCCTTGAGCTGGATATCTCACCTCCGTGGCGATGCTACAGCCGAACGCCAACTGCGCTGCATCGTAGCTGGACTCGTCCCTTGCCCGGACCAGTCTGCTCCCTTATAGGGATACTTCCGCTTTGGTGAATATGTGGCTGCCGTCTTAGCCTCCTCCTCCAGCTCCTTCACCTGCTGTGCGAAATCCTCGCCAAACAGCTGTGCCGGTTGCACTGTGCCAGGCTGGCAGAGTGAAGCATATTTAGCATTGATGGTTGGTCTAATCGCATCTTGCGGAGGCAGTTGATCTCAAAGTGGGCACTCCACAATAGCGCCTTTTGTTGTAATTTGTCATGGCCTCTCCATCCACCATCCTGGCAAAATTCGTTATACCAGATGCCAGCAACTTTAAAAATATGCTGGAGCTTCACATGCTCCTGGGCTTTCATTAGTATGCCCATCTTGCCCCAATTCTTCCTGTTCCCAACAGGAACTTTTAACAGTCGATTGGGGCTTCATACTTCGTTACTGTCTCATCCATTGTCAGCTCCTGTAGCTGATGTGAGACTTGGTAATTTATGCTGGTGGCAAGTTCCTCACCCAGAGGCTCACCAGCGTCCGACGACATGGCAAACCGTGCTGCACACAGTGTCAGCTCTGACAGCTGCCTGCCCTCCCTTTGGAAGTCGTCGGACTCAGGGTCAGAGCGTATCTGCCCTTCTGCACTCACCTCTTGCAAAGAGGGTGCTTTCAAGCAGGCCTCTACTAGGCACTGCCAGCGGAGCTGTCCCCACGGCCTCCCGCCTGCACAACTCCTCCTGGAGTATGGCTTTATGAAGCAGACCTCTCCTAGGCACTGCCAGCGGAGCCTTCCCTAAGGCTTCCCGCCTGCACAACTCCTCCTGGAGTATGGCTTTATGAAGCAGACCTCTCCTAGGCACTGCCAGCGGAGCCTTCCCTATGGCTTCCCGCCTGCACAACTCCCCTGGAGCGTCTCTGTGGAGCAGCCCCTGTATGAGCTGCTCCTTTTGGATAACCGCTGGGGAACGGTATCCTGTCCCCGACGGGACTCTTGTGGCCCGACTCTGCGGAGTCTATAGCCCTGACAGACTTGGGTTATGCCGACCGCCCGACTGGCGTTGGCTGTGTACCCGGCTGGGCACTTTGCCAAGTCTGTCGCCGCACCGCTACCGGCTTGCGACTCCCCCGAGGTGACAGGCTGCCTTTCAGAGACTGCGCTCCCGCAGCTCTCTCTCTCCTTGTCGGCAGCAGCCTGCACCTTTTCCTTGTTCCTGTATGTGGGGAAAAAGAACACAGAAACAATGTCTTTACTTTTCTGCAACTCCTCCAAAGTCTCCCCGACTTTGGTGGAGCTGTAATTACTCACCTTGCAGCAACAGCTCCGTGCTCCCGCTGCCGTTGTCGCCAATGCGTCAGACGTAATTACACGCATGCGCCCTGACGGGGTTCTTCACGTAGTCACTCACGTGACTCCGAAGTAAAATTGTTATTAATCAGGAATCAATGTGGTTTAGGGAGTCCTGGGGTGATGGACAAAGCAAATTTTAGACAAGCTTTGTTCATGGATGGAGGAAGGTGGGTGGGTGATCAGCAGGGAATGCTTGAGTAAACATGAAATAAATTACTGAAATTTTACGCAATTTAATCCTTCATCTAAATTGGGCATTAGTCATATTTTCTATTTGTCAGCTCCTTAACTATTCATTCACACAGCTTGCAAATGTTTTGTCCAGTGATTTCACAATTACTTGGGAAATTCAAGTGACTTGGTAGTTTACCAGGAAACTTAGCATGATCAGTTGGATGCATTATGGAGCTTAAATTGGAGCAGATTCTAACACACTAATAAATCTTGAATAAAAACAGAATATGTTGGAACAACTCAACAGGTCAGGCAGCATCTGTGGAGATAGAAACAGCATTAATATTTTAGGATGAAGTATTATACGTTAGGATGAATAATTAATACCCGATTCCAAACTTGAAAAGCCAAGAGTTTTAAAGAGAAGTCCTCAAGTTGCAGAAATGTGAGAAGCGGCAGAAAGGGGGGTGGGGTGGGGTGGGGGTGGGGGTGGGGGGGGGAGAGGGGGGGGGGTATAAAAACAAGGAGGGCAGAGGTCGGGAGAGGGGCAGTGAGAACAATGTAAGTAACTAGACCTCATTAAGATCTTTAATGTTTGTCTTCTCCATCCTTATTTCATGTGAGCTTATCCAAAATTCTGCTGCCCAGATCCTAAACTGCTCCTGCCACATCTACCATCAATCACGTTTTCACTCATAAATAAAAAACAAAAATGCTGGTAACACTCAGCAGGTCAGCTGTGCAAAGAGAAGCAGAGTTAACATTTCAGGTCAAATCCCCTGAGATGGGAAGAAACCAAGTTAATTTTAAATAGATAGATAGATAGATTCCTTTATTGTCATTCAGACCTTTCGGTCTGAACGAAATTGTATTGCCTGCAGTCATACACAGAACCAATAATAACAAAACATACAATAAACACAAATTAAACATCCACCACAGTGAGTTCACCAAGCACATCCTCACTGTGATGGAGGCAAAGTCTTAGTCTCCTTCTGCGCTGAGGCAATCGATCCAGGCTGAAGATGCCGCCCTCCAGTCCAGCGGACCTCCGTGGTGATGTCGCCGCCGCCGAAAGCCGGAACGCCGTCTCCGCTCCAAGACGGCCCGCCACAGCTTCAGCTCCGGGCCGCCGCCCCAGCTCCAGGCTGCTGCCCCAGCTCCGGGTCCCGCAGTCTCCGCTCCAGGCCGCTGCCCCAGCTCCGGGTCCCGCAGTCTCCGCTCCGGAACCCGCTGTATCAGCTCCAGGCCGCCGCCGAAAGCCAGAACGCCGCACCAGCAAGTCGGGCCACCGCTGCCTCAGCCCCGAAGACGGCCAGCCTCTCGTTGGTAAGTCCTGGCTGGCTCTGCCTCCGTAGCCTCGGGGTCGGTCGCAGGTTGGAGGCCGCCAGCTCCGCCATTAGGCCTCAGCGCAGATGGAGGCAGAGAAGGGGAATTCGGCACGAAAAAGTCGCATTCCCCCGAAGGAAGAGACAGAGAACATGTTTCACCCCCCCTAACACAACCCAACAAACTAAAACTTAGCCAAAACTTAGACAAAACAAGACAAAAAAAACAACAGAAAAAAAGTAAAGACAGACGGACTGCAGGATAAGCAAAAAACATTTGTGCAAATAAAAAATAAATGGAGGCTTGGTTTTACCAAACTTTTTGTTTTATTTTTGGGCAGTTAACATTAAAAATATGAATTTTTGGTTGGAAGAAATAGATCAACAACCAGATTGGTTAAAAATGGAAAAGGAAGATTGTTCACCTTTTGAAATTTGCTACTTCTAAATTAAACAAAAAAATTTATAGGGAAAACCCTCTAATATATAGTGCTATGCGAATTTGGAAACAATTAAAAAAAACATTGAAATTAGATAACTTATCACTTTTTCTTCCAATTGTGAATAATCCTTTGTTTAAGCCCTCATGGTTGGACAAAGGTTTCACACAATGGAAAAACTATGGAATTAAAAAGATGGGACAACTTTACAAGGAAGGCACTTTTCTTTCATTTCAGGAGTTGCAGCAAACTTATGGACTTCAAGTAAATGATTTTTTCAGATATCTTCAACTTAGAGATTATGTAAAAGCAAATACTCAAAACTTTAGAATTAGAAATTCAGAAATTCTTGACGACTGTTGGAATAAACATCCTAATACAGAAAAATTAATATCTTACATATATAATATTTTATTAGACAGCGATATCCCATCGACGGACTTACATAGACAAACATGGGAAAAAGAACTAAATCAAATAATAACGAAAGATACTTGGGAAGAAAGTTTACAACACATACATCAATGTTCATTAAATGCCAGACACTCTCTAATACAATTTAAAGTAATACACAGGTTACATTATTCTAAAACAAAATTAAATAAAATCTTCCCACATATTTCACCTATATGTGATAAATGTCAACATTTAGAAGCTAACTTATCTCATATGTTTGCAAATTGCATAAAAATTAAAAAATTCTGGGCAAATATTTTCAGAATAATATCTAAAGTGACCAGCACTCAATTAGACCCGGATCCAAAATTAATAATACTAGGAACATTAGAACTAAATCAAACATTTACAACAACTCAAAGAAACTTTATTGATTATAGTATAATAACTGGGAAAAAATTAATTCTAAAATTTTGGAAAGGCCCTACGACCCCCACAATTAAAATGTGGATTATAGAAATGACGGAGACCTTACACTTGGAAAGAATTAGACTTGTCCTGTTGGACAAACAAGAACTATTTGCTGGAACATGGTCTCCCTTTATTGATTATCTAAAGGGTCAGAACAGTTCAGCACGAGAACCTGACTAGCACTCGAGCCAAGGAATAGATGAAATGTTATATTCTGAAATGTACGAATATATCTCGAATGAAGTTTTTTTATCTTAGTAAGTTATTCCATTCTTCTTTATTATCTCTTTCTTTTTTCTTTTGTTTTTTTGTTTCCCTTTTTTTTTCTTTTTTTTTTTCTTTTCCTTTCTCTCTTTTCTTTCTTTATTTCATCTATCTTTTTAGTTCTATTTAGTTTTAAAAAAATAAAATAAAAAATAAAGTATTGGAGACAATGTAATAATATTTGACTATATTATTGATTTAAAAATGTAAGACTGGTAACGACTTTAATATGATATGTATTTACCTCCAATAAAAAATATTTTCAAAAAACAAAACAAAAACATGACAAAAAAAACAACAGAAAAAAAGTAAAGACAGACAGGCGAGCCGCAGCTGTTAACAGCGCCACCACTTCCGGATCTTCCGAAATTGCAAAGCGGATGAGGGTGTGGATGGTTAAGACAAAGGGAATATTACTGACAGATTGAGGCAACGGTTGTGTCGGTGATTCCAGTGTTTACAGAGCCACCTGGTTAAATATTTAATAAGAGCAGTTAGAGGGAAAGAGGGCAAACAAGAGGACATGTCAGAACTCATGTCAGAACCGTGAAATGCTGTTCAGAACAGTTGTAGAACCTGAAACCAGCTGGAGAATTCCTTGGACAGAGTAAAACTGTGGAGAGAGTAAAACGGAATTAAAGATGCAGGGTCTTAACCTTTATGCATTAATTCTGTTTCTCTCTCCATATATGCTACCTGACCCACTGAGTGCTCCCAGTGATTTCAGCTTTTATAATATTCTCAGTCACCTGACATGCAGAAGGATGCTATTTAATTCATTTAGTGCTGTTAGTATTTGTGGTTTCTCCATCTCTATCTAACATGTTGGTACATCTGTCCACCCCCACATGAGTCAGGAGAGTCTAGTCCAGAGTGTCTAATTGAAGATAGTACCCGCAATGGAACAATTAAATTCTTACCCTTGCTGCAGTTTAGTAGGCCAGTAAATGCAAAAACACACAGATAAATATATACTAAATAATAATACATTAAATTAATAACAATAATACTAGGAAACTATAACAGTGTACACCAAAATCCATAGAGCAAACAAAGCCACAGTCAATAGAAGATCATAGTTGCTAAGGTTTGTGTTGTGTTGTGTAGTGTTCAAGAGCCTGATGGTTGCTGTGAAGATGCTTTTCTTGAACCTGGTAGTCATGGTTTACAGGCTCCTGATGCTCCTTCCTGATGGTAGTAACAAAATCAGAGTACGGCCATGGTTGTGTGATGGTATTGGGTGTCCTTTTGAGGCAGTACTTGATGATGGGTAGGTCAGTACCGGTGGTGGACTGGGCAATATAGAGTCCCGCATGGAAATAGGCCCTTCGGCCCAACTTGCCTACATCAACCGACATATCCGATATCTACCACTCTGTCGCCTCTTTCATTCCTGAGCATTTGAATTGCCAAACCAGGCATGATGCTGTGATATCTGTAGAAGTTCAATAGAGTATGTTGCGACATACTAAATCTCCTCAATCTTCTAAAGAATTAGAGGCATTGATGAGCTTTCTTCATGATTGCATCAATGTGTTGGGCCCAGGACAGAAAGTCAGAGACATGCACAGCCAAGAATTGGAAGCTGTTGACTCTCCACCGCCGTCCTATTGATGAAGACAGGTTTGTAGATCTCTGGCTTTCCCCTCCTCTAATTGTCAACAAGCACCTCCTTGGTCTCACTAACATTGAGAGCAAGATTATTGTTCTGGCACCATTCAATCAGATTTTTAGTTTCATTCCCTTGAGGTGCCCCTGTGTTGATGGTTATCGAGGAAGAAGTGCTGTTACCAATTCCTACTGATTGGTGTTTTCCAATGAACAACTTGAGAATCCAATTATATAGGAATGATCAAAGACCTAGTTCTCTTGAGTCTGATAACGTTTAGAGGGAATGATCGTAGTCAATGAACAACACACTGACAAACGTGTTTTTTTGCCCAGGTGGTCCATTGCAGAGTACAGATCCAGCAAGATCATATCCCCCATTGATGTATTGTAGTGGTAGGTGAAATATAGGTCCTTATTGAGGTAGGAGTTGATATGCATCATAACCGACCTTTCAAGGCACTTCCTCACCACTGATGTTAGTGTCACCAGTCGGCAGATATTGCGGCATGTCACCTTACTCTCCTTGAGCTTCTTGTTTCCTTTTAGAGCAGGTAGGAACCTCAGACCTTAGTAATGGGAGGTTAAAGATATCTTCAAAAACACCAGCCAGTTGGTCTGTGCAGTTTTAAGAATGCGATCTCTCCCTCATTTACGTCCAGCATGCTGTGCTCACTGGATTGTTAACCTTAACCTCGAAATATTATCTTAAAGTTTGGGCTGCAAAAAATATAGTCAGCTATTTGGAACAACTGAAAAACATGCTCATTTAAAAATGGCTCTCTGACACATAATTATTTTGTACTTGCAGCTCGTAAATAAATAGGACTGTTTCAATTTATAATAACAGTTGGATGGTTGCATTTACTTTTGTCCTCATGATTGGCTTAGAGCGATGCCACATTTTTTCTTTGATAGCAGTTTCATTGCTGGGGGTGGACTCAAGGAAGGGAAAGTGTGGGGTCCTGCGAAAGAGAGATAAAATACTCTATTGTGGACAACAATCGTAGTTGCGCAGATCTCAAAATTAAGCCTAAACTGCAACAAATCTAAACCAGCTTTCCATTAAATATAGGCATTGAGTATTATTGGCTGAGCTGTGGACAGCTGTTTAATGGAAGTTTATTAGGTGTTAGGTATTAGCTCTGGAACCAACAAAAAGACTGGAAGAAGTAATGACTTATAACAAGATATTTGGTAGGTGAACCCTGGCCTGGTTCGATTAAAATGAGCCCTGTACTCCAGTGAAATCTATAGGTTACACACTTGAGTTTCGGAAGTTCTGGTCTTGCAAACTTAAATCTGTCAACACTCCCTTATATCCCCATAGTCAGCCTGTTAACATCTGCTGTTGGCACAAAGCACCAGGGATTATTTGCTCTTGTGTGTTCCAGTTTTTTTCACAGCTCTACATACTTCTTAATTAATAGCAAAGTTAAGATGTATTTCAAAGTGTCAGGGGAACAAAATCTGTAAATTGGAAGAAATGGTTTACATACTTTCATATGTTGCGGTGAAGGGATGGTTCTAAAAGTGTAAGGCCAATGTGAATCGTTGGGTCCCTTCAATATTATATGTAATTCTAATTGAAATGTTTGTTAATCCACACTAACTGTGTTCAAGCTGTGCTAATAATTATACACAGCAGCATGGGGCATGGAAGTCACAGAAGTTTTTCAACCAGTGATGCATTACGCATTGCTCTTGTACTGCCCTGTAACCTATTACAATAACATTATTGTCTGTCTGACTTTGATTGCCACTGTGTTAAGTGGGGAATGTAGCTGAATTCATGGCTAAATGCTGGCACTTTGAATCAATGGTATTTCCAGTTTATCAAATAGAAAACAAATGCCTCTCCTTCTCCCAATCAGAAATCACAACATTAGCTGTATGTCATTGGATCCAAACATAGGAAGATTCATAGTTAGTCTTGATAAAGAAATGACTGATCCTCTGTATTATATATCACCAGGTCCTCAAGGATTCAAGATATGTATAATACATAGCCCATGTAATTTATTTATAAAGACAAAATGTGAATTTCCTGTATTGGGGGGTTTCAAGTACAATTTGTCACACAGTTAAATGATGTATTCTTATTAGTCTCACTCAATTACAAAGTCATTGCTCTGTGTTCTGAATGTTTGTTAATGAACAGAACATTGTCTGTTAGTGTAATAATACTGCTGTTGCCAATGATGGTAACAGTAATGACTTCTTCAGATTGCACTGAGTTTTTTTTTAGCCACCTGCCAAAATGTGAAAATTATAAATTAACACATTGTTGTTTAATGTACAATTTCACATATGCTGGTGGATGGATAGTGAGAGTATGTTTGTATGGGAGGAGGAGGGCTGTTCACATCTCTAATCCATGTGTTGTACAGTAGATAAAGCTTACTTTCCTCAGTATAAGACCATATAAATTTAGGCAAATGTGTTAATAAAAATAACCATGCATTCAAAGTATGATTGCTTCTTCTTATTGAAATAATATTTAAGATAGACCTACACCATTCTTCTTTTGAGAGGTCTGCATGTAAATCCTAATGCGTAGGGTGTGAAATCTGTTTTGGGATGTAATGGTGAAAATCTCATCTGGTCGCATAATATTTTTTGTGCAGTTGTCAACTTTCTCGTGTCATTTCAATACATGTTGCCAGTAAAGTGCTTAACACCCTTTGTGGCATTCCAACAGGATTAAGTTCTAAAAGTCAAGAGTATAAACTTTTGATTTTTTAACTTCATTTTGAAATCAGGAGCACACTTTGCAGTAAGTCATCAAGCAGGCACGAATCAAAGTGATTGGGACATCAGTGTTTTGGTCCCTGCAGAGTTTTTACTGCTCTGTATGTTGCAATCATCATTGATGTGTCTCACAGTGCCTAATGAATATAATCACAGCATACCGATCAGCTGTAATCCCTCAGCCTGTATTTCGCAATGACTTGGGACCATTTGCAGCAGAGGACTTGATTGGTGCCAGCGATCACTAGTGCATTGTGACCACAGTTCTCATGACAGTCAGGGGCGGAAAACCTGGGGGGGACCAGAGGGGACACGTCCCCCCCATGATTTGAGAGGTGGGGGACATCCCCCCCCCCCCAAGTTTTTGTCATCCGGATTTTAAAACCCGCTGAAATCTCCGCTGATCTGCTGATCGAGGGCACCGATTGGACGAGAGAGACTTCGGTCAGCAGGCAATGGGGGCGGGACATGATGATTCAGCGCGATGATTGGAGGAGGGAGGAGTGGGGGGGTGGGACTGAGGATAGAGCGCGGTGATTGGAGGAGGGAGACGTGGCACAGACCTGCGCCTCATCCACAGGCAGGATCGATCCCGGCCGGCTCTCCGGCGCTGTCCCGTCCCCATCCGAGTGACCCCCCCCCATTCTACGGGTGGCCAGAGAGGTTGGGAGTCAGATGCGAGCTGTACCCCCAGGCCCACAGCCAGCGCAGAGAAGCAGCGCTAAACCCAGCTCAACTCTGCCTGTCCCGCTGGTGTCCTGTCAGTCCAGGCAGGGCTTGTAGGTTAACCCGGCAAGACAGGCAGAGCTGAGCTGCATTTAGCGCTGGATTGAGCCTCCGAAGCCTCGCGCATGTGTGTGTGAGTGTGCGCATGAGCGCACGGCCGCCAAAAAATTGTGTCCCCCCTGTCACCCGGTCCCCTCCATATTTTGATAGCGAGTTCCGTGCCTGATGACACCTATTCCCTAAGCACCACACCCTGTTTTCTTTCATCTCCCTTGCAGCCTGTGCCTTTGCTTCTAACTTGAAAAGAGCATGTACGCGGGATTAACACTGCAGTTGCATGCTCTGCTGCTGCAGGGAAAAGGGCAGTCAGCATTCTAACCAAGGAAAATGGGTGCAAAACATCTGGCATATTTTTTTAAAAGGTACATTTCACCAAGGCTGAGATCGAGATCTTTGAACACCAAACAGACCAAAGCACTTTGGCCAACGAGAGTTGTTTTTTAAATGTGCTATATAAATAAATGTGACTTGACTTGACCCAGTGAGCAGAGCACAAAGAGATGAGGCACACGATCAACTGTGGTCTTATTCAATGACAGTGCAAGTTTGAGGCACAAATGACTGATTCACCATCTATGTCTACATAGAACATAGAAGCGTACAGCACAAGTACAGGTCTTCCAGTCCACAATGTCTGTGCCGAACATGATGGCAAGATCATCTCTTATCTACCTGCGCATAATCCATATCTTTCATTCCCTGCATATCCATACACCAATCCAAAAGTCTCTTAATTGCCACTATTGTATCTGCCTCAACCTTCAACCCCGGCAACACGTTCCAGGCACTCGCCACCCTCTACTTAAAATAGTTGCCCTGCATATCTCCTTTAAACTTTGCCCATCTCATCTGTAAACTAAGCCCCAATATTTGATTTTTTCCGTGCAGGGAAATAGGTTCTGACTGTCTACCCTATCTATGCCTCTTATAATTTTATATACAAATGTCGGAGTTTAGAAGCAAAAGTCATGATCTCAGGAGTGGGATTAGTCTTTTAACGTTGAGAAGAAGAATTTATTTTCTCTGAGGATTCTCTCCAACAGAGGTCTGTAGACACTGAGTCATTAAATATATTTGTCTTGGATTTTTGTACAATGAGGGAATTGAGATTTATGCAATTCTTACAGAAACTGTGTTTAATGATCAGCCAGGAACTTGTGTCTCCATTCCATTATCTTAGTGTCAAAGGGCAAAAAGTTTGTCATGGGCATGATGGGCCAAAGGGTCTATTTCTGTGCTTTACAACTATGACTCTAGACCCTATGATCTTATAGATCAATGAACAGGCTGGAGCGGCTGTGTTAGCTCTTGCTCTTATTTCTTATTTTCTTATAAGTTCACATGAAGAGGATGATCAATGCACTAATAGAGGTTACGGTAATGTTTATTTGGGACAGAGACCCATCATTTATTTATTTGCCTCTGTACTCCACAATTTGAGATTTGTAATAGAAAAAGTCACACGTGGTTAAAGTACACATTGTCAGATTTTATTAAAGGCCATTTTTGTACAGTTTGGTTTCACCATGTAGAAATTACAGCACTGTTTATACATAGTCCCCCCATTTCAGGGCAACATAATGTTTGGGACACATGTCTTCACAGGCGTTTGTAATTGCTCAGGTGTGTTTAATTGCTTCCTTAATGCAGGTATACGACAGCTCTCAGCACCTAGTCTTTCCTCCAGTCTTTCCATCAACTTTGGAAACTTTTATTGCTGTTTATTAGACAGAGACACAAAAATAAAACTGTTAGAGACATCAGCCAAACCTTAGGCTTACCAAAATCAACTGTTTGGAACATCATTAAGAAGAAAGAGAGCACTGGTGAGCTTACTAATCACAAAGGGACTGGCAGGCCGTGGAAGACCTCCACAGCTGATGACAGAAGAATTCCCTCTATAATAAAGAAAAATCCCCAAACACCTGTCCTATAGATCAGAAACACTCTTCAGGAGTCAGATGTGGATTTGTCTATGACTACTGTCCACAGAAGACTTCATGAACAGAAATACAGAGGCTATACTGCAAGATGCAACTCACTGGTTAGCTGCAAAAATAGATGGGCAGGTTACAGTTTGCCAAGAAACCGTAAAAGAGCAACCACAGTTCTGGAAAAAGGCCTCGTGGATAGATGAGAGAAAGATTAACTTATATGAGAGTGATGGCAAGAGCAAAGTATGGAGGAGAGAAGGAACTGCCCAAGATCCAAAGCATACCACCTCATCTGTGAAACATGGTGGTGGGGGTGTTATGGCCTGGGCATGTATGGCTGCTGAAGGTACTGACTCACTTATCATCATTGATGATACAACTGCTGATGGCAGTTGCATAATTAATTCTGAAGTGTATAGACACATCCTATCTGCTCAAGTTCAAACAAATGCCTCAAAACTCAATGGCCGGCGGTTCATTCCACAGCAAGACAATGATTCCAAGACAATAACATAGTGTTGAAGCTGCAAAGTTTTTCAAAGCTAAAATGTGGTCAATTCTTGAGTGGCCAAATCAATCACCCGATCTGAACCCAATTGAGCATGCCTTTTATATGCTGAAGAGAAAACTGAAGGGGGCTAGCACCCAAAACAAGCATAAGCTAAAGATCGCTGCAATACAGGCCTGGCAAAGCATCACTAGTGAAGACACCCAGCAACTGGTGATGTCCATGAATCGCAAACTTCAAGCAGTCATTGCATGCAAAGAATATACAACAAAATACTAAACATGACTACTTTCCTTTACATGACATTGCTATGTCCCAAACATTATGGTGTCTTGAAATGGGGGAACTATGTATAAACACTGCTGTAATTTCTACACGGTGAAACCGAAATGTATAAAAATGGCCTTTATTAAAATCTGACAATGTGCACTTTAACCATATGTGATTTTTTTCTATTACAAATCTCAAATTGTGGAGTACAGAAGCAAATAAATATATGATGGGTCTTTGTCCCAAACATTATGGAGGGCACTGTATATTCTCTGTAGAGAGTGATCTGTAAATGGCTTTTTATTGATGATTACTCCATATTCTCAGTCTCACAACTCATTGGCAATCAAACTACGCTAAACTGGTCTTTTAATAAATGATTAGAATTAATGTAATCTTTACTGTCCTCTACTCTGTTACTAAAACATGGTGTGGTGTATTAACGATAGGGCCATAACTTGTTTATGACTTATTAATGGTTATTAACCTTCAATGGACTTTAATATTTTGTGATGTTAAAATTAAAGCGAAGTGAGAGAGCTGTTTGCTTTAAAGCCGTTATTATTCAGAACAAATGGGCATTCCCACAACTCAGCATGTTAAGTGCTAAGACAAACAGTTTAATGGTTAATATATATCTCAGGCACTTTTTACGCTTTATGCAATCTTCACTTCATAAGTGCCAACTTATGTAGGACTTCGAAGCTAATGGAGTGAAATTAATATCCTACTATTATTCACTATATACACTTCATGTTTTTGCAGATATTTGTTTCAGTTTAGTTTAGTTTAGAGATACAGCGCGGAAACAGGCCCCTTCGGCCCACCGAGTCCGCACCGACCAACGATCCCCAGCGATCTCCGCATATTAGCACTATCCTATACTAGGGACAATTTTGTGTGGGAAGGAACTGCAGATTCTGGTTTAAACCGAAGATAGACATAAAATGCTGGAGTAACTCAACAGGACAGTCAGCATCTCTGGAGAGAAGGAATGGGTGACATTTAGGGTTAAGACCCTTCTTCTGACTCAACAAGATGTTGTCCGGATTAGAGAATATTAGTGAATATTAGCAAGTCCCAAGCTCATAACCATATAACAATTACAGCATGGAAACAGGCCATCTCGGCCCTTCAAGTCCACGCCGAACACTTTTTCTCCCCTAGTCCCATCTACCTGCACTCAGACCATAACCCTCCATTCCTTTCTCGTCCATATACCCACCCAATCTATTTTTAAATGATAAAATCGAACCTGCCTCCACCACTTCCACTGGAAGCCCATTCCACACAGCTACCACTCTCTGAGTAAAGAAGTTCCCCCTAATGTTACCCCTAAACTTCTGTCCCTTAATTCTCAAGTCATGTCCTCTTGTTTGAATCTTCCCTACTCTCAATGGGAAAAGCTTATCCACATCAACTCTGTCTATCCCTCTCATCATTTTAAAGACCTCTATCAAGTCCCCCCATAACCTTCTGCGCTCCAAAGAATAAAGACCTAACCTGTTCAGCCTTTCTCTGTAATTTAGTTGCTGAAACCCAGGCAACATTCTCGTAAATCTCCTCTGTACTCTCTCTATTTTGTTGACATCCTTCCTATAATTAGGCAACCAAAATTGTACTCCATACTCCAGAATTGGCCTCACCAATGCCTTGCACAATTTTAACATTACATCCCAACTTCTATACTCTATGCTCTGATTTATAAAGGCCAGCACACCAAAAGCTTTCTTTACCACCCTATCTACATGAGATTCCACCTTCAGGGAACTATGCACAGTTATTCCTAGATCCCTCTGTTCAACTGCATTCCTCAATTCGCTACCATTTACCATGTACGTCCTATTTTGATTTGTCCTGCCAAGATGTAGCACCTCACATTTATCAGCATTAAACTCCATCTGCCATCTTTCAGCCCACTCTTCCAAATGGCCTAAATCTCTCTGTAGATTTTGAAAATCTACTTCATTATCCACAACACCACCTATCTTAGTATCATCTGCATACTTACTAATCCAATTTTCCACACCATCATCCAGATCATTGATGTACATGACAAACAATAGTGGACCCAGCACAGACCCCTGAGGCACCCCACTAGTCACGGGCCTCCAACCTGACAAACAGCCATCCACCATTACTCTCTGGCATCTCCCATTCAGCCACTGTTGAATCCATCTTGCTACTCCACCATTAATACCCAACAATTGAATCTTCTTAACCAACCTTCCATGAGGAACCTTGTCAAAGGCCTTACTGAAGTCCATATAGACAACACCCACTGCTTTACCCTCATCAATTTCCCTAGTAATCTCTTTGAAAAATTCAAGAAGATTAGTCAAACATGACCTTCCAGGTACAAATCCATGTTGACTGTTCTTAATCAGACCCTGTTTATCCAGATGCTTATATATATTATCCCTAAGTATCCTTTCCATTAATTTGCCCACCACTGACATCAATCTAACAGGTCTATACTTGCTAGGTTTACTCTTAGAACCCTTTTTAAACAATGGAACAACATGCGCAGTACGCCAATCCTCCGGCACTATTCCCGTTTCTAATGGCATTTGAAATATTTCTGTCATAGCCCCTGCTATTTCTACACTAACTTCTCTCAATGTCCTAGGGAATATCCTGTCAGGATCTGGAGACTTATCCGTTTTCATATTTTTCAAAAGTGTCCACACTTCCTCTTCTTTAAATCTCATAGTTTCCATTGCTACTCTGCTCGTTTCCCTTACCTCACATAATTCAATATCCTTCTCCTTGGTGAATACCGAAGAAAATAAATTGTTCAATATCTCCCCCATCTCTTTTGGCTCTGCAGATAGCTGTCCACCCTGACTCTCTAATGGACCAATTTTATTCCTTGTTATCCTTTTGCTATTAATATAGCTGTAGAAACCGTTTGGGTTTACTTTCACCTTACTTGCCAAAGCAACCTCATATCTTCTCATGGATGGGGCAGAATTTGTTTAATGGATTTAGGAGTTTACTTGAAACAATGTGTAGGTAGTCCAACTAGGAATGGGACCATACTAGATCTTGCATTGGGGAAGGAACCTAACCAGGTGATCAAAGTTTCAGTGGGGTAGCACTTCAGGGACAGTGAGGGTTTTAAGATTGATATGGATAAGGATAATGTTGTCCTTGCATGAAATTAGGGGAAGGCTAATTATAACAATATTAGGTAAGAACTAGGGTCAGCAAAGTGGCGTATTGGTAGAGCTACTGCCTTACAGCGCCAGATACCTGGGTTTGATCCTGACTGCGGGTCCTGTCTGTATGTAGTTCGTATATTTTCCGTATGACCGTGTGGGTTTTCTCCAGGTACTCCCGTTTCCTCCCACACTCCAAAGACATACAGGGTTGTAGGTTAATTGGCTTTGATAAAGATTGTAAATTATCCCAAAGTGTGTAGTACTAGTACTAGTGCCAGTGATTGATGGTCAACATGGACTCAGTGGGCTGAAGGGCCTGTTTCTGCACTGTAGCTCTAAAGTCCAAAGTCTTAAAGTGTAGAGAAAATAGAGTGAGGGCAATTGTTTGAGAGTAAGTCCACATCTGATCAGTGGGAATCTTTCAAAGACCAGCATGTTCCTGAGAATGAAAGATAAGAATAGCAAGCTTCAGAAGCCTTGCGCGATAAGGAACATTTCAGGTAACCACAACCACTGTGCTCCTCCCCCCCCCCCCACCACCCCCCACCTAGATCCATGTGTCCATCGTCCCTCCCTTATCTGCTTCTTCCTATGAGCCTCTATTTCTAAAGATAGACACAAAATCTCTACATCGGTGAGACCAAGCACAGGCTTGCCGATCGCTTCGCCCAACACGTCCGCTCAGTTCGCAATAACCAACCTGATCTCCCGGTGGCTCAGCACTTCAACTCCCCCTCCCATTCCGAATCTGACCTTTCTGTCCTGGGTCCCCTCCATTGCCAGAGTGAGGCCCAGCATATATTGGAGGAACAGCACCTCATATTTTGCTTGGATAGTTTACACCACAGCAGTATGAACATTGACTTCTCCAATTTCAGGTACTCCTTGCTTTCTCCCTCCCTCCATCCCCTCCCCCTCCCAGCTCCCCACAAGCATACTCTCTCCACCTCTTTCTTTCTTTTTCCCGCACCCCCCGTCATCAGTCTGAAAAGGGTCTCAACCCAAAACATCGCCTATTCCTTCTCTCCATAGATGCTGCCTCACCCGCTGAGTTTCTCCAGCATTTTTATCTACCTTCGATTTTTCCAGCATCTGCTGTTCTTTCTTAAACATAAAATGCTGGAGTAATTCAGCGGGTCAGGCAGCATCCCTCGAGAACATGGATATGTGACATTTTGAGTCAATACCTTTCTTCAGGCCTGACCAGAATCATCACCTATCCATGTTTTCCATGGATGTTGTCCGACCCACTGAGTTGCTCCAGCATTTTCTGTCCATCTTTGGTATAAATCAGCATCTGCAATTCCTTGTTATTGCAGCCTCTATCTCTACCTGTTTCCTACACCTCCTCCATACCAGTTCCATCTGCCTATATATGTTTTTCCTTTTCTAGTTACACTATCCTTATAAATATAAAACTCTGATCTTGGATGTGAATGTATGTGTGTGTGTGTGCGTGTGCGTGTGTGTGTATTTATTTGTTTGTGTGCGATCACATCTACTCGAAGAAACAACACGCTAACGGTAACATTTTAACATATACCGGTAGAGATTTAACCCATGAAATCAACAATTGCCTTATCTGAAAATTTCATGCATTATTTCTCGAGTTATTTATGAAAATGTTCACAAATCTCAAATAACTTAGAAAATAAACGAAATGGTTTCGCTGATGACATCACAATGGATCTGACTGCCTGCCTCTGCTCGCGCTGCGAGTGACATCACCCCTGTTATGTCTTCTGTACTTCTTGGCTTCTTAACTTTTACTTCTTTAAATTTGTCACTTAGTGTTTTTAAACTGCTGCTCGGGTCGTGTTGCACGCTCCACTTGGCTCCTTGAAGTTCTAGAACATGGCGGCGGCGGTCGTTATCACCTCGCGGGCGCAGGTGATGGTGTGGGGCAGCGCGATGGGAAGGTGACCATGGCGGCCATTACTCCCTCTGGGAGAGGCCGTCTATGGAGACCTGCCATTCCTCCGTCGATCGCAGGGACTCGGGGAATCGTGATGCCTTTTCCTCGCTGGTGATCCCGATCCCACCTGGCGATCTCTGGCCGTCACGGGGGACGACCTCCTCTCCATCTCCCCCGCCCGATCATCTGTCACGCGGGTGGGTGGGCTTCCCCTCGCGGAAGCACGATTGGCCGGCCCTCCGCTGCTTTTGACCGTTCGCCCGCTCACAGCAGCAGGGCCGCCTGCTCGCTGCAGCAGGGCCGCCCGCTCGCTGCAGCAGGGCCGCCCGCTCGCTGCAGCAGGGCCGCCCGCTCGCTGCAGCAGGGCCGCCCGCTCGCTGCAGCAGGGCCGCCCGCTCGCTGCAGCAGGGCCGCCCGCTCGCTGCAGCAGGGCCGCCCGCTCGCTGCAGCAGGGCCGCCCGCTCGCTGCAGCAGGGCCGCCCGCTCGCTGCAGCAGGGCCGCCCGCTCGCTGCAGCAGGGCCGCCCGCTCGCTGCAGCATTTCTGTGTGCCTCCCTGTCCCTCTCTGTACCTCTGTATCCCTCTCTGTGCCTCTGTCTACCTCTCTGTGCCTCTGTCTCTCTGTCCCGCTGTGTTCCTCTCTGTTTCCCTCTCTGTACCTTTCTGTGCCTCTGTGTCCCTCTGTGCCTGTGTCCCTCTGTGTGCTTCTGTGTCCCTCTGTGTCCCTCTGTGTGCCTCTGTGTCCCTCTCTATGCTGCTGTGTCCCTCTCTGTGCCTCTGTGTCCCTCTCTGTGCCTCTGTGTGCCTCTGTGTCCCTCTCAGTGTCCCTCTCTGTGCCTCTGTGTCCCTCTCTCTCTATCCCCCTTCCTCTCTAGCCGTGCCTGCGGGGTTACGCCTGAGTGGATAGGGCGGGGCATGGGGTAAAAAGAGTGAATTAATAATATTAATATAATACCAATGGGGTGGTTAGAGGTGTGTGTGGTGATTAGTGTGTGTGTGTGTGGGGGGGCGGTTAGTGTCTGTGTGTGGCGGGGTGGTTAGTGTGTGTGTGACGCCGCAAGCTGCCCCTCCCCTTGCAACCGCGCGTTGAGGGGACGGGACCCAATGAGTCCCAATTGGTCTAGTCACCTATAAAACTCTGTCTCACCCCTCTATCTCACTTCTATACACTTTCTATCTTCCCTCTACATCCTCAGTTCTGATGTAGGGTCTTGATCCAAATCTCCCACCATCCCTTCGATTCCACAGATGGTGCCTGACCCACAGGGTTCTTCCAACAGAATCATTTTGGCAAGTGGTATTGTAAGTTTTGTCAGAAGAAAGAGAAAGCATACATAAGGTTTGGGAAACTGCAATCAGTTAACATTTAACATTTAATCAAGGCTCTTGAGGAATCTAAAGGAACAAGGAACAAACTTAAGCAAGAAATTAGGAAAGATAAAAGTGGGCATGAATTGTCATTGGCAGGTAGGATTAAGGAGCATCCCAAGGCATTTTATACATCTGCTAGGAGCAAGAAGGTCCACTCAAGGATAAAGGAGGGAATTTATATGAGGAGCCAGAGGAAATGGGCGAGGTTTTTATTGTTCATCGCATTGGTGTTCACAAAGGAGGAGGACATTTCACATTTAATCATTATATTCTGAAGAAGAGTCTCGACCCGAAACATCTCCTATTTCCTTTGCTCCATAGATGCTGCCTCACCCGCTGAGTTTCTCCAGCATTTTTGTCTACCTTCGATTTTCCAGCATCTGCAGTTCCTTCTTAAACATTATATTAGTCTTAGTTTAATTTAGTTTAGAGATACAGCCCATCGAGTCCACACCGACCGCACACTAACGCTGTCCTACACACACTAGGGACAATTTACAATTGCATCGAGCCAATTAACCTACAAACGTGTACGTCTTTAGAGTGTGGGAGGAGTGTGGGAGGAAACCGGAGATCCTGGAGAAAACCCACGCAGGTCATGGAGAGAAAGTACGAACTCCGTTTAGACAGCGCCACCATGCTGCCCTAGGGATGGGGGAGGTGTAGCGGGTGGTGCTTGGGAGAAGTACACTATGCTCTAGTACAGCACGCTGAAATTATTTCATTTTAATTCACAGTACTTGGTTATCAGTAATATTGTTACTGTTAGGTGCCATCGTTAATCTATTGGAATAGGTGCCAGTGTTGATCAGTTGGACTTTGATGGATTATATGATGTGGTATTAAATAAATATGACCTGAAGTTTCATTAGAATACAGAATAGGAGTTTCCCTTTTACGATCATAGAATAAGGGTTTCCCTTTTTTTCCATTTGCCTGCAGCACATTAAGCATAAACATCTCCTACAATACTTAGTGATCCAACTGTGTGAATAATTCTAACAAGAGCAGTCTTAAACTTTCCTGAGCATACCTCCTTCACAACATAAGGCATTGAGTTTGAGAGTTGGGACGTCATGTTACAAAGATATAAAATGTTGGTTAGGCTGCAAGCATCCCTGCATTGTGGCTGTTTTAGTTAACAGAAATTTGGCTTTAGTGTTCATAAATCACTACCCAAAAATTTGAGGTACTGAATCAAATTTGCTCGTGTTACATAAAATCGTGATGCGAGGAAAGGTGCACTATAGGAAAGATGTTTTTAAGCTCAAGAAGGTGCAGAAAAACTGTACAAAAATGTTAATGGGATTCGAAGGCTTGATTTATCAGGAGCAGTCTAGTTTTCCCCCGGAAGTAAAGGAGACTGAGAGGTAACATGAAAGAGCTATTAAAATTATGAGTAGGAAGGAACTGTAGATGCTTGTTTAAATCAAAGTGAGACATAAAATGCTGGAGTAACTCAGTGGGACTGGCAGCATCTCTGGAGAGAAGGAATGGGTGATGTTTCGGGTCGAGACGTTTCGGGTCCGAAGAAGGGTCTTGACCTGAAACGACACCCATTCCTTCTCGCCAGGGATGCTGCCTATTAAAATTATGAAACAGGATAGATAGTCAGAGCCTGTTTGCCATGGTGGATGGGTGCTGAAAACACGAGGACCGGTTGAAGGTGAGAGGGAAGAGGCATAAAGGGGATCTGAGGGGTAAATGTTTCACACAAAGTAATTGGTATCTGCAATGAACTGCCAGAGAGGTGGTGGAGGTAGGAGTAGTAAGAACATTTAGGCCCCTTGACATGTACTTGCATTAGCAGGGCACAGAGGGATATGGAATTAATACAGGTACATGGGATTAGAATAGATGGGCATGATGGTTGCCATACACACATTGGGTTGAAGGGCTCGTTACCATTAGTTTTTTTTTGTATTATAGATACAGCACGGAAACAGGACCTTCGGCCCACCAAATCCGCCCCGGCCAGTGATCCCCGCTCACTAACGCGATCCTGCACACACTAGGAACAATTTACAGTTACACCAATCTAATTAACCTTTGGTCTTTGGAGTGTAGGAGGAAATTGGACACAGGGAAAACGTACAAACTCTGTAAAGAAAACCCCCTGTAGTTAGGATCGAGCCCGGGTCCCTGGCACTGTAAGGCAGCAACTCTACTGCTGCGCTACCGTTTCGATGCTGTACAATTTGATAATGGATCTTCAGTAGCTTCAGTGTGGATGTTTCCAAGATCATCTGGATGAAGTGATGAATTAAGTAGACCTGGAATTTTATTGCATTTTTTGCAACCTCAGAGCCAGTAAAGTTGTTTGGAAGTGCAAGAAGTGCAAATAAGGCAGTCAATTAGTGCACAGGAAAGCTCCTATGAACAGCATTGTGATAATAACTAAATATTCTGCTTTTCTTAAGAGATGAAGGTTGAATTTCCCTGAAACTTTCACAGCATCTAATCAGACAGCAAAGAAACAAATGAGTCCATGCTGACCGCAGGCACCCATTTTCATCGATCCTACTCTAATGCCAATTATTTTTGTTGTTGTCCCCGCATTGCCATAGATTGCCATAGGATCTGCATTTTCCCATGAAATGTGGTCCACAATTTAACATCATACCTTAAAATTATCAATCCTGCATTGAGAATGCCAGCCAAGATTTTGTGCAGGCATAGCTGATGCTTCTTACAGGGTTAGTGCAGGTGCCAAGGGGGAAAGACTGGGAGCTATGCCTAGTGGAAGAAGCCTTAGAATGAGCCCAATTGAGTGCTTTTCCTGCACTCACTCTTGCGGAGTGAAAGAGAGGGAGAGAGTGGCCTCTAATAGGAGAGGGAAAGCTCATTGCATTGGTCCAGGGATGGGTGGTCCTCAGGACCCGGAGACTTGGTTTCGAGGACTGGGAATGACTATTTGGGTTTGCAATGGTTTTGGAGTGATGGTCTCACTCCCTTGCAATTAGAGGGTGACAGTTGTGCTTTGGAGATCTGAGAGAAATCATTCAGCAGGGGTAAGTTGATAAGGACCTAACCAGAACAGTCCCTTTAATTAAAAAAGGCCTGCAACACAAAATTAGTCAGGTAGCATCCATGCTGAATGAAAATGATAGAAGTAGTGCCCAGCTGCACAATTGTCACCCCAACTGGGTTTCACTGGTAGGTGATGGGTCAGATATGCAGCAGAACCAGAAAGGAAACTACTGATTTTCAATCCTCTCCTTAAAGGTTTTAGTTCCAAAATCATTTGTGTATCTCACATAAATATTGTGCCAGATGAGAGCAACTGTGTTGAACTGGCAGATTCAAGAGTATTTTACCACCTACTCGTGCACTGAGGCTCAAGCAATAGAAAGTTAGTGCATAACCTTGACAACACTTCCATTGTTCCGTGTATATGTCAAGTGGTACCAAGCAGTGTTTGTCTCACCTTTCATGAAATATTTATCGACATTCGATTTGCAATTTAGCCCTGCAAGTTTCTTCAGTCATTCATTGAGATCTTTGCTAATTTATGACCTAACTCAATATACTCATTTGTCTGAAGAAGGGTCTCCATCTGAAATGTCATCAGTCCATTCCCTCCACAGATGCTGTCTGACCCACTGAGTTACTTCAGCACTCTGTGTTTTGCTTAAGATTCCAGCATCTGCAGTTCCTTGTGTCTCCTGCATACCCAATTGTCTTGTAATGTTGTGGCCCATCTTCCAAACCCTTGTATTCTTGATCTCTAGCTACCCAGTGAATCGGAGTTGAAAAGACTGGAGGGGACTGCACAGGAATAAAGTATTTTTATTTTCCTGAGTAAATGCCTGTTTTACAATTAGCAGTGCTTAATGCAGTGAGAAATCACAATAAAAAGCACAAATCAGTGAGTGTAACAGTTGCATCTCAAAAGTATGTGGTATTGTTTTTTTAAACAAATAAATGAAACTCCGCAAGTTAGAGGTGAAGAACTGCTCTGATAATTATTTCTTCTGTGTGCAAGTCTTCCATTTAGCAATCTCTCATTTTTGACATTTCTTTTCCCTCTTAGAGAGAAGACGAGGAACAAGCTTTCTTGAGATCTTGCCCACTTTGTGGCCTGTCCTCCTGATGTCCTCTGCTTGCCCCTTGGTCGTGCATCACTCTTTCTGTCACATTGAACTCCAGATGCTCCTACCCCAGAGAAATGTTCCGACTCCGGCAATTCTTCTTCATTCTCACTAACAATTTGGTAATGAAATATTGATTTTTAGTTAGATTCATATTGATGCTATTAGGTTTGCATCGATAAATCATGTTGCCCTCCTCTGTGAACAGATAGAGAGCACTGCACTGAACCCGGGAGATTACATTCAAGTACACTGATGTGTTAATTTGATGGATCTTTCACCATTAGAGGAGTAAGAGTGTGTGTCGGGAGACAGGGGGTAGGAGGGGGAAAGTGATAATAAGAGAGAAAGACCTTATTTCCCCCTCCTTGTTTTGCTCCTGTTTTATTTTAACAACAAAACACCTACGCTGACAGGTTCATTGCTGAAGAGTGATGGGAAAATGCAAATAAATTAGGAGCTGCAGTAACTGATCTGCTTGGAGTGAAGACAACGTGCTCGAGACAGCAAAGGACATGGTCTTCCTCAACCGAGTGTGCTCTAGACTCCTTGCATGTGTCTGTGATCTCAGGACTTGTGTGACCTTCCCCCCACCCCCTTCTCAGTGCATCAAGGTACACACAGGAATGCAAAAAGGCTGTTCTCTGCAACGTCATGTCTGCATAAACACCGCAGAAAGGTGACCAGTCTTCACTGGAAAACGACCAGCATGGATGGTAGATCATAACGCTGTACCAGTGTGCAAGGTCAAGCAACCCAGCACTGTAAGAAGTGGGATCAACGGATTTGTAAATGTCAGAAGAGGACTGATTGTGATGGGTTAAAGTGTTCAATCTGCTGGATGTGACAGACTGTTCTTCCTTCCCTCACCAGTCAGTGGATCAAGGAAATTTACAAATTCATTGGGAGACTTGTTCCATTGCGTCCATGTCTGCAGTCAGAAGGGACAATCGAACGTATGGGAAGGGAGGAATTGCACAGCCACAAAGTGAACCTTTTATCCTTGAGTGCCACCTATCTGCCCAACCTTGGGCCCACCAGGAGTTGGAGGCAGCAGATGGTCGGTAGGGGCTGTGTGTAAGGCTAAGTTGCGAGTGGGTGGGGTTCGGGCAAGGTTGTAATTTAGCCCTCAACAGGCCCACCCTACAAAAGCTCTGACTTTCTCACACGAGCCTGAGCATTTATGGCTGTCGAAGCTCTGAACGAGCCGTGTTTGGGAAGAGAAGGGAATGAGTTCAACAAAATGGTGGCTGGGGAAGATGGGATCTTTGAACTGGACAAAAAAGAACACTTTTTGCGACTGATATGACACAGTTACATTCAGACTAACTCGCAGTCTGTAGATATAACAAAGATAAGGTAGCTTGGACATTAAAATTAATGCCCTGTGGAACCCAACGTGCACTGAATATAAAGACCGTACCAAACTGCAACATTGCAGTCCCTGTAATATATTGTGTCCCTGTCATAATGGGCCAGAACATTGGAACCCATAATTTCGGAAGATCACTAGCATTCCAGATCCTGTCGTTTCTGGTTTCTCTCATGGCTGCCACTGCAAGCAATAGAAAATTAATATTACTTTTCCATAATTTTACCTTTTTTCTCAGAGGCAAATGTTTTTGAACTTCATCCCGCATCTTACATATGGTCTTGCTGATTATTGAATGCCCAAGTGAGCATTTGAAAGTTAGTGACTTTCAATAGGCCAGGATCTTTCGTGAGTGAGTGGAGGGGCTGGGCATTTAGGATGGGTTATGCACAGGCTTCAGGGGAATAGGAGTTCCCACGTCCGAGGACTGACTGCCTGCTGTCAGCAGTATCAGTAGGTGTTGCCTCATCTCCCTGGCTGACCTGCCCCCAGCTGAATTGGGACAATAATATCTATGGTTTCCCTCCAAGGCATCAATTCATCCTTTCACGGAAGGTAATAGCAGTTGGCTGATGTTTCTCCATAACTCACTCTGGAAGGCTTCCTAACAATGTACGCAGGCTTGAAGTGAAAAGCAGAGACGGCAGAACCGTCAAACATTTCAGGCGTGCCATTCTGGGGTAATGAAGCGTGCCAGCAAAATATACCCGTAAAAGACTTGATAAAGATGAGCTGACATACCAGTCCAAATAGGTTCTTTTGTGTGTCTGCACACGTCTGTCCATCAAGGCTTCCATCAGGATATGCAAGTAGCAATAATAGGAGCAACTGCAGGAATGGGAAAGGATAAAGGGAAAGTAACAATTAAACTCTGTAATTCATTGAATATGAATCAAAACTGTAAGTCTGACTAGTTTATCATTTGAGTCGATTCTTTTTTAACACCGGTACAGTAAAACTCTGATAATCCAGCATATGATTGTTTAAAAATATTGATGATTTGGTATTGTGCTCACTCATTAGTCCAGAATATGAGCTGTGGGTCGAGAGTATAAACAGAGCGTGGGGTTGAATCCCAGGTTTCAGATTTTTGGGTCAGGTTTGTGGCTGGAACTGATGCTGTGGTCTGGAACATCAGGGCTCAAAAGTGTGGGTGGAGCCGAGGTCCAGAGTGTTTGTATATTTCCTGCTCAGTAGGTTCATTGGAAAATTTATTGCACAACTGTGTAACATGTAAAAAAAAGTGTGTTGGGGTATTATTAGGAATAACGTCTAGCCGTCCAGAAAATCTGCTCGTCAGGCACCACCAAAATCCCAAGGATGCCAGGTTATCAGAGTTTTACAGCATAAACTTGTTTTATTACCTGTCTGTTTAACGGCATGGCTCAAAGATGGAAACAGGTTTATCTGCCCTTTGGCTCCAGCCACCAGTTTTTCCCCAGAATCATACAGGTGATAAAAACCTGGCGTTGATCAGCAAAGTGAATTCAGCCAAATGTTTTGTCCTTGATTTGATCAGCATTTCCTGGACATTTAAGAAACTTATATGGAAGAATGTTGGAACCGAGACTGCAGGAGCTTCAGGCATTTAATAGGCTCCTCGTGGCAGAGCAGACCCTTCTGACAAACACACCACGAAAACAAAGTAATAATGTGGCTTTATTTCTCCCCTTTATATTACACTATTCTGTGATATACATGATTGACAACAACATTGTCTATCTGCAATTTTGACCACATTCAAGGACTAACTCCAACACAATGAGGAGACTAATTAGCCAGTCTGTGTTTTATTTTCATCCATTTGCCTTCGGAATAAGGGAATCAGTATTTAATAGCAGTATTCAGGTTCTCTCTCTTCTCCCAGCTGACCTGTTTCCATTTTAAGTCTCAAGGGTGGCAGAGGGCCCCCTTCTTTCCCTCTCTCTACCAGGGCATGTTGTATATTTACATTCTGAGTACCCTCAGTATCAAGATGCATTGGCATCTGCTGTATATATGTTCAGGTACAATATGTATTTCCTTACTTGATCTTTTTAGTTTAAAAAAAGTTGAGGAAATATAATGCTGCACTGCCCCTTTCTGGGAAGACCATGTACATATGTAATATATTTAAACGTGATAACTTAAAACACTGATTGTAGATTCTACGGTGGTTAAATTTTATTCTTTGCTTCCCCAATTGTTGGTACACACATCACTCTAGTCCCTTTGCAAGTGCACTGTATCTCCTTGCTATCTTATTGACTGCTTTGTAAATTTCCCCTGAGCTCACAACCACTTTAAATTTCCTCCACATCAGTAAGGCCAACTTTTTTTTTTAAAGTAAAATCTGAGACTTTTTTTTAAAAAGCCAGCTGGAACTCCTCTGAATGCGACGGAATATGTAAAAGGTGGATGCGTCTTAACAACCCGTGCACTTATTTATGAAACAAAAGAAAAAAATCATTTGTATGATAAAAATATATATTTAGATTTTCCAAGCACAACTCTGAAAAAAAAGAAGAAAAAAAAAACAATGTCTCTTTTTATGTTTCATAAAGATGTTACTACCATTATGGATCTTTTTTGCAATAACAGGCTTAATAAACACTGTAATGATATTTAACTCACTGTGAATTGTTCTTCATGCCTTGAAGCAAGTGAGTGGATAAATGTCAGAATATCCCATGCAGTTTTTCAAAATGTCAAGTCCAGTTCCTAAATGGTGTGGTTGTAGGCTGTCTTCAATGCCACAAACATGCTCAAATGACTCCTGTCACTTTTATTTTTAATGATGTAAGCGGAGTTTGCACTGGTCCATGGAACGGGTGGCAGATTCATCTCTAATACCAAATATCAGTCCGTTCACCTTCAATCTCGCTCAGTTTCATCTGAATAGAATGAGGCAACATATTGTGTCATTTACCAATACATTTGATTTGAATGGGAACTGAGAGTCTGCAATGGTGGAGAACCAGGTGAACTTTGTGACAGAAATAAAATGCAATTGATTGTACCATTTGCTTTGAGGAAGAGATGCAAGGCTAATTATATAATTTTTCAAAGGAATTTAGACTTCCGATTCTTATTGATAGGCTTCTTAAATAGAAGCAGCAGCCCTCTTCAATCTTGCAGCACCAAAGGAGGTCATTCAGCCTATTGAGCTTGTGCTGGCTCTTTGAAAATATGGTGCAAGTAGTCCCACTTCTGTGCCCTTTGTCCACAGTTCTACAAAGTTCCCTTAAAGTATTTATACAGCTTCTGGTGAATTCAGGCAATGCATTTCAGACCACAAACTCATATTATTACAATATGTTCAATGTGATCAAAATATTGTGCGCCATCAAACAAAAGTTGATGCCAAGCCAAATGTGGCGATACAAAAATTGTAAAATGATTGCTGTCATTTCTTCACCAGCAGTCCCAACTGCACCAATGACAGCAGATGAAGTTGTGGGCAGTTCCTCAACATCTACACTGAGGAATATACTCCAACTGGAACCAGGCATGACATCGGAACAGCTATCCCATTTATTTCAATAGAGGAGAATGTCATTGGATTAAAGCAAGTATCAGTACAGTTGGAGTTTTGCAGCTCTATTTAACTTAGAAATACAAAACATAGGAACTGTAGGAGGCCATTCTGCCCATCGGTTCTTGGTTCTGCTCAAACATTCCACAGCATCATGGCTGATTTTCCATTTAGTCCCCTGTTTTCACCTTCTCCCATATACCTTGATCCGTTTGCTATTAAGACATATATCTATTTCTGTCTTGAATATATTTAATCAGGAGCTTCATTGCCATGATACACAACACAGTTTTTTTGTTTTTTTAATCAAAACATTTATTCAATTATTAAAAAATAATATTTACACTACAATAAAACAAGCCAGAACCCACCACCATAATACAATACAAACATATATCCATAATAAACTATTATACAATTATGATACAATCCTTATTGAGGATACATTCAACACCCTACGGAGCCCAGCGGTCGTGGAACTCCCTCAGGGTGCCCATGGACAGGGCGTATTCCCTTTCTAACCCCACCCGGGCACGGACGTATCCCCAGAAAAGGGGAAGGCAGCCGGCTCGGGTAAAGCCCTCCACCGCCTGGCGCCTTGACTCGCGGATGGCCAGCTTGGCCAGGCCCAGGAGCAACCCAACCAAGACATCTTCAGCCCTACCCTCTCCCCTACGCACAGGGTGTCCAAAGATGAGGAAGGTGGGTGAAAAATGCAGCCAGAAGGCAAGGAGCAGCCCCTTTAAATATTCAAACAGTGGCTGCAGCCTCACACACTCCATATACACGTGGTACACAGACTCTTCCAGCCCGCAAAAGTGGCAGGCGGCTGGCGAGTCTGGCGAGAGAAACGGGTTGCAGGGAACACCTCTGTGCAATACCCTCCACCCCAGGTCCCCAATGTAGAGGGGGAGAATCCCTGTGTAGAGGGACCCCCACCTCCTGATTGCAATTGCAAATGGCAAACCTTGTATCCTCAAACTGTTACTCCTGGGACTCCAGGGAACTATTAGGAACGTTGTCCTTGTTTCTAGTCTGTCTTGTCATAGTGTGATAATCGTACAATACTAAAACACACCTTTCAGCTCACCATGTCCATGCTAACCATTCAGTACCCATTTAGACTAATCCTATTTACCAGCCAATGGTCTATTGCATACTATGCCTTGACGATTCAAGTGCTTGTTCATATAATTCTTAAATGTTTTGAGAGTCTTTACCTCCACCACCTTCTCAGGTAGTGTGTTCCAGATTCCAACCAGCCTCCAGGTGAAAAATATTCTACCTCAAATCCCCTCTTACTGTAGCTTTTCACTGTACCTCGTGTACACGTGACAATAAACTAAACTAAACTACTTCTCACAAATCTCTAATCTCAGATAGTTCTGCTAGGAAATTTTTCCAAGCATTTGTTTTATCTATGCTTCTCATAGATTTGTATATCTCAAACAAGTTATCCTTGTGCTCCAAGGAAAACAAACCCAACCTGACCAGTCGTTCCTCATAACAGAAATATACCATCTCCTCTGCCAGCTCTCCAGTAAAATCACATCATTCCCATCGGGTGCCAACCAGAATTGAAGACAATACTCCAGGCAAGGATATCCAATGTTTAACCAAGTCAGAACAAGATCTCCCTGTTTTTACACAATTCATGTTAGAATTTTATAGACTTTCACAAAATTCCTTCCCAGTCCTTTATACTCCATCAATAGACAATAGGTGCAGAAGTAGGCCATTCAGCCCTTTGAGCCAGCACCGCCATTCAATGTGATCATGGCTAATCAGCCACAATAAGTACTCCATTTCTGCCTTCTCCCTATATCCCCTGGCTCCGCTATCTTTAAAAGGCCGAATTACAGGCCGAATCAACCTAAGCTCTCCCCATACTTAATGTGCAGGAAGAAACTGCAGATGCTGGTTTACACTGAAGATGGATATAAAATGCTGGAGTAACTCAGTGGGTCAGGCAGCATCTTTGGAGAAAAGGAGTAGTTGACGGTTTGGGTCTGAAGAAAGGCTCTGACCCAGAACGTCACCTACTCCTTTTCTCCGGAGATGTTGCCTCACCCGTCGAGTTACTCCAGCATTTTGTGTTATTCTCCCCGTACTTAAGTTTGGTCATCCCA
Organism: Malacoraja senta; assembly: GCA_038087875.1. Classification (NCBI taxonomy): domain Eukaryota; kingdom Metazoa; phylum Chordata; class Chondrichthyes; order Rajiformes; family Rajidae; genus Malacoraja; species Malacoraja senta. Next base: position 38,085,054 of record CM075977.1, on the reverse strand, counting down.
ACAATCAGTCTAATAAACATTCGCTGCACTTCCACCATGGCAAGACCATCCTGTCATAGATGAGACCAAAAGTGCAGCTAAAGCTCCAGGTCGTGTCTCGCCAAGGCCTCCTACAGTTGCAGCAAGAGATTCTTGCCATTGTACTAGTGTAGCTGGGACAGACGAGTGTAGCAGGGACATGTTGGTTGTTGTGGGCAAGTTGGGCTGTATCCACACTGTATCACTCTAATGACTCTATGACTCTACTCAAATCCTATTGTACTGAAGACCAACACAACATTTACCCATCTAACTGTTTGTTCCATCTGAACTCTTGCGTCCAGTGGCTGCATTTTATGCTTTTATTTCAGATTCCTAGCATTTCTTACATTTTATTCATTCAGACAATAGACAATAGGTGCAGGAGTAGGCCATTCGGCCCTTCGAGCCAGCACCACCATTCAATGTGATCATGCCTGATCATCCCCAATCAGTACCCCATTCCTGCCTTCTCCCCATATCCCCTGACTCCGCTGTCTTTAAGAGCCTTATCTAGCTCTCTCTTGAAAGTATCCAGAGAATCGGCCTCCACCGGCCTCTGAGGCAAGATTTCCACAGACTCACAACTCTGTGTGAAACATTTATTTGCACTCACTGTTAGACTCCAATTTGAGCACTGCAACAGACCATGGTGGATAGACCTGATGCAGACTGTCACTCAGTAAGTCCCTTACATCCATTCGTTCCTTCACGTTCAGTTTCAGCACCTGAATATCAAGCAAGATTTCCCCTTTATTACATAGCATGTATGGAGCAGAAGCTAGTTAACTGTAACACTCCTACCTCCAGCCAATCAATGGAAGGTACCTACTCCAAAAACAGAGTGCAGGGAATTATTGCCCTTATTCTAAAATAAAGAAATGCATAATTTTTAAGATGTAATTTTCAATGTAATAAATTACAATAAAAGCACCTCAAAATGTTCTTTTCGCATAAACCACATAAAATATAATTTATGGAGCATGAACTCTAACATTAAAAATCACAGGGGCTGAGCAGCGGCCTAGTCAAGGCAAAACATGACGGGGTAATTCTGCCAAGAGTGCTGCCTTTCAGCCAACATCTTTGTGCCTGTCATCTTCAGAATTGCCAGCACAGTGGCATATGGACAAGGGAAAATGTTCCTGGGAGCCTCGCCTTTGACTCCACCCTTTGAAGTCTCAAAATATCATGGGCAAAGTAATCATCTGCTGAACACCACCTTCCATCCTCCCTCACCTAATGGTGAAGACAATATTTAAACAGATCCTTCATAGTTCGCAGTAATTATGCATCCTACTGTAGAATTCTACTGATTATAGATTCTACGACAGCACAGTGACACAGCTGGCAACCCACAGAACTGGGTTAGATCCTAACGTCGGATGCTATCTGCGTGGAGTTTGCGTGTTCTCCATGTAACCACATGGGTTTCCTCCGTATGCACGGCTTTCCTTTCACTTCCCCAAAGACATGTAGATGAAGAAAAAGGATGGGTGACGTTTCGGATTGGAACCCTTTTTCAGACTGAAAGTACGGGGAAGGGGGACTGGAGGTAGGGGAAGGCAGTGTTTATCCCATGAAATTGTTATTCCTTCTGAAATAAGGCACTGGATTTAATAGTGAGGAATAGGGAAACAGGAGAGGTAGTAAACAAATATGTTTGTGAAGTCACAAGAGACCACAGCTGCTACAATACCTTGAGCAAAAAATGAACTGCTGGAAGAACTCAATGGATTAGGCAGCATCTATGGAGGCAGAGAGATGTTTGATATTTTGGATTGAGACCCTGCATCAGGAGTAAGAGTGTAGAGGAACGATAGCTAGTACAAAGAGGTGAGAGGGAGGGATGAGGTGAGGACTGGTAAATGATAGGTAGGAAAGAACTGCAGGTGCTGGTTTAAATCGAAGGTAGACACAAATTGCTGGAGTAACTCAGCAGGACAGGCGGCATCTCTGGGGAGAAGGAATGGGTAAAGTTTAGGGTCGAGAGCCTTCTTCAGACTGATGTCAGGGGGGTGGGCGGGACAGTGATAGAATGAAGTCGGAGACTGGTGAATGATAGATGGATTCAGGTAAATTGGTGCGAATGAGCAAATGGAGTCAGGTGGTGTTGGGGGAGGAAAGAGTTTAAAGACAGAGGTCGATGAATGATAGGTGGAAACAGACAATGAAGAAGAAACAAAAAGGACAAATGAGACTAGGTGGGAGAAGGGAATGGCAAGGTTGAATCAGAGGCTGGAAGGTGATATGTGGAACCAGAAAAGGGAAGGATTGTGGGCAGACAGAATCAGGTGGGGGCTGGCAATGGATGTGGGGAGGGGTGCTGAAGAAAACGTTGAACAGAGGGAGTGAGAACTTAGGTGAAGCAGTAGGAGTGGGAAAGGAACACAAGTGGGTGTGGGTGATCGAAAAATCGATAATACAATGTTCATACGGCAAATGGAATTTGAGGTGTTATTCTTTTAGTTTGCGTTTGGCCAAAAGCATATTAAAAATAATAGCCAACTAAGGGGCAAATAAGAGTGAGGAACTTGAAACAATATCACTATAGGAAAAAGTATTAGGTAAATTAGAATGACTGATAAATCCTTTGGATATTATGGTCAGGAGAAAAAGTTGCAGGAATATTGGGTGTTGAATATTGGCTTGTTCTCTAAAGTCACAATATGTTCCCATGGATTGGAAAGTAACAATGCTCCTCAAGAAAGGAGGAGAAGGGAACCTCAGGCTAGTTGGCCTAACATCAGGTTGTCAGAAAAATCATATAATCTATTATTAAGGAGGTAATAGCAGAGCACTTAGCAAAACATAAATGATTATTTAGGCCTATACATTGTAGGGTGAACATGGTTTTATGAAAGAAAAATCATTTTCAACATAAAAATCTTTGGAGATTTGGATGGTGCAGTAATGCAGTTATAATAGAACTGCTGCCTCACAACTTCAGCGATTCCAGTTTTACACTGACCACCGGTGTTGTTTGCGTTTGCAGTTTGCATGTTCTCCCTGTGCAGGTTTGGGTTTCCTCACTGTTTCATGGAACATAGAACAGTATAGCACAGGAACAGTTCCTTCAGCCTATAATGTCCATTCTGAACATGATGCCAAGATAAACTACTCTCCTCTGTATGATCCATGTGTCTTTCCAAAAGCCTCTTAAATGCCACTATCCTCCACAACTCCTGGAAGCAAGTTCCAGGCACTCACCACTCTCTGTGTAAAAACTTGCTCTGCACATTTTCTGAGAACTATGAAGGATGTGTTTAAATGTTGTCTATCACCATCAGGTGAGGGAGGGTGACAGGTGGTGTTCAGTAGGAGATTACTTTGTCCATGTGTCCTTCAAATCCTAACAAAAAGTGTGGGCTACATTGCACACATGGGTGGATGTTCCCCACAATATACGTAGGGGTAACAGGGTAACTGTTTTCCATTATATACATAGGGGCGACTTTACAGCATAATCTGTTGTGCTGCAGCAAGTAAGAATGTCATTGTTCTCTCTGGGACATATGACAATAAAACACTCTTGACTCTTAAATGGCCACTCTAAATGTTTCCTCCTGAGTTGTGAGGGGTAGAACCTGGGGGACAGTTGATGGAAATAAAGGGATAATATAATGGGTAAAAGTAGGATTGGCATAAAAATTGAGACACAAGGAACTGCTGATGCTGGAATCTTGAGTAAAACACAAAGTGCTGGAGTAATTGAATAGTTCAGGCAGCATCTGTGGAGGGAATAGGTAACATAAAAATGATTGTTTAATGGTTGGTGTAGCCTAATAAATATTTGTTGAGGTGCCACATAAAAGTTTACTACATAATATAAGAATGCATAGGACTAGAAGTGATATATTACCATGGATAGATGATTGGTTAACAGAGAAAAAAAAAGTTTCTAGCTGGGAAATTGCTAGTGGGATGCCGCAGAGATTGGTACTGGGACCACAACCATTTACAGTATAATCTATATTAGTGATTTAGGTGATGGGCCTCCGTGTAATGTATTCAAGATTGACGACATTAGAAAGGCAGATGGAGAGAGTGAGTGGACACTAAGAATCTGTAAAGGTATAGGGACAAATTGCGTGAATGGGCAAAACGATGATATATAGGACGTAATGAGGGGAAATGAGAAGTGAAAAGTAAGGAACCTTAGGCCAATTGAACACCTTTCTGATGACCTGAACTGTTAACTCTATGCATCTTTCCACAAATGCTATCTGACCTGCTGAATGGTAGCAGTGTTTTCTGTTATCATTAACTTGATCCTTCATTCCAGAACACGAATTTCATGGTGCCTTCCAAAGACACCTGCTAATTTGAATCTATTTATCCATGTATGTGCCAGAGATGGGCAGGTCTCAGTACTTTTGTTCCATTACAGTATTCAGACCTTTTGTTGCACGATTTTAAAAGAGTCACATTGACTGATGGTGGTGAGTGATTATTAAAAAAGGTTCTTGTTCAAATCACTGGTGTATGTAATTTGAAGCTGTTAATCTCCATTTCTCAATCCAAATGTAATTAACTTGTGAACTCCTGGGAATGTCAAGAGCTTCCATTACATCGAGTTGAAATAGACTAGCCTCTTTGAGTCTTACTTTGCAAGAATATGTGTAGAGAAACATAAGCCTTCACATGATAGAGCCACACCTTGTAGGTGAAGACAGAATTAACATTTGGCACGGTGATATTCGTTACTACACAACCAAACACATCAACAGGAAAACATCCAAATGGTGATCCTCGAGGGACAAACAGAATTTTGATTTTTCGTTCAAAGGACTGTCAGCGAACTCAAGCTCGCATGAGCATGACTGTGAGGACCAGTGACCTAGAGACCTGGAGTGTGGGTCCTGAGGTGTGAATTCAAGTCTCAGAACGGCTGGGGTATTTAAATTCAATTAAGTAAGATTAGAATGAGAAAGCTAGCTCACCTACATTTAATTAAAGGTGACCACAATGCTACTGGGTTGTCTTAGAAAACCCTCCGGTTCAGTGTAGATCTTTAGGGAAAAGAATCTATCATCTCACTTCCACTCTGATCTCACTGTCTGTGGCTTCATGCGCCGTTACAACCTTGCCCAATGTAAGCTTAAGAAACAGCACCTCATCCTTCTGGGCATCATGGACTACTTTGGGCTCTTTTGGTCTTGATTCAGAACTTACCAACATTACTGCAACACATCTTTTCTGTCAGTATCAGTTGGTTAGTTGTCTTAGTTAGTTCATTCTTATTATCATGTGTTCTGAGGTACAGTGAAAAGCTTTTTTGTTGCGTGCTTTCCAGTTAGCAAAAAGACCACACATGATTACAATCAAGCTGTCCACAGTGTCCGGAAAAATTTAAAAGAGCGGAGCAATTGTAATGAACGATAGCAGATCCCCTTCTAGGTCCACCAGGCAATCGGGTCCACCAGGTTCTAGGTTGCCATCTTGGAATGAGCTCCAAGCTTTAACGTTGGTCAAGGACATGACACATGCCTATCCTTCAAAAACATCAGCGTTGCCCGTTTCTGCCAGTCATCCATCTGAGATTGTAGCTCAGTTTTTCTCTCTCTCTCTGAGTATAGCCTGACCTGCTGAGGAGGCCCTGCAGCACTGACAATAGCCACATATACCCCAGACAAAGAAGCAGTTACCACTTAACTGCCCTCCATTAACGTATTTAACCTGGTGTTAGCCTTTCACAGATGTTTCCTTTGTCACATTCGTTCTTCCCATCAACCTTACTAAAATATAAAATTAACTATTATATTCTACAATATGAACTTTTCAAGTTCAAGTTCAAGTTACATGTATTGTCACATGCCCCTTGGTACAGTGAGACTTGAGTTACCATACAGCCATATGAATAAAAAAGAACACAAGACACAATAGAGTTTTTTCTCCCTTTTCCAGTCTGTGCCGAACATGATGTCCAGACTATCTCTTGTCTACCTGTGCTGATCATGGTAGAGGCTACTCTTTCCTCTTTCTACAGATGCTGCCTGAAATACTGAGCATTTCCAGCCTCTTCCGTTTTTATTCCAGATTTCCAGCCACTGCATTTTACACCATAAGGTCATAAGTGATAGGTAGAATTAGGCCATTCGGCCCATCAAGTCTACGCCATTCAATCGTGGCTGATCTCCCTCTCCCTCCTAACCCCATTCTCCTGCCTTCTCCCCATAACCTCTGATACCTGTACTAATCAAGAATCTATCTATCTTTACCTTAAAAATATCCACTGACGGCCTCCACAGTCTTCTGTGGCAAAGATTTCGACAGATTCACCACCGACTAAATAAGTTTCTCCTCATCTCCTTCCTAAAAGAACGTCCATTAATTCTGAGGCTATGACCTCTAGTCCTGGACTCTCCCACTAATGGAAACATTCTCTCCACATCCACTATCCAAGCCTTTCACTATTCTGTATGTTTCAATGTCTCTCCTCCTTCTTCTAAACTCCAGCGAGTACAGGCCCAGTGCCAACAAACGCTCATCATAGGTTATCCTACTCATTCCTGTTTATTTGACTTTCAATCTGTCTTCCTTACCCAAGTTGGCCTAAATGAACCTTCAGATCCACTCATCTCCAGGGAATTGGTAATAAATGCCATCCGTCAGAACCCCTGAACCCTATAAATCAGTAAGAAAATGTCAAATTTGTTATCCTTTTACTGTCATCCATTCTTTGTATGCCAAATTCCCAACATAACAATGGATTGGACTATGTTGTCTATCAGGTTAGTGGATCCATGAGGAATTTCTGTACCATCTGAAATTTTACTGGGGTTCCAAGGAATTGAAAATTAATCACCTTGTCACTGTTCTGAGTTAATGCTAAAAATAGGAAATCTCAGACCATTACAAAAAGATCTATTAGAACATAGAACATGGAATATAGAACAGCACAGCACAAGAACAGGCCCTTTGGCCCACAATGTGCCAATCATGGTCCAGACCATCTTGTCTACCTGTGCATAATCCATATCCCTTCATTCTTTGCTTATCCATATGCCTATCCCAAAGCATCCTAAATGCCACTATCATATCTGCATCAACCACCAAATCTGGCTATGGGTTCCATGCAACCACAACCCTCTGGGAAATAGTTACCCCACATATCTCCTTTATAATTTGCCCCCTCACCTTAATTTAGTTTAGAGAGATATAGCGTGGAAACATCCCTCCGTCCCATTGAGTCCATGCCAACCATCAATCACCCATAAACCAGTTCCATATCATCCCATATTCGCATCCCACACATTAGGGGCAATTTACAGAAGCCAATTAACTTACAGATCTGTGGGAGGAAATCAGAGCACCCTGGGAAAAACCACACGGTCACAGGGAGAAGGTAAAAACTTCGTACAGACAGCACCCGTAGCCAGGATCAAACCCAGGTGTCTAGTTCTGCGAGACAGCAGGTCTAGTCCTGTACCACTGTGCCACCATTAAAGCTGTCCCCATTATTTTCTTTGAAGAAAGACAATAGATGTTAAAGTATCGCATGTAGAAAAAGTTGTTTGTCAGTCAGGAAACTTCTAATCAGGTAAGAAAGAATAATTTACTTTCCCATTGGTTGGAATGTTGGCCCTCTGCAAGGTTAGGTTGGTGGTGTGATCAATGGCAAGAGGATATGAGGCAGTGTAGGAGGAACCAATAGGTCCAGACTCTTGCTGCAACCTAGTTTAACATCCAAAGCTGAAAGGCCACAGACGAAATATCATTGCAAAGTTAGTGATGTTCATAAAGCAAACAGAACAAATGTAATTGAACCTGCATGAGTCAGTAACCCAATGGATAAAGATAATTGGCAGAAGCAATATATGCAGCAAGTCATCAAGGTCTGGAAGAATGGTGGAAAGAGACAAGTGGAACACTTTCCGCCCTCTCCCTCTCTACTCTCCCCCCTCTCACCCCCACTGCCTCTCTCTCTCTACCCCTTCCCTCTCTACCCTCCTCCCTCTCCGTCTCCCCTCTCCCTCCCTCCCTCTCTACCCCCCCTCCCTCTACCATCCCTCTCTACTCCACTCCCTCTCCATCTCTACCCCCTCACCCTCCAACCCCTCCCTCTCCCTCTCTACCCCCCTCCCCTCCCTCTCTACCTCCCCATTTCTACCACCCCTCCCTCTCTACCACCCCTCCCTCTCTACCCCCCTCCCTCTCTTGGGATTGAAGAGGGAGGGTGAAGAGGAGGAGGAGGGAATGCTGGGGGATGAGGAGAAATGAGCCGCGCTTGCGCAGTTGGGGGCTATGTGTGAGTGGTGCAATATTGCATTGGGGGAACGGCTTGCATTGGGGGAACGGGTGAGTAGTGGAACCTTGCATTGGGGGAGCAGACTCAACGGGTCTGCACTTGGTCTAGTTTCTTTTTAATTACTTTGCAAAAATTTCCAAACACGTGTTTTCGCTTCTTCATTCTGGGGTATTGTGTGCAGATTGATGATAAAAAAGTGAATTTAATCCATTTAAAAATAAGGCTGTAACGTGACAAAATGTGGAAAAAATGAAGGGGTCTGAATACTTTCTGAATGCACTGTATTTCTTTGGTTGAAAATGAAATTCCCCAATTCTCATTTCTGATGCAGTGTCGCATTTCTGAAGATTTAACTTTTTCTCTTTCTGCAGATTCTGCTTAATCTGTTGAGTGTTTCTGGTTTTGCTTTGATATCCATATGCTTCTGTTACTCATTCACAGATTACAGCCATGCTCTCAGCACCAGGCCTTATTGTCCACCCATAAAAGCCCCTTAAACGAGGCTGATGGATCTGGAGTCATGTGCAGACTAGACCTGGGCAGGATGGCAGATTCCCTCAAGGATATTACGAGTGAAAAGGGTAGTTTTTTTTAACCATCAGTAAATCAGTTAATTACAATTACCCAACCTTTTGTTTTACATTCACAAGTTAGTCAATTTAAAATTCCTCAGCTGTTGTGATGGGATAATTGAGATCACGTTTCTGGATCAGTGGTCCGGAATTCTGGCTGCTGGTCCAATAAAGTTACTACTGTACTATACTCATGCATGTGTGTATCATCGATCGGTTTACTACTTGGGGTGACTACTGAAAACTGCTCAAAATTGACCACTTTGTGTGACTGAAATACAAAGATTTATTTTTAAGTTAGATGCAAAGTACTCTTTCACTGGTTTATTTTATGGTAAATGGAGCCACGGATGAAATGCTCTGACCACTCAAAATCTGCACTGAAGTTCTGATTGAGGCAATCTTTCTCAAACCAGAGGAGGCTGTTTTTCTTCATGTCCAACTGAGTAATGACTTGGCATCAAAATCTTCTGTAGCTCACTCACAGGATTTTTTTTTACTGGACTGTGACACCATTGGGTTTATTTTGATGGAAGGTAATAAAGAAAAAGCACTACAAGCACTTTTAAAGCAGATTTTTTTTTTCAAACTTAAAATGATATTTTCCTGTATAAGGAAATCCACAAAATGTGCCCAGAGACCTTTTTGACCTGCTCCACAGCTCAAAAAATATTTTTTTCTTCCCAGCCGGTAATCTTCTCTTTATTCTGTGGCAGATATTAGTGTGGAAATTGAGAGTGGCTATTTATAATTATCAGACAGGGTAGCATAATGCATTAGCATTGACTCATTGAGCATCAATTTCTGAGTTATATCTCTGCCAACCAAAATCCAACCCATAATGTGACGTTCCCATGCCAAATCTGATCTTCAGCATTCAAGATAGCCATGGCAACAAAGTCAATGGGTTTGAAAGCACTCCTTGGTGTCAGAGTGAGAACAGCAGAGGATCTTCTAAGTGTGCTCTTCAGAGACTTCGGAAGCCTCTTGTTCTTAGTTGTGAAAAAAAGAGCTTGCATTTATAACCTCAGGGCTTTATAAAGCACTTTACAGCCAAACAGCATGTCCCAAAATACTTTGAATATGTACTCGCTGTTGCAAAATATAGCAGTCAATTTATGCATAGCAAGTTTTATAAGATGCAACGTAATAATGTCCTAGACCATTATAAATCCCTTATCCAATATTGTTACAAAGCAGGTGATCTGGTGTATTTGCATGCTGTTTCAGAGTCCTTGTAGTGTGCAAATTGATTCTTGTTTCTCCAACTTTGTCACAATGTCTAAAATATTTAACTGGCTACAACATGCTTTTGGACTACATACTGTACATCCCAAACAATTTTTCTGATTTTAATCTATATTATTCATGGCATCTGCGGGTCAGCATGCTGGGGCAAACTCCCGTGCTGTTCTTCAAAGGATGTCACGGGATATTTTATCTGTCAGAGAGCAGGAGGGCCCTTATTTAATGCCTCCTCTGAAAGAATCATCACATCCACAGATAACGTTTTTCATGATTTATTCTTCAATGAAACGATTAACTGATTTTCAGTTACATTCTTGCACCAATGTAACACTATACCCAAGGAAAACACTTCCCCGCCCCCTCCAGATAGATTGTGCTTGAATTCTGAGCATTTTCAGATTAGCTATCAGTTGTCCAAGAGATATATTTTAGTATCAATTTACCTATTGCTTTCATCTTCTCCCATTGGACCTTACACACAGGACACAGAGCATAGAATAGGATAGGAGAAGAACAGGCCATTTGCATAAGGGCTGTGCTGAACATATTGCGACATTAAACTAATCCCATCTTCCTGCAACTGATCCATATCCCTCCATTCCTTGCGTGGTCACGAGTCTGTCATTAATCATATCTATTTCCACCACCACCCCTGGCAGCACATTCCAGGAAACTATCAAGCCTGCACATCTCCTTTAAACTTTGCCCCTCTCACTTTAAAGCTGTGACCTCTGATATTTGACATTTCCACACTGGGAGAAAGATTCTGACTTTCTATCCTATTATGCCTCCCATAACTTCATAAACTTGTGCCAGATCTTCCCTTAGCCTCTGATGCTCCAGCGCAAATAATCCAAGTTCGTCCGTCGTCTCCTTTCACTAATATTCTCCAATCCAGACAACATCTTGTTGAGTGTGAAGAAGGGTCTCAACCCGAAACGTCACCCATTCCTTCCCTCCAGAGATGCTGCCTGTCCTGCTGAGTTACTCCAGCATTTTGTGTCTATCTTCGATGTGAACATCTTATTGAACCTCTTTTGTAATAACCCTCCACAAAGCCTCCAAATCTTTCCTATCAAGCAGTGATCAGAACTGCACGTAACACTTCAAATGTGACCTGACTACGTTTTATAAAGATGTGACATGTTTTCTTGGCTAATACATTCAGAGCCTCAACAATAAAGGAAAGCATGCCATACTGTCAATTTATGTTGCCACTTTAAATGAGCTATGTACTTGTACCACAAGATTATCTTTGCACATCAATGCTCCAAAGGGTTCTGCCATTCACTGTAAACTTTCCCCTTACATTTGACTTCCCAAGGTGCAACACCTCACACTTGTCCAGATTAAATTCCATTTGCCATTTCTCAAACTGATATATATCCACTGGTTCAATGGTGCTTTTTATTGTCACGTGCAAACGCACCGTGTAATTATTTTCTTACATACATCACAGTATGTTACACACATTTTCTTACAGTCCAGTAAAGTATTGCCATACCTAATCACATCCTGATTAGTAAAATATACAGAAATAGTCTACTGAGCTTGCATGCAAGACCTGCCAAAGTTGGCGTCATTTTCCAAGTCTAGTCCGCGCTCTAGTTCTTATGAGGGTGCCTGATCCAGGCAAGCCCCATGTTGCTCTAGGCCTCCAGCCATCACCCGACCAGTGAACCAATGTCCCTCTCCTCGCTCATCCTCTTTTGTGCCTCAGGGCGCCTCCCACAGCTGACCTTGAGGGTACTGTAGGCAAGTCCCAGTTCCCTTTCCTACTGGCCTTGATCCTTGCCCGTCACATCCGTCGTCATCGCTGGCTCCGTCCTCCTGGTCTCTGGTCTTCAGGGATGAGCAGGGGCCGGCTTCCCCCCTTCAGGGTCCTACAAGAAGGGGCCTGTATCCTTTGACAACTGTCTTCACTAATCACAACTCCATCAATTTTTGTGTTGTCTGTAAACGTAATGATCACCCATTTACATTTTTGTTCAGATTATTTACATTCATCACAAACAGCAGAGGTTCCAGCACGGATCCCATTAATCACAAACCTCCAATTAGAAAAACACCATCCACCTCTATTCTTTGTCTTCTATGGCCAAGCCAATTCTGAATCCAATATACCAACTCACCATGGATTCCATGTGTCTTCATCTTTTGGATCACCCTAACAGGAGGAACCTTGTCAAATGCCTTACTAAAGTACACATAGACAACACCACTGCCCTACCCTCATCAATCATCTGCATCACCTCCTAATGATTGACTCCTCATTCAAGTACGTAAGATATGTCCTGCCCTGCCAAAAGTCATGCTGACTATCCTTAATAAGCCCAAGCATTACCAAATGCAAGTAAATCCTATCCCTATGAATCCTTACCAGTAGCTTCCGTACCAATGATGTAAAGCTCACTGATCTATAATTTCTAAGGGCAATTTATAGTGGTCAATAAACTGACCAACTCCTAAGTATTTGGGACATGCGAGGAAACTGGAGTTTTTGAGTGTCATGGGAAAACGTGCAAACTCCACACACAGACAGGACTGGAGATGGAGCAAAGCCAAGGTATCTAAAATTCAAGGGCATAGTTCTAGGGTAAGGAGTAAGACATTTAGAGGGCATCTGAGGAAGACATTTTTTTCACCATCAGTATTAATTTGCTATTGTCACATGTTCTGAAATACAATGAAAAACTTTGTTTTGTGAACTTTCCTGGCAACTCATCCCATCCCATACATGAGCTCAATCAAGCCATACATGATCACGACAGTGCAGAAAGAGAAAGGAAAAGATTGCAAAGTATAGTATAATGTTAAAGCTATAGAGAAAGTGTTGATATTAAAAAGAAGTGCTGGGAGAACGATGGGGGTCCTCATTGGGGATACATTGATGAGAGGTCTGTTCACGAATCATTGGAATCTGACACACACTGCCTGATGCAGACAGAGACTCGCACAGCTTTTGAGAAGTACCTAAACAATCATTTGAATTGCCAAAGCATAGAAGGCTATGAACCATGTACTGGATAAATGGGATTAATATAGATAGGTGCTTGATTGTCAGCTTGGACTTCATTCTCAGCATGGGCCTGTTTCTGTGCTGTTTGACACCATGAATATCTTATGTGCAATCTCCAGCTTTGACTTCTCACACCAGTAAATAAAATCCCACATCTACTCTTTCAAATCCTTTTATAATTGTAACGATCCCACTGAGTCACCCCTTAGTCTATTTATTCCATGATGGAAATTTCCATACCAGTAAATCCTTTTCACACTTTTTCCAAAGCCTCTATTTCCTTCCTGTAATCTGGAGACCAGAACTGTGCAGAGGTCACTTCTTAAGGATCATAAATCTTCTATTACTATCTGTTCCTCTTGTAAATGACTTTGAAGAATTTCCTTCCTTCCAGACTGCTGGACACTGTAATTCAGAGCTTTTCAGTTCTCTTGCCATCAGATTGAAAGACGCAATGGGGATTCTTAAACAAGCAAGTGCAGGGTAACCAGTAATAAATGTTCCTTCACATTTTCAAGGATTACATTTACTTGATTACATCCAACCTCCAGGCAGGTTATTAAACAGAGTTCATGGAAAAAAATGATCTTACTTTTGCCAGTTAGTTAAAAACTCCAATTTAATGATCAACCATGGCACGTGCGAAAGTAGCATTTGAAATAGGCTTGGATATAATGGATGTGGAGAGGATGTTTCCACTGGTGGGAGAGTCTAGGACTAGAGGTCATAGCCTCAGAATTAAAGGACGTTCCTTTAGGAAGGAGATGAGAAGGAATTTCTTTAGTCAGAGGGTGGTGAATCTGTGAAATTCTTTGCCACAAAAGGCTATGGGGGCCAAATCAATGTACATTTTTAAGGCAGAGATAGATAGATTCTTGATTAGTACGGGTGTCAGGGGTTATGGGGAAAAGGCAGGAGAATGGGGTTAGGAGCGAGAGATAGATCAGTCATGATTGAATGGTGGAGTAGACTTGATGAGCCGAATGGCCTAATTCTGCTCCTATCAGATATGCTGCCTGACCCACTGAGTTACACCAGCACTTTGTGTCTTTTTTTTGTAAGCAGACATCTGCAGTCCCTTGTTTCTACAGATAAGATAGCCACTTCTCGCTCCTTGCTGCCATCATTGATATGAATGATGGCTTCTCTCATTCAGAAAGTCCCAAACTCAGAGGAGGTGACCAGGAGTCAGAAAGGGCTGATTCTTCAGAATCACCATCCACAGCCAGCATGCTTGAGTATCGCTCTAAGATTTGACTGCGTTCTTGCTTCTGAGTGAGAAGTTTGTAGCTTTAAAACCAAATTCTGAGAATCTTGACTGATGTTCCTAAGGTGCAGACAGAAAGCTGCACCATCATAAGGTCAAAAGTAATACGTGCAAAATTAGGTCATTCAAGTCAACTCCGCCATTCAACCATGGCTGATCTATCTCTCCCTCCTAACCCCATTCTCCTGCCTCTCCCCATAACTCCTGACACCCATACTAATCAATAATCTATCTAGCTCTGCTTTAAGATAGAGGTACCGACTTTCAGGTGAGACATTACACCATTGGCCTAACATGTTTGACAGTTATCTTGTCATTGAGTGATTGACCAGAACATCAGCAGTACATACATACATAGCAGTTGGAACTAACCAAGTGCTATACAACGATAGTATCAAACAAAGCTTGAGACTGGGGCACATGAGGCGACATTACATAGTGTTGGCTGTGACCAGTGTTTCCCCTTGGCCAGAGAGCTTCTGTACAGAAGATGGATGGTGACGTGACTCACCTTCTTTTGCTAAAACTTCCTGGCTGGGCTCCAAGAGTCTGGCTTTCACAGATTTTCAGTGATATCGAGAAAGAAATAGTGTCCTCGTTTTCAGAAGTATCACATTAAATTTTCCTTCCTGCCATCTCTTCTTGGCAGGCACCTCCCTAAATATTTATAAATAAAATCACTTACTTTCCCTATTCTTCAGGCTGAGACACACCAACAAGTCGATCTGTTACAGGGATTTAAGGTAACTGGAAAAAGAAGGAGAGTTAATGCGAGGATAAAAATGTTACACCACTACCTCACATCTCTGGGCTCCAGTGCTGTCTGTGTGGAGTGTTCATGTCCTCCCTGTGACCACGTGGGTTTCCACCAGTTGCTCTGTTTTCCTTCCACACCCCAACATTGGGAGAGTAATTGGACAATTTGAATAGCCCCCAGTGAGAAAGTGAGTGGAAACATCTGGGGGGAGGAAATGATTGGAGCAGACTTGTTGCGATAAAGGCTCTGTTTCTGTGTTGTGCTCTGGAGCATCCTGTTTGAAAGGGCAGTGGTAACAGATTCAATGGGAACTTTCAAAGGGTCACGTAACCCTGTGATCTTTTTCCCCTCCAATTCCCAGTGAAAGTTTTGTCTAAATTTGCTTCCATCATCTTTTCAGACAGAACTGGTAGAGAGGGGCTAATTAGAAAGCTCTTTCAAAGAGCCGGCACAGATGCAATGGGCCGAGCATCCTCCTCCTGAGCTGTAAGATGTATGACTCAATGACTTTGACTGTTTACTTCAAAATTGTAGTTAAGGCAGCGAGCCATGCTGATTCAGACACTACGGGGGGGTGGGGGGGTTGAAGCTTCAAAGTTTTTTGACATCTTCCTGGTTGACAGACTGAGTCAAACCAACGTGGTTTTTGATTAGAGAAATGGTATGAACAAGAGGCAGGAGTACGAAGCAGTCAGAGAGGCAAGTGAACCACAACTGATTTATGAGCGTATATCTAATGGCAAATTTCTTGGCCTTCTTGCTGTACGGAGTACAATGCTTCAGAAAGAAAGTTTCCATTTCACGTTGAAACTCGATTATCCCCTGTTACCTGGGTTAATCTCCTGATAACAAATTAAATCTTTGCCCAATTGCCTTGAAATCAATGGTTTCATTCAAGAATTGGGAGGCTTTTTAAAAAAGTAGCCGGTCTCAACAATTTAAGAAGAAGATAAATCATTGCCTCAGGAAAAAAGCAGACCTGACATGTGTGTGGACCATACAGTACCCAGTGGGTAAAGATTGTCAAATGGTCAGTAATTATAGCCGGTCCCTTTAATTTAGCCCTTGCAATACAGGTACTTGGCTAATGGGGCTGTATCAAGTGTTTCACCTTGCTCAGGAACAATATTTTTATTAACAATCAGTATGGGATTGGACATACTGAGTGCCAGAGCCCCTGACTAACTGAACTTAGGACCACCTCATTTCTTAACAGAGGTTTGCAAAAGCTATTAAATATACTAACATGTTTTGAAATATATAACATTGCACTCTGGATAGCTGCAGAATTTCGATTTCATCGTTCGATTAAACAGAGGAATCCTACAGTGAGACTCACAAGATGTGATGTCTGTACAAAAATGTCGTGCTTTTAATGCAACCAAAAATCCCACCCAACTCCACCAAGGAATATGACGTCAAACTACTTAACAAGACAGTCAACCATTCGTTTGGGCAAAGAGATATGATCTGCAGAGTGTAGGAAGGAATTGCAGATGCTGGTTTAAACCAAAGATGGATACAAAATTCAGGTCAGACAGAAGAAGGGCCTCGATTCCAAACATAACCCATTCCTTCTCTCCAGAGATGCTGCCAGTCCCGCTGAGTTACTCCAGAATGTTGTGTCTATCTAGGATCTGTAGAGAATCGAAGAGATTTCGGGAGGGCATACTTGAGATCAAAACCCAGGCAGCTGACGGCAAGGTTGCAAACCTCATGATCTGTTGCCTCTAATCACCAATCCAACTTCTGACAGTGCAACCCAATCCCCCTCTCAAACGATCACAGCTCCAGGGACCCAGCTCATTCCTGACCTTGAATGCCTAAATGTGTGGAGTTTGCACGTTATCCTGTGACTACATGGGTTTCCTCCGAGTGCTCCAGTTTCCTTCCACATCCCAAAGAGATGCAGGTTAATTGGACCCTGGTATGTAGATGAGTGGTGGAATTTGGGGGGGAGGGTGGTAGTGGTTGATTAGAGCGCAGCGGAATATAAAATGAGATTAATATAGGATTAGTGTAAATGTGTGGTTGATGGTTTGTGTGGACTTGCTGGGTTGAAGGGCCAGTTTCTGTGCTGTATCTCTCTATAACTCCATGGCTCTATTGGATGGACAACACATAAAAAAGGCAAGTTACCAAGTTCTTATAGCCCTAAAACTAATAATCAGAACCTAGAACATAAGAAACCGAAGCAAGAGCATATCATGGCCCTCTCATTTATGTTCTGCCATTCAATTATATGATGGTTAACCTTCCACCATTCAATCAGATTTCTGCTGATCTCTAAATCTCCTGGTGTCTTTATATCTATAAACCTTGAATTTACCAAGTAACTATGGGATGGAAAATTTCAAAGATTTGCTACTGTGTAGGTAAATAAGTTGTTCCTCTTCTGATCTCTAGAAGACCCATTATCCTGCCATTGTGCCTCCGATGTCTAGGTTCTGGCCCATGAGCAAACATTTTCTCAGCTTCCAGCCTGTCGATCCCTCTCAAAGTCTTACATTTCAGAGATTCTTGCTCTTTCTTCTAAATTCCAGAGAGTATCAGTCAATTCTCCTCAATACAGTCAGAGAGTCATACTGTTCATCATGAAAACAGGCTCCCGAGTCCATGCCAACCATCACATTAATCCCATGTTAATCCCATTGTATTCTCTCCACTTTCCTATTAACTCCCTCCAGATTCTATCTCACACTTGTTGGATTTAACTCTCAGCATTGCAAGAACACATTGGCCCTGAATTTTCATTACTTCATGTTTGATTGATTCCCACTGGTCAAGCATGAACATACCATCAAGTGGCTGCTCCAACTTGTGAGGTCCTGTTTATTCATATTGAAATCAGCCTTCCACTAATTCAGAACTTTATCTTCCATGCCTTGCTCCATAATAACCTTATAATTCATAGAGCTATGCCCAAAACCTCTAAAATGCTCTTGCGAATGACACTCCCTCCACTTGCCCAGTTACATTTCCCAAAATTAGACCCTGCGCTGTCCTTTGAAGAAAGGTACCACATTAACTGTCATCTTGGTATCCATTCTGCATCCAGCTGTGTCTTTAGATGTTATCCTTTGCTTATTTTTTTAAAGTGACACCCCTTGATCTGGCTGAGCTAATCCATCAATATCAAAAACCGCAATTTGTAGGATAAAAATTTCACGTTTTTGCCTTCCTGAGAGCATCAAGCTTCGTGCAAAGCCCAACCCTGCTTCCAACAGTCATGCCATCATTAGATTCCCTTTTGAGAGCATGATTAGTACCACAGTTCTTCTGAATCCCAGGGTGAAAGTCATCCCCAGTGAATTGCATCATCTGAAAGTTTAAGCTTCACCCCACAGCTAAAGAAGACAAAATAACCCATCGCAAAGAGGATGAAAGGATAACAAACATATTGATGCACTTCAGCATGGATGCTGTTGTGAGATCAAGGGCATCTTTCACAACAATCTGATACAAAGCTGAAGTAATTTGGGGCTATGTTTAATAAACTATCCTGCCCAGCTGTAGCCTTGCAGTGTTCCCAACAAGACTCTATGTGCTACAATCTTGTAAGGGGCAAAGGTCAAAAGTGGCTTTAGCATCCATTTACAGTATCTATGCAGCCACATAAGGCTACAAAATAACAGACAGGAATTTGAGTAAGGACAGAAGTGGAGGGCTTTATTGGAGTGACACTTGAACAATAAAGAAACAAATCCTGATATGTGGCATTTGTGCTTGCTCCTTTGAATGTGAGCTAAATTTTGACCAGGTATTTTAACATTTTGCAACTTCATATCCACACATGGAGCTGACATTAAGTTCTGTAATCAGCATCCTATCACGTTGTAATAAGAAAAGACAACAAAGGTTGCTCATATTCATTGGCATTTGAATCACACGCTACTGCCAAAGGTTACTTGGTCCATTGGTCTGTGACAGCACTGTGAAAAAGACATCTGACTGCTCTGGTCGGCTGTTCTCTCACCGTAACACTGCAAATGTTTTCCCTTTCAAATACCAATCTATATAATTTTGTAAATTATTATTAGTTGTGCTTCTAGCATGATTTTAGGCCATGCATTTCAGAACCCAATTCACTGTATAATTCACTGTGTAATCTAGTCAACATAAACCTGTGTCCTCTGATTACTAACCTTTCTATGAGTGGAAGCAGTATTCCTTCTCTCTACCAACACCTCTCGTTAAAGTCCCATAAATCATCAGTACCACCTCTGTTGTTTCAACCTTTGCAAACCCTGCATGATTGTGAATTTTTAAGGTTCTTCCTGTGCCATTCAGTAATTAATGCTGACTTGACTCCACTTTCCTGCATGTCCCCTGCATGTTTTTTGTGTATGAGTATGTATATATATATATATATATTTGTGTGTGTGTGTGTGTGTACTTGTGAGTATGTGTATATAGACACGCTGAACTTTTTTTCTCTCTCTCGTTTATCATATTGTTTACAGTGTACTATGTTTACATATTCTGTTGTGCTGCAGCAAGTAAGAATTTCATTGTTCTATTTGGGACATATGACAATAAACCACTCTTGACTCTTGCCTTCCCCTACAGTGTAAAAATCTCTCAGCCTTGAAGATATGCAGTAACTCTCTGGAGCAAAGAAATCCCAAACTTCGCCATCCTCTGAGAGACGCGATTCCTTTTCATCTCAATCTTCAATGGGCGAACCTGCATCCCGTATCTGTACACACTGGTCCTGGATAACGCCACAAAGGGAATTATCTTCTCAACATCTTTCCCTATCGTGCCTTTCAAAATCTTATGTATTAATGAGATCACTTTTCATTCCTCAAAATGCGGGTGCATTCTATTCCATTATTCTTTTCCGTGAATCAATCTAAAGAAAACTCTTCTCCTTCAAGTATTTCCATTTTAAGGAAAGAGAGAGCATGTTATTTTTTTCCTTATTTTTTCTCTTTCACTCCTACATCTTTCCCCTTTCTCTTTCTGTTTGTCCTCTCTCTCTTTCTTGCCCAGTCCAACCTTAGCAGTATTTTCTTCACCTTTGATAGACACAAATGCTGGAGTAATTCAGCGGGACAGGCAGCATCTCTGGATAGATGGAAAGGGTGACGTTTCGGGTTGAGACCCTTCTTTGGTTCACCTTCTCCATCACCTTTATTGGTTTGAAAGCAATAGGTCTAGGGACAAGGCACTGACTAGCTGAAATGAGCGATGGTGTTGGTAGAGATTCCCACATCTCCCTTTCTGAAAATTTGTGAGTCAATGACAGAAGACAACATTACCCACCACACTACTACATCAATAGATTATCCTGGAGGGTAGCCAGTGCAGAGGAGCATTGGGTAAACGCTGAACTCAGATTGCCTCTTGAATCTTGAATGTAGGACTTAAGAGTTGAGAAGGTCTTACAACAACCTACCATTAGTAATTAAAAAAAAGAATCCCATGGTTTCTGGGAAATGCTTAGAAGACATTAAAATAAGCCTTGTTAAATGTTTTAATGAGGATCTTAATGGAATGCAAAGGGTTGGGAAATATAGAGAGTGAGGAAGGGCATTCAAGAGTTCAGGGCTTAGAATGTTATCGACTAAATTGTCAATAATGAAACAATGATTTTCACAATGATTGAGAATTTATAAAGAGTTCTCTTGATTGGTATCCCATCCTGTCTGTTTGTTTGGCATTCATTCCCGAAACTCATTCACAAAAGCATACAGTGGCTACAGCATGTATCATCTGTAAAAGGCGCAGCATTTACTCATACAGGCTATTGCGACAGCCCCTTGCAAACCGAGACTGCTACCATCGAGAAAAACAAAGGCAGCTGTTGTGTGGGAACGGTCACTTGGTTTCCCATCATCCTGACGTGGAAATATTTAATGTCCTTTACCGTCACTGGATCAAAATCTTGGAATTCCCTTCTCAACCATCACTTTGGGAGCACCTTCATCAGAAGCACTGCAGCCGTTCAAAACAACAGCTCATCGTCATTTTCTCAAGGGTAATGATTGATCAGCAATCATTGCTGGTCACGTCAGCTATGACCAGTCCCTAAACAATGAAGACATAATATAAAGATATCTCGGTGATACAGGATGATTTATTAAAAGCATGCACAATAGTTGTAGTTTGTAAGTTTATGAACACATTTGAATTGTTAACATTGAGTATAATGTTACCTGGTCCCTGCGGCAAACTAGCTTCAATTGAGTGAAACTGATTTTTAAGGTATTAAAATAATGCTCTGCAATGTTATATGACGTGTTCCATGTTTAAATACATGCAAGCATTATAAATCACCCCATTAAAAAGAAACATATTCCATATGAGCAATGAAGGCTTTACTTGTTTTTTTTAATCTATGGGAATAGTTTTGGAGTTGACTTTCCTCTTTCTCTATGAAGTTTCCATCCTTGTTCCATTACTCTCTGTTGTCCACACTCTACCCCCATAGATCTCTCTAGGCTGCTATAAGGAACCACCCGGCTTCACACTGTGAAGGAAATGGTGAAGTTACCTTCCTTATTCTCTTCCCTTTCGAAGATACTTTGCGGCAACAGTTTCAGCCATAGAATCATACCGCACAGAAACAGGTCTGTTGGCCCAAATCATCCATGCTGGCCAAGCTTTATAGCTGAGCTTGCCCCATTTGCCTGTGTTCACCTCTAAAGCTGTCTAAATATCTTATAAACATCACCATTGTATGCACCTCTACAGCTTCCATCCTCGCTCAACTAGCTGTTCAACAACCAAGGAAGTGTTCAAGCCCCACTTTGTGTGGCCAGTACCAAGCAAACATTGGTTATCAAAAATTACAGCAGGATCTTAATCAGTTGGGCTATTGGGCTGAGGAATGACTAATGGCGTTGAATGCAGATAAGTGCAAGGTGTTACATTTTGGGAAGGCAAACCAGGGCACGACGTTCACAGTGAAAGGCATAGCCCTGGGGAGTGTTGTAGAGCAGAGGGATCTAAGGCTGCAGGTATATAGTTACTTGGAAGTGGCATCACAAGAAGATATCATCAACGGGTGGAGCCTCAATGGTAGCATCGCCAATAGTCTGTCCTTTTCGTCATTTTTTTTGTTATTTTTAATGTGTTTGAAAGGTTTGTGTTAATGTTTTCTTCTCAGGTTCGTTTTTTGTGGGAGGTGGGTGAGGGGGTAGGGAGAAACTTTTTTCAATCTCTTACCTTGTCGAAGATGTGATTGTTTTCCAGGTCATATTTCCGGTCGCTCTGCGGCCTAACATCATGGAGATGTAGGCCTTGCTCGGGACTGACTTTGAGCCCCACCGCGGGCTGTGGACTTTATCATCAGGAGCTCACAGTCTCGTGTAAGAGCCCGATGCTGGGAGCTCCAAAAGCCGCACGACGTTCAACAAGCCCCGACCCGGGGTCAGATCGCCTGGCACGGGGAGCTGACATCCTCCCGAAGCAGCTTGATCACCCAGACGAGGAGGCCCGCCGCCAGCTACGGAAATAAGATCATCCCGTCAATGGAAGGTTAGAGGCCCCCAACCACTGGAGGACAAAGAAGGGAAGAGATTTAACTTTTTTTCACCTTCCATCACAATGGGGAATGTGGAGCCGTCACTGTGGTGGATGTTTATGATAAAATGTATTTTGTGTGTTCGGTTGCTTTTTATTAGTATGACTGTATGACAAATCAAATTCCTCATATGTTGCAAAACATACTTGGCTAATAAAGTATGATTATGATTATTATGATTATGATTATGATAGGGTGCTCGAGAAGGCTTTCAGTACATCATTTAGAGTATTGATTATGGAAGTTGGGATGTTATGTACAGTTGTACAAGACGTTGGTGAGGCCACATTTGGAGAATTGTGTTCAGTTTGGTCACTCAATTATAGGAAATATGTCGTTAAGTTGGAAAGGGTACAGAGATGATTTACGAGGGTGTTGACAGTACTCGAGGGCCTGGGCTATTAGGAAAGGTTGAACAAGCTAGGACTTTATTCCTTGGAGTGAATGAGGATGAGGGGTGATCCTATAGAGGTGTATAAGATCATGAGGGGAGTAGAATGGGTAAATGCACAGTCTTTTTCTCAGAGGAGGGGAATCAAGAACCAGATGACATACTGTACGTTTAAGGCAAGAGGGAAATATTTAATAGGAACCTGAAGGGCAACTTTTTTACTCACAAGGTGGTGGTTGTATGAAGCCAGCTCTCAGAGGAGTTAATTGAGGTAAGTACTATAATGACATTTAAAAGGTACTAGACTAAGTTGGGTCCCATGTTCACACAGGAGGGCTGGTCCCCCAACACAATATTCCACCTCTCCACCAATTCCGATATTGGTGGCCAGTGGGGGGGGGGGGCTTTCTGCAGCACTAGTATGGGTGTTGTGGGCTGAAGAGGCTGGTTTCCAGAGGGCTAGTATGGATATTGTGGGCCGAATGGATTCTTGGGCTAGCAGCTCCGTCACTCAGGCGTGGTGGGCTGGCAGCTCAGTCACTCAGGCCTGGTGGGCTGGCAGCTCAGAAACCGCCAGAAATTCTGCCCAAAACAGGTGAGAGACTGTGAGAGAGAAGGGGGAGAGGGTGGGGAATCAATTTTAGACATTTTTTATCTATTTCTGCAGATCACAGCAATGAAGGAGGAAAGTCCATCTTGGCCTGGATCTCACAGGGAGCCAATGAAGGGAGGGAGAAAAATACTGGGGTGAGGTTTAATACTTGCAGGGAGAATACTTACTGATGGGCCGAAGGGACTCCTCCTGGGCTAGTACAGGCCTGATGGGCTGAAGGGACTTTAAAAAATCGGAGTGAAATCTCAGTGAAAAGCACTTTTTCAGGACTTTTCCTGGTGTGGCAGGGGCATTTCTGGGCCAAAGTGCTCTTCCAGGGCTAATACGGGCATTTGGGGCAAAAGGGACTGGTTTCTCAGCTAATAGGGGCCTTGTAGGCCAAAATGAGTGGTTTCAGGCAGGCCAAACAACTCATTTCATTTCATTTCCATTGCCATTTCAGTTTCAAGCACAGGGCAGGCCAAACAACTCATCTCATTTTCATTTCATTTTCATTTCCATTGCCATTTCAGTTTCAAGCACAGGGCAGGCCAAACAACTCATCTCATTTTTATTTCATTTTCATTTCCATTGCCATTTCAGTTTCAAGCACAGGGCAGGCCAAACAACTCATCTCATTTTCATTTCCATTGCCAATTCAGTTTCAAGCATAGGGCAGGCCAAACAACTCATCTCATTTTCATTACATTTCATTTCCATTACCATTTCAGTTTCAAGCTCAGGCAGGTCAAACAACTCATCTCATTTTCATTTCATTTTCATTTCCATTGTCATTTCAGTTTCAAGCACAGGGCAGGCCAAACAACTCATCTCATTTCATTTCATTTCATTTCCATTGCCATTTCAGTTTCAAGCACAGGGCAGGTCAAACAACTCATCTCATTTTCATTTCATTTCATTTCCATTGCCATTTCAGTTTCAAGCACAGGGCAGGCCAAACAACTCATCTCATTTTTATTTCATTTTCATTTCCATTGCCATTTCAGTTTCAAGCACAGAGCAGGCCAAACAACTCATCTCATTTTCATTTCATTTTCATTTCCATTGCCATTTCAGTTTCAAGCACAGGGCAGGCCAAACAACTCATCTCATTTTTATTTCATTTTCACTTCCATTGCCATTTCAGTTTCAAGCATAGGGCAGGCCAAACAACT
The DNA here is from genome assembly GCA_038087875.1 of Malacoraja senta. Taxonomy (NCBI): domain Eukaryota; kingdom Metazoa; phylum Chordata; class Chondrichthyes; order Rajiformes; family Rajidae; genus Malacoraja; species Malacoraja senta. Next base: position 38,060,233 of record CM075977.1, on the reverse strand, counting down.
CATCTAATTTTTATTTCATTTTCATTTCCATTGCCATTTCAGTTTCAAGCACAGGGCAGGCCAAACAACTCATTTCATTTCATTTCCATTGCCATTTCAGTTTCAAGCACAGGGCAGGCCAAACAACTCATCTCATTTTAATTTCATTTCCTTTCAATTGCCATTTCAGTTTCAAGCACAGGGCAGGCCGAACAATTCATTTCATTTTCATTAAGGGCTAATAAATCATTTATTGCAAGTACATTGCAGACTCACAGTTCAGTTGACTCCCAGCAGAAGCACAGTTGTGGCCTCCCCCTCGTGATCTTCCAGAGTGACTGACTCACATCCAGGCATCCGGGGTTTTATAGTCCTGCCCCCCGTAAGGGGCGTTACCTTAATCATGGTGATTGACAGGCGAGAGGACCAATCAGCTGATCTCAAGATTTTTTAAACATTCATAACTTTTTTAATTTTAATCGATCGGAAAAATCGTTGGGGCTGCCTCAGCGGAGGAGGACTGTGAGTAAGATGGCCAAATATCATAGCGATATATGGTAGCGTTTATTTTAAAATCAATATACATATGGTCAATATGAGACTTAGTTATATAGATTTGGACAGGTAGATAGGAAAGGTTTAGAGGGATATTGGACAAATGCCAGCAGATGGGACCAGTATAGATGGGGCATCTTGTTTGGCATGGGCGTTGGGCCATGTTGTATAGAAACATAGAAAATAGGTGCAGGAGTAGGCCATTCGGCCCTTCGAGCCTGCACCGCCATTCAATATGATCATGGCTGATCATCCAACTCAGTATCCTGTACTCGCATACCCCCTGATCCCTTTAGCCACAAGGGCCACATCTAACTCCCTCTTAAATATAGCCAATGAACTGGCCTCAACTACCTTCTGTGGCAGAGAATTCCACAGATTCACCACTCTCTGTGTGAAAAATGATTTTCTCATCTCGGTCCTAAAAGACTTCCCCCTTATCCTTAAACTGTGACCCCTTGTTCTGGACTTCCCCAACATCGGGAACAATCTTCCTGCATCTAGCCTGTCCAACCCCTTAAGAATCTTGTAAGTTTCTATAAGATCCCCCCTCAATCTTCTAAATTCTAGCGAGTACAAGCCGAGTCTATCCAGTCTTTCTTCATATGAAAGTCCTGCCATCCCAGGAATCAGTCTGGTGAACCTTCTCTGTACTCCCTCTATGGCAAGAATGTCTTTCCTCAGATTTGGTGACCAAAACTTATGACCTTATGATTCTATGACAAATGTGATGACATATGAATGTAGAACATAGATCAGTACAATGCTTCAATGGTACTTTATTGTCAAAAGTATGCAGGTACCATGAAATTCCTTTTTTTTGCTTACTATTCAGTAAAAATTGCACTATACATAGGCACAATCATTCTTAAGTATTAGAGTGTGAGAACAATAGATAACAGTGAGGCATTGCACAAGAGTCGCCATATTTCCAGCAGCAGTCTTGAACTCTTCAGGTTCCTAAGTTCTTAACAATGTAGAGCCTGAACAAGTCCTTAAAGGCCCTTTGTCCTAGAGCCGGTGTGGGTTGAAGTTGCAGGGGTCGGCCTGGAGAGGTGATGTGGTCGATGTCCTCCATTGCTGCTCAGTTGCTCTGTGCTGCTGCAGGCCCTGTCTGATCCACGCTCTCTGCCTCTTGGAGGGCAACCGATCCAATCTGTCCCCAGGCTGCTGCAGGGCCTCCAGCAGCCCATTCCACTAACTGGTCATGTCGACCCACGAACACGCGTCCCCGCCTCATACGGCCACCACTCCATGCACTTGGGCACCTCCTGCAACCGGCCTCTATAGACAATAGACAATAGACAATAAGTGCAGGAGTAGGCTATTCGGCCCTTCGAGCCAGCACTGCCATTCAATGTGATCATGGCTGATCATCCCCAATTCCTGCCTTCTCCCCATATCCCCTGACTCTGCTATCTTTAGAAACATAGAAACATAGAAATTAGGTGCAGGAGTAGGCCATTCGGCCCTTCGAGCCTGCACCGCCATTCAATATGATCATGGCTGATCATCCAACTCAGTATCCCGTACCTGCCTTCTCTCCATACCCTCTGATCCCTTTAGCCACAAGGGCCACATCTAGCTCCCTCTTAAATATAGCCAATGAACTGGCCTCGACTACCCTCTGTGGCAGAGAGTTCCAGAGATTCACCACTCTCTGTGTGAAAAAAGTTCTTCTCATCTCGGTTTTAAAGGATTTCCCCCTTATCCTTAAGCTGTGACCCCTTGTCCTGGACTTCCCCAACATCGGGAGCAATCTTCCTGCATCTAGCCTGTCCAACCCCTTAAGAATTTTGTAAGTTTCTATAAGATCCCCTCTCAATCTCCTAAATTCTAGAGAGTATAAACCAAGTCTATCCAGTCTTTCTTCATAAGACAGTCCTGACATCCCAGGAATCAGTCTGGTGAACCTTCTCTGCACTCCCTCTATGGCAATAATGTCCTTCCTCAGATTTGGAGACCAAAACTGTACGCAATACTCCAGGTGTGGTCTCACCAAGACCCTGTACAACTGCAGTAGAACCTCCCTGCTCCTATACTCAAATCCTTTTGCTATGAAAGCTAACATACCATTCGCTTTCTTCACTGCCTGCTGCACCTGCATGCCTACTTTCAATGACTGGTGTACCATGACACCCAGGTCTCGCTGCATCTCCCCTTTTCCTAGTCGGCCACCATTTAGAAAATAGTCTGCTTTCCTGTTTTTGCCACCAAAATGGATAACCTCACATTTATCCACATTATACTGCATCTGCCAAACATTTGCCCACTCACCCAGCCTATCCAAGTCACCTTGCAGTCTCCTAGCATCCTCCTCACAGCTAACACTGCCCCCCAGCTTAGTGTCATCCGCAAACTTGGAGATATTGCCTTCAATTCCCTCATCCAGGTCATTAATATATATTGTAAATAGCTGGGGTCCCAGCACTGAGCCTTGCGGTACCCCACTAGTCACTGCCTGCCATTGTGAAAAGGACCCATTTACTCCTACTCTTTGCTTCCTGTTTGCCAGCCGGTTCTCTATCCACATCAATACTGAACTCCCAATGCCATGTGCTTTAAGTTTGTATACTAATCTCTTATGTGGGACCTTGTCGAAAGCCTTCTGGAAGTCCAGATACACCACATCCACTGGTTCTCCCCTATCCACGCTACTAGTTACATCCTCGAAAAATTCTATAAGATTCGTCAGACATGATTTACCTTTCGTAAATCCATGCTGACTTTGTCCAATGATTTCACCACTTTCCAAATGTGCTGCTATCCCATCTTTAATAACTGACTCTAGCAGTTTCCCCACTACCGATGTTAGACTAACTGGTCTGTAATTCCCCGTTTTCTCTCTCCCTCCCTTCTTAAAAAGTGGGGTTACGTTTGCTACCCGCCAATCCTCAGGAACTACTCCAGAATCTAAAGAATTTTGAAAGATTATTACTAATGCATCCACAATTTCTGGAGCTACTTCCTTAAGTACTCTGGGATGCAGCCTATCTGGCCCTGGGGATTTATCAGCCTTTAATCCATTCAATTTACCCAAAACCACTTCCCGACTAACCTGGATTTCACTCAATTCCTCCAACTCCTTTGACCCGCGGTCCCCTGCTATTTCCGGCAGATTATTTATGTCTTCCTTAGTGAAGACGGAACCAAAGTAGTTATTCAATTGGTCCGCCATATCCTTGTTCCCCATGATCAACACACCTGTTTCTGACTGCAAGGGACCTACATTTGTTTTAACTAATCTCTTTCTTTTTACATATTTATAAAAACTTTTGCAGTCAGTTTTTATGTTCCCTGCCAGTTTTCTTTCATAATCTATTTTTCCTTTCCTAATTAAGCCCTTTGTCCTCCTCTGCTGGTCTCTGAATTTCTCCCAGTCCTCTGGTATGCTGCTTTTTCTGGCTAATTTGTACGCATCATCTTTCGCTTTGATACCATCCCTGATTTCCCTTGTTATCCACGGATGCACTACCTTCCCTGATTTATTCTTTTGCCAAACTGGGATGAACAATTTTTGTAGTTCATCCATGCAGTCTTTAAATGTCTTCCATTGCATGTCCACCGTCAACCCTTTTAGAATTAATTGCCAGTCAATCATGGCCAATTCATGTCTCATACCCTCAAAGTTACCTTTCTTTAAGTTCAGAACCATTGTTTCTGAATTAACAATGTCACTCTCCATCCTAATGAAGAACTCAACCATATTATGGTCACTCTTGCCCAAGGGGGCACGTACAACAAGACTGCTAACTAACCCTTCCTCATTACTCAATACCCAGTCTAAAATAGCCTGCTCTCTCGTTGGTTCCTCTACATGTTGATTTAGATAACTATCCCGCATACATTGCAAGAAATCCTCTTCCTCAGCACCCCTGCCAATTTGATTCACCCAATCTATATGTAGATTGAAGTCACCCATTATAACTGTTTTGCCTTTGTCGCACGCATTTCTAATTTCCTGTTTGATGCCATCCCCAACTTCACTACTACTGCTAGGTGGCCTGTACACAACACCCACCAGCGTTTTCTGCCCCTTAGTGTTTCGCAGCTCTACCCATACCGATTCCACATCCTCCAAGCTAATGTCCTTCCTTTCCACTGCGTTAATCTCCTCTCTAACCAGCAACGCTACCCCACCTCCTTTTCCTTTCTCTCTATCCCTCCTGAATATTGAATATCCCTGGATGTTCAGCTCCCAGCCTTGGTCACCCTGGAGCCATGTCTCCGTGATCCCAACTATATCATAGTCATTAATAGCTATCTGCACATACAACTCATCCACCTTATTACGAATGCTCCTTGCATTGAGACACAAAGCCTTCAGGCTTGTTTTTACAACACTCTTTCCCCTTATACAATTATGTTGAAAAGTGGCCCTTTTTGATTTTTGCCCTGGTTTTGTCTGTCTTCCACTTTTACTTTTCACCTTGCTACCTATTGCTTCTACCCTCATTTTACACTCCTCTGTCTCTACGCTCACACATTTAAGAAACCCTTTCCCTTTAACTCCATCCTCCACTATCCCATTCAACACCCCACCCCCCTTATTCAGTTTAAAACCACCCGTGTAGCAGTGGCAAACCTGCCTGCCAGAATGCTGGTCCCACACCTGTTAAGATGCAATCCGTTCCTTTTGTACAGTTCCCCCTTACCCCAAAACAGATCCCAGTGATCTAAGAATCTAAATCCCTGCCCCGTGCACCAGTTCCTGAGCCACACGTTCAGGTCCCGTATCTCCCTGGTCCTGCTCTCGCCAGCACGAGGAACTGGAAGCAAACCGGAGATAACAACCCTGGAGGTCCTGCTTTTCAGCATTTTTCCGAGCTCTCTAAAGTCACGCTGCAGAATATTCATCCCCTTCTTTCCGACATCGTTTGTGCCGACATGCACTACCACTTCCGGATGTTCACCTTCGCCCTTGAGGATTTTCTGCACTCTGTCCGTGACATCCTGGATCCTGGCACCAGGAAGGCAGCACACCATCCTCGCATCCCGTCTGTTGCCACAGAAACCCCTGTCCGTACCTCTCACAATGGAGTCTCCCACTACAATGGCGTTGCCTGCCTTAGGCCTTTTTGGTTTTGGCTCAACAGCCCTATTCGCATCGCAAGCCAGTCCGCCGCTCAGTGTAAACACGTCTTCTGTCCCAACAGCTTCTAAGTGGGTAAACCTGTTCACAAGAGGTACAACACCCGGGGACGTTGGCATTCCATGCTTCCCTCCCTTTCTCACCGTCTCCCACCTTCTCTCTTCCAGTACCTTAGGTGTAACAATCGTACTGTAGGACTTGTCGAGGAACGACTCCGTTTCTCGGACGAACCGGAGGTCATCCACTTGCTTCTCCAGTTCCCCAAGACGGCCCTTCAGGAGCTCTACCTGGATGCACTTCTCGCATTTGTAGCAGCCAGAGGCACCAGCGGTGTCCTTGACCTCCCACATACTGCAAGCATCGCACTGAATCAGCTTGCCTGACATCTCCTTCTTTTGTCTCTACCTCTCAAGCGTATTGCGTGGTGTCCTCTCCGAAGACTCTCGAGCCAAAGACTCACACTTTACTCACAGGGCACTTCCCTCACAAGGCCGCTCACTCACTGCCGCTCGCTAAGAGCCGTCTTGCTTAAATTGACGGATAAATTGCCTGATTCACCAATTTACAAACAAAATTCCTCAGTTTTCAACTGTTTTCCCGGCACTGACTCACTTCTCTCCTCCCACTCGGGCTAGAGCCAATCAGTCGTATCTCTTGCTAATCTCCTGCTGCTGTTGCTCCCAAATCTACAGCAGTTCTGAATTAAAAATAAAAATAAATAAATAAATAAAAATAAATAAATAAATAAATAAATAAATAAATAAATAAATATTTAAAAAAATTGGGCTTTAAGAGCCCAATCTAGCTTTCTCTTGAAAGTATCCAGACAACCGACTTCCACTGCCCTCTGAGACAGAGAATTCTATAGACTCACAACTCTCTGTGAGAAAACGTGTGTCCTCATCTCTGTTCTAAATGGCTTACCCCTTATTCTTAAACTGTGACCCCTGGTTCTGGACTCCCCAAACATCGGGAACATGTTTCCTGCCTCTAGCATGTCCAAACCCTTAATAATCTTATACGTTTCAATAAGATGCCCTCTCATCCTTCTAAACTCCAGAGTATACAAGCCCAGCCGCTCCATTCTCTCAACATATGACAGTCCCGCCATCCCGGGAATTAACCTTGTAAACCTAGGCTGCAATCCCTCAATAGCAAGAATGTCCTTCCTCAAATTAGGGACGACGGAGCAGGTCGTTTTCCAGCATGGGACATGCAGAGCATCTCCATGGGCATGGGAGGGAGTCCCCAGCTCGCTTACAGACATCCCTCCTATCCTCCATCCGTTGCCACTGCATCATGAAGGTGCAGCACAGGAAGAGGTCTTTAAAGCCCACAATGTCTGTACTGAACATGATGCCAGGTTAAACTAATCTCCTGTGTCTTCACGTGATCCATATCCCACCATTCCCTGCATATCCAATGTGACAATCTTTTTGCAGGAAGATTGGTACTGGTGAAAGGATTTGAAAGAATAGATATTGAGAAGGCGTAATCTCGAGCAAATCTCTTTCTTTCTCCCTGGCAAATGTAATAAAGTGATCCAGACTGTTTGCAAACTGGATATAATATTTAATCCTGAAATGACTTTCATATCACACCATCACTAAGACCACCTATTTCCCCCTATGTCCTGTAACAATACCCATCTCTGCCTCTTCTCCTTATCTTCTGCTGAGATTCTCCTCCATGCCCTGTTATCTTTACACCTTACCTTTCCTGCATTGCTGCATTTAGCGACAAGGTTATAGCCAGCCAGAGTGGTAATTCCCCAGTTAATTAAACTTAGTGATTGTACAAGTGCATATGAGATTTATTTTATCCACCAAATACAATTGTAATGATCCTCCATTCACAATATTATTGAAGAGAAATAACCTTGCTTTTGTTAGAAGAGGCTATAGTTCCCTTTGCATTTAAACTTACTGCTTACTGAGTAAATTGACTTTATATGCTTTACCATAGACAGTGTTGAACCAATTCCCTCTTTCAGCCTCAACTCAGGTACTGATACAATGTTGTCAATCACTATTCTGCTGTAGAACAAACACCTGACCAGACTCTGTAAACATCGAAAGCTCCCCTGTCCATGCCTCAACTTGTTCCAAGTACAGGTTCACCTGTCACCACCTACCGCCTGGCGCCTGAAACTTGGGGTCAATGTTTGTTCATTTGTGATGTTTATTTCTTGATACTCAAGATATTTCACCTGTAGGGATGTCCAAAACTATGGTCCAAAATGGTAAGGAAATCAATTATAAATCCAGCAAAGAATTGAGGAGAAACTTGTTTTTTTCAGAGAGCGATGAAAATCTTATTTCCCAGAGTTGGGGAAAAGAAAAACTAGGGGGCAAATGCCTAAGTTGAGAGGGTAAAAATTTAAAGAGGATCTGAGGGGCAACTTATTCACACAGGGTGGTAGATATATGGAATGATCTGTACAGGAAGTGGTGGAGGCAGGTACGATAGCAGCATTTAAAAAACACTTTGGTTTAGTTGAGCATGGAAACGGGCCCTCGACCCACTGAGTCCACACTGACCATCGATCTAACAGAATTTGTCCGATTATTCATGAACCCAGAGGTCGCAGTTCTCAGACCAGTTGTCCCTGACGGTAGCAGCTACTCATTGTTCATGTGGGTTTTACTGAAGAGGCCATTTGGCCCAATTGCTCTATGCTTATGCTGCATATGGGTTTCATCCCTCCCATGTCCATCTCATTCTTGCAGCACAACTTGCTCCATCTTCTCCCTCAGGTCTTTATTTAGTTTCCAATTAAAGGCTGGATAATGTTGGGGTAGTTATCAGTAAAAATGGTACTGTGGAATTATTTATTGAATTTACACAAGAAATATGACCACACAAGAACACCAGAAATAAGGAATAGAAGGAGATCCTCAGTCCCTCCAAGCATGCCGTGATGATCTGATGCGGCCCTCAACTCTTCTTCCGTGCCATTTCACCATACCCTCCCATTTTTTGATCTATCAAATATTTATGCACTTCTAATGATCCAGCTTCAACCACCTGCCAGAGCAGAGAATTCCAGATATTCACCATCTTCTGCAAGAAGATATCTCTACGCACCTCTCAAATTCTTTGTTCCATGGTGAACAGCCCTAACTTTTCCAGTTGCTCAACATAATAGATAGAACAACATAACTTATAGAAACGTACAAAATTCTTAAGGGGTTGGACAGGCTAGATGCAGGAAGATTGTTCCCGATGTTGGGGAAGTCCAGGACAAGGGGTCACAGTTTAAGGATAAGGGGGAAGTCTTTTAGGACTGAGATGAGAAAATCATTTTTCACACAGAGAGGGGTGAATCTGTGGAATTCTCTGCCACAGAAGGTAGTTGAGGCCAGTTCATTGCTATATTTAAGAGGGAGTTAGATGTGGCCCTTGTGGCTAAAGGGATCAGGGGGTATGGAGAGAAGGCAGGTACAGGATACTGAGTTGGATGATCAGCCATGATCATATTGAATGGCGGTGCAAGCTTGAAGGGCCGAATGGCCTACTCCTGCACATATTTTCTATGTTTCTATGTTTCTATAACCAGAGTTTGACAGGCCTGTTTCCATTCTAGTCCAGCCTTGGCATCCTTCACAGAACTCATGGGTTAGATATGGGCCTTAGCAGGGAATCATGAAGTGTTCATGGGGAATTATGCAGGATATTAAAACAGTAACACATACCGAAATACTTCACCGTTTTCCTTCGGAGCTCTGTGGCTCTATTTATTAGGCTCATCTCAGATTTATTTTATTGGGCTTGGCATCACATTCATCCATCTACAACAATTTGTGCACATGAGGTGTTAGGATTCTCAGCTCCGTCCATCATGGGCACATCCCTCCCCTGCATAAGGCAGCATCTCAAGAAGGCAGAATCTCTCATTAAGGATCCCACCATTTGGGCCATGCCATCTCCTCGCTGCTACCATCGGGCAGGAGGTACAGAAGCCTGAAGTCCTATACCATTATGTTCAGGAATAGCTACTTTCTTCCAACTTTCAGGTTCTTGAAACAATCTACTCAATACTAATTCTACCTCAGCAACATAACACTGTGGTGCACCTCTTGCACTACCATTCACTGTTTTTCTAATAGTGTATTTTTGCACTGATGTTTTGTTTTTAAGCACACTTATTTGCAGGAGTCTGGGCAGCATTGACGGTCCTGACATCACAACGTACACTAGACACTTAATTATCTACTACCTACAGATCTAAAATGTAATGTTGGTTAACTGGAAGCCTTCCAAACTTCCCTCCTATGGTGTGCATATAATTAAACATTATATGAGCTGTTAAATTATTACAAAAGTCAGTGTAGAGACATTTATCTGATAACCAATTCATTGCGAAGCAATTTGTATGACTTGTATTATGGTTTATGTTACAGAATGATAAAGGAACGGAAATAATTATTTTTTGTGAAAATAATGATTCTTGATGCTGCACCACTATGTAATGCATTGCCTGGATGGACAATGTAAGGTGTACAGTATTGGGGGCATTTTGAACTTCACACCATTTATCCTTATGTTGAGAGGCTTCTTAAGGCAACTGCTATTGATTAAGCATGTATTGACTGTCTAATCTCTGCCCTTGAAATGGAAGGGCTGAGATATGTACTGCCCTCTGTGGAAGAATGAAAGACTAACAAGACTATTCTTTTCTCGTCCCGAACCCACCAGTTACCGATCAACCCAGCAGTGAAAACTGCTTCTCTTTACATCCGCTTCACAAATTCTTCATAATGTTGGCAAATGATAATGCTGTCACTGAAGTGAGTCCTTAATATTATTTTCTTGCTTGGGTTATGTTGACCAAGTCTGTTGTGACATCTACATCAAAGACCATTGACACATTTGCCTTTGATATCCCAAGAGCCTTTCCACCTCCTGCAATGCACGTTGGGAGTCTGATGAAATGCTCTCTACTTGCCTGGTGTTAAAAACTAACTGCTAGAGGAACTCAGACTGAAGAAGGGTCCCAACCCGAAACATTTTCCGTTCATCTCCCTCCACATATGCTACCTGACCTGCTGAGTTCCTCTAGCAAACTTTCAAGAGCAGCCTGCTTGCTTGGCATCCCATCCACCACCGTAAACATTAATTCCATTCCACCACCAGTGAACAGTGGCTATAGTGTGTACTATATGTAAGATGCACTGCAGTTACTTGCCCAGACTATTCTAACAGCAACCACTCAAACCTATGACCTCTACCACTAATGAGAATGGCAGGATGAACATGAGAACATCATCCCCTATGTGTTCCTCTCCAAGTTACACATCATTTTGAGTTGATCATGTATCACTGTCCGTTCATCATCACTGGGTCTATATCTTTGAATATGCTTCCAGATCGAACAATAAGAGGACCTCCACCACATGAACTGCTGTGGTTCAAGAAAATAACTCATCACCACTTTCTCAAGGACAAGTAGTGATGGGCAATAAATGCTGGTGTTGCCAAAATTACCCTTATTCCACAAATGAGCAAAAACTCTTCAATCTAAATAAGAAAAACATGACTAACGCTCATGATAAAGCAAAAATATAACAAAGCTTCAAGAGTTTAAAAATATAACTTTACACCAGCAGTCATGGTTGGTGATTTTACCCAGAGGAAAAGTGCTATTATAAATAAATTGTTTACCAAGGCCATGCAGACAGCCTAAATCAGTTCTGCCTGTTCAACACTACTTTATTTTTATAAGCTTGACAACGATGCAAAAGATTGGACATTTATTTTGTCAAATGTATTTATATTTATTTTAAAACTGTTTTAAACGATAAAAGCTACCTTCTAATGTATTGCACCTGGGTAAGGTTCTTGCTAATGATCACCACCTACTGGATTTGAAGTGACAGTGCAGCTCTAAAAGCATAACTCCACTATTATTTGAGTGGTAGTACTGTTCATGGAGTCATACAGCATGGAAACAGATTTGGCCCAACCTGCCCACTCCGACCAACATGCCCCATCCACACAAGTCCCACCTGCCTGTGTGTGGCCCATATCCCTCTAAACCTATCCTATCTATGTACCTGTCCAAATGTTTTTTTAAGCATTGTAATAACACCTGCCTCAACAACCTCCTCCGGCAGCTCGTTCCATGTACCCACCACAAAATTGCCCCTCAGGTTCCCAATTAAATATTTCCCCCCTCACTTTAAACTTGTTCTTATTCAATAACTTCTCAATGCACAACTCCTGAAACAATTTCCTGCAGGGAAGCATTACATTTTCTTTGTAAGATATTTCCAGAACATAGAATATAGGTCTGAAGAAGGGTTTCGGCCCGAAACGTTACCTATTTCCTTCGCTCCATAGATGCTGCTGCACCCGCTGAGTTTCTCCAGCATTTTTGTGTACCATAGAATATAGATCGGTGGTCGGTGTGTAATCGGTGGGCCGAAGGGCCTGTTTTCATGCGGTATCTCTAAACTCTACACTAAACTCTAAACATTATTTCTCTCAAATTTTACGGGCATTGTTTCTGCAGCTATCTTATGCATTTTGCAATATAACTTTACCTACAGTCTATTCACAAATTATAAGATTATAAAAGTTGATGAATGTTTTTCTTTGTGTGTGATTGGGGCAGAATGATCTGAATTTTTGGAGAAAATATGACACGTAAAGATTTAATCACTGCGTAATTGTTCTTTAACCGACCAAGAATTTGTAGACTCCTGCTGAGGTCTGGAAATATTTCTTGTTTAATTTGTTAGTTAAATAAAGACAAACCCTGGCAGAGAGAGTGTACCTGCATGATTCACAATGTAGGTTCAGATCTACGAACACCAACTGTGAGAGGAATAAATAATTCCCACAAATATTCATGACATTAAAAAGAAATGTACACTCAATTTGCAGAAGGATGTATTAATAGACTGCCCTGCATATCCACAAAATATCCCAAGGTGCTTTAAAATCTTTGATATGTTTTTTAAGCATAAGATTCTGAGGGGGGCTTGACATGGTTAATGCTGAGATCATTTCCCCCCCCCCCCCCCCAGTGCTGCATTCTGGTACCAAGGACATGCTAAAGGGTTAGCCACTTAAGACTGAGGTGCAGAGGAATTCTTCTCTCAGAAGACTGTGAATCTTTGGAATATTTGACTCCAAAGGGCTGAGTTTGCTGAGACAGGAAGAATATTCAAGGCTGAGACAGTCATTTTTATTTTGGATTATAAGGGAAACACAGGTCACAGGAACAGGCAGGCAAGTAGTGTTGAGGCAAGATCAGTTCAGCCACGATCAGACAGAATAGCAAATCAAGCCCAGTGGGCTTTAAGGCTGGCTCCTACTCCTATTTCTTGTGTTCTTATGAAGTGTTCACTGTGTTCTTATGAAGCTTTTTACTGTACCTCGACACGTGAGAATAATAAACCTAAACCCTAGCTTGAGTCCAATCACTGTTTAGTTCATGAAGTATATAACTCATCAGATACATGGAAGTTAACAAGAAATTCCTGATATATGTCTGTGTCTGTTAGTAGGTGATTCCCGATAAATGTGAATAATTTTTATATATTTACCAGATTGTCCCATCGATAATAATTGAGCTGTCAATGCTGTTAAGAATGAATAGTTCACTTCATTTTTTTGGATTGGGCTTTATATTTTTCTTTAAGGTCTTCTTTGGAATAGCAAATTTGAATTTCAAATCAATATTTTGATGCTGTCTTGCTAAGTGCCAAAGAAGCTGCAGAGCGTGATGGGCTCAGCTCAGTCCATCACAGGCCCAATCCCCCCCACCATGAAAAGCACTTACATGGGACGCTACCTCAAGAAGGTGACATCTATTATCAAGGAAGGCCACTATCCAGGCCATGCCCTCTTCTCACTGCAACCATTTTGGCAAGTGGTACAGAAGCCTGAAGTTCAACACCATCAGGTATAAGAAAAGCAATTTTCCTACAACTATTAGGTACTTGTTATTATATTGTTTACAGTGTACTATGTTTACATATTCTGTTTTGCTGCTGCAAGTAAAGATTTCATTGTTCTACCTGGGACATTTGACAATCAAACACTCAAGAGAGAGTTAGATTTAGCTCTTAGGGCTAACGGAATCAAGGGATATGGGGAAAAAGCAGGAACGGGGTACTGATTTTGGATGTGCAGCCATGATCATATTGAATGGCGGTGTTGGCTCAAAGGGACGAATGGCCTACTCCTGCACCTATTTTCTGTTTCTGTGTCTGTTTGACTTGACTCTTGACCTTTGACTCTTGTACTGCTCTGCACAACCCTAATCCCACTTTGGCATCAGAACACTATCAATCACTTCTTGCACCACCATGTATTTGTTTTCTAATTGTATAGCTTTTTACCATTGCATTATTTGGCACAATCTTTTTATTTACGCTGGCTTGTAGAATTTTTGGGTAATTTATGCATAATTTATGTTTTTTGTATGTTGTCTGAGCTTATCTGCCTGTGATGTTGCTGCAAGCAAGATTTTCTTTGAACCTGTACTTCACCATACTTGTGCATATGACAATAAAGTCGACTTGACTTGACTTGTTGGCATCTTCTAACAACAGTATAGTACAATCTGCATTCACAACTTAACTTAAGGTTGGACTGTGCATCACATGGTTCACTGTTAAGATGATAAAACTGCAAATTATTATCGTAGTGCATCTAAATGTGCAGTATTTTTACGTGACATATGTGTACATGTGCAATGTAATGAGCAAGGAATAAAAAAGATGCGTCTGCTTTAGAAGTTAGGCCAGTGAAAGATTTAGACACTTCTGTGGCCACGGATGCGACTCCAAAATAGTTTGTTACTTCCCTTGTGCCAGGGTCAAGGATGTCACAGAAGATCTGAACAAGAAGTTCAAAGAGAGGGAAACAAGTATAGAAATGAAAGAGGAAGGGAAAGAACAGTGAGAAGCAGGTAGAACTACAACAGACCCAACTGATATAGTTAATATGAGGGGAGGTGAAAGAAATGGAAAATTTAGTGTTTTTCTATCTGCCCATGGTATCCAAAACAAAATCAATAAACTACCAGTACAAATAGAAGTACATTTAAAATCCAGCGAAAAGGACTAAACAAATTCAAAGCAAAAATAAACTGTGGGCAAATGAGCAAGTAATATAAATCCTGGCAATAGGAACTTCTTTAAGTGCATTGTAGTTGTGACTATACAGTATTTGGTTCATTATACATAATGGATGAAAACTTCACTGTCCATCGTTCCATCTTATTGATGCACAGTTTTAGATTTTTTTTTAAACGTTTTTTGAATTAAAATATTAATGTCTGAGGTTTCATCATTTATTTATGTATCTAAACTTGCATATTGTTAGACTGTGAGCATTTGTCATTATATATGTGCAAACAAGTTTATTTATTTGCAAATGCTGATCTGGCAGGGCACAGGTATTTGCCTGAAACCACATCAAATCTGTACACTAACCTGGGCTCCAGACATTCTTTCCACATGAGATAATGATTTACTTGTGCCTTTTTCATTGCAGAGTATTTAGCAGGTTCGTTGCTCATACTAATTTCTCAAGTTGGGTGGCCACCTTGTGGAATGCCTTCAAGCTATCTGTCAGCATGACCTTGAGCTTCCAGTCATTGCCACTAATTCTTGGGCTTATTCTCAATATCTGTAGGTGACCTCCAACACTCTTTTGTAAGCTTGAAGCGCAACACCTCATCTTTCAACAAATCACACTACTGTCTTTCAAACCCAAAACTGAGTTCAACGGCTTCGTGCAGTCATTCTGCTGTTCCCCTTTCCCTTTTCTCGAGATCCCATCTTGTTCACTTAATTGTTCCATTTGGACAACCCTGCAGGTTCCCCTCCAAGTCACATACATTCCTGACTAAACAATGTAATGTATTTCCTTCATCGCAGCTAAATTGAAGTCCTGGAGGTTCCTACTCAATGGCATTGTGAGAATGTCTTGACCACATAAATTACAGCAGTGCAAGAAAGCAGCTCATTGCCACCTTTCAATGAGTGGGCAATAAAAACTCGAAAATTCAGCATGTCAGGTATCATATGTGGAAAGAGAAACATTCCTATCATAGACATTAGAAGAAGAATTAGACATCTGAAGAAGGGTCTTGACCCGAAATGTCACCTATTCTTTCGCTCCATAGATGCTGCCTCACCCGCTGAGTTTCCCCAGCATTTTTTGTCTACCTTCGATTTTTCCAGCAACTGCAGTTCTTTCTTAAACATATCATAGACATTACCTTTGTTCTACACATCACTCCCCCACTTCTTTCCACAGATCCTGCTAGGTTTTTCCAACATTTTTTGTTTTTGTTTCTGGTTTTGCCAATGAAGCCCAGATCCTCCCAAATTGAATAAATGAAGAAAAATCTCCTCCCCTTCCTGAAGGGAAACTTCACCCCTATTTAAAACAAATCTTCTAGTATATGTCCATGCCACTGTAACCTTCCAAATCTGATCAATGTCTTGACGTTACTAGCTGCAAATAAATTATCTCAGTAACAGTTCTGATGAAGGGTCCCGACCCGAAATGTCGCCCGTCCATTT
Organism: Malacoraja senta; assembly: GCA_038087875.1. NCBI lineage: Eukaryota > Metazoa > Chordata > Chondrichthyes > Rajiformes > Rajidae > Malacoraja > Malacoraja senta. The sequence continues at coordinate 38,044,060 of CM075977.1, read as the reverse complement.
CCTAAACAGACGTTGCCTGAACCACTGAGTTCCTCCAGTATTTTGATCTCAGTATCAGTTGGACATCAGTTTTAACAGAAATAAGACTCAGCTTATTACTCCAATGATTTAATTGTGCACCAATAGTCGATCGTAATGGTCAAGTATAGAAGTGACCACCTAAATTGCCCAAGTGCCAGAAACAATTGAAGTGCACACCTTTGTTTTAGTTTGGAGATACAGCGCGGAAACAGGCCCTTTGGCCCGCCAAGTCCGCACCGACCAGTGATCCCCGCACATTAACACTATCCTACACTAGGGACAATTTTTACATTGATACCAAGCCAATTAACCTACAAACCTGTATGTCTTTGGCGTGTGGGAGGAAACCGAAGTTCCCGGAGAAAACCCACGCAGGTCACGGGGAGAACGTACAAATGCTGTACAGACACTACCCAGAGCCAGGATTGAACCTGGGTCTCTGGCACTGTAAGCGCTGTAAGGCAGCAACTCTACCGCTGTGCCACCGAGCCACCCATTATCTGAAGGGAAATTAATGCCTACAGAAAACTGACATTCAGATCAACCAATCTGTGCTGATTTTATACACGTTTGCTCCCTCCCTCCTTCATTTGCCCTATTCTACCTCTCTTTCTCCCTCTTCTGCTTACCCAGCCTCCCTATGAAATATGTCTACATTAATCTCTGATCATCACATTATTACTTCATGGCTCTTTTGCCAGTTGGATTAATTTCTGGGTTAATCACTATACATCTTCATTTGAAATTAATTGAGCTGATATATCAATGGATTAAAAATGATTAGTTTTAGTAAAATAAATTCCTTACTAATTTCCACAAGGAATAAACGATATGGATGTGGAATGGAAATCAGCGTGAGGAGGAGAAAAGAATGATAATGGCAGCTAGTAGCATTAATGCATCCTTAGAAATTGGTCACAGGCGATAGAAATAGTAACACACTGCAAATTCCTTGGAGCAACCTTCATAAAGATAATACGTTAGAAAAAGAAGTAACAAAAGTAGATGAATATGCAGGGTATGGAGGGATAGGGATCACATATATAAGCAGATTAGTTTAACTTGCATCATGTTTGGCACAGCCATTGGGGGCCAGTGCTTGTTCCTGGGCTGTACTGTCTTCTAAGTTAACCCGAAGAACAGCTGAAACACAAAGCAATGCAGATGCTATTGTCTGAACCAAAAAACAAACTGCTGCAGGAACTCAAAGATAGATGCAAAGTCCTGGAGTAACTCAGTGGGCCAGGCAGCATCTCTGGAAGAAAGAAAATCGGGTCTGAAGAAGCGTCTCGACCTGAAATGTCGCCTGTTCATTCCCTAAACAGATGCTGCCTGACCCACTGAGTTCCTCCAGTATTTTGATATCAATTTCAGTTGGACCAGTTTTAACAGAAATGTCTCAGCTTATTTCTCCAATGATTGAATTGCGCACCAATCCTTTATCTCCACAGATGCTGCCTGACCCGTTGAGTTACTCCAGCTCTTTGTGTCTATCATCATCATCATCGTTGAAAACATTCGTGATGCAGTGGTGCTGGTTTCCGACGGGAACTGTGACGGACGCACCACACATCTCTGTCCAGTTCCTGTGGACTTCCGCCACTGGAAGTATAGGATTTTGGTGTGTGTGCTTTATCATCATTCCTTAAGGGGCTGTCCCACTGCAGCGACCTAATCTGCGAGTTTAGAAGAGTTTGCCCTCGACTCAAACTCGCAGCATGGTCAACATGTGGTCCTAGGAGGTCCAATGAGGTCACTGGAACTCTCCTTCATGCTCGAGGCAAGTTTCCGCCTACTCGCGGCCTCAGCTAGGTCGCGGAAAAATTTTCAGCATGTTGAAAAATTCTCCTTGAGTAAAAATTGGTCGGCATGGTTCTTTTGAACTCATAGTGCAGTGGAGTGGGGTCGCTATGTAGTTACAGGCAGTCAAGGGCAGCCGCAGGCAATCTCCTTCGCTGACTGGGCATTTTAATTGGCTCATTGGAGTTTTGAGGACCAAGGAAAACTGACCGGTAATGTAAAATGCCCGCTAAACTTTATTCTGGCTTCTTAAAAGTGTCTCCATTCCTTCTCCCCCCCCCAATTCTCCCCCCCCCCTTCTCCCCCCGTCTTCCCCTCTTCTCCCCCCTTCTATCCCCCCTTCTCCCCCCCTTCTCTCCCCCCTTCTCTCCCCTTCACTCCCCTTCTCTCCCCTTTTCTTGGCTCTCCGTGCTCTCTAAAGGACTTACCGTACACTGTGCAGCCATTTTTTACCTTTATGTTCATCGCGGGTGTGAATTTCAGACAGCGCTTTCCTTGGCCCCCGACTTTGCGATGTGTTTGTGTGTGTGTGCGGTCGGTCGATCCGTCTCGCGGTTTCATCGCTGACAATCGATCCAGCTCAAGGTTTTTCAGGCGAGTGCTCTCGAGCTTGAAGGTCGAAGACAGACGCTGAAAGGTCGCGTCAGTGGGACAGGCCCTTTACAATGCTATGTACGACAGTGATCGCAACTTCTACTGAAGTGTGGATGGCCGTTGGCTCGCTAGAAGCTGACAGGTCTTGTTTTTGGTCCTGCTGGGGGTCCACAGCCCCTCCTCACCTGGCAAACCAGGTGGGGGAGACGGTTTTGTCGCCGACTATCTGACCATGGAGCAGGTAGCACGGGATTACATGGTACCCGTGGCGGGGGAACTCCTCCAACCTGACCTGACTAGTGTCTAACTTTGGTATAGACCAGCAGCTGCAGTTCTTTGTTTCTACATTTTGTTGCGGAAACTCAATGGATTGAGCAGCACCTGTGGGTGAAAGGAATTGTTGACATTTCAAGTGAAGATACTGCATTAGGCCTGAGAGTGGAGAGGGTAGATAGCTAATATAAAGAAGAGAGGGTCAGGGTGAGATGGGGGCCATAGGTGATGGGTGAGAACGAGGAGGGGTGAAGGATGACAGGTAGGTGGGGAGGGAGTGTAGTGGAATTGGATTCAGGGGAGGTGGGTAATGGGTGGAAGCAAAAAAGGCAGACACCAGAAACAAAGTACTGGAGGAACTCAGCGGGTCAGGCAGCATCAGTGGAGGGGATGGACACAGAGCGTTTCAGGTTGGAGCTCTGCTTCAGACTGATTGGAGTGGGGAGGAGGAGAAAGCTGGAAAAGTGGGATGGGGTAAGAAAAAATCTGTCAAGTGATAGTTAGCTACAGGTGAGGTGGGGTGATGACAAATGGGTGGAGTAAGTTACAAATGCTAGAGGTAAAAAGGAGACAAAAGAGTTAGAATCTTTAATTTGAAAACAAGTTGAACTGTTCAATGTTACTTCGAACTCTACCACAGAAACTAATCATTCATCCTAATTGGTACGTATCAGCATTTGTTCATTGTCAGAACCCACTCCCTAATTCATGGAAACCGGAAACATTTCTTGCAATAGAATAGAACGTGCTGGATTAACTCAGTGGCCAGACAGCTTCTCTGGAGCACATAGATAGGTAACGTTTCACGTTGGGAACTTTGCCCACCAGACTGCTGTCTGATCCGCATTTTCATCATTTTCTGTTTTTTTATTTCAGACATCCAGTGATTTTTTAATTTCAGACTGCAGTGACATTTGATTTGCATTTCTGCAAATGCAATTTTCAGAAGTGGTTTACCACACTAACACTTCGTAGGGGCAGGTTAAAAAGGTTGACAGGCTAGGCTTATATCTGCTGGAGTTTAGAAGAATGGGAGGTGACTTGATTGAGACTTCTAAATGCTAAGGGGAATTGACAGGGTGGGTACGGAGTTGAAGTTCTGTGGGAGAATCCATAATATAAAACAAAAAAAGTTATGGATTCTGTGGGAGAATCCATAATATAAAACAAAAAAAATAAGGGGTGCCCATTTAAGACAGATTTGAGATGAGTATTTTGTATGAGAGGGTGATAAAACTTTGGAACTGCCTTTCCCAAAGTACAGTGGAAGCAGAGGCTTTGAATATTTCCAAGGAAGAGGTAGATTGACTCTGGATAAGTAAAGGGGTAGGAATACTGAGTTGGGGCTGCAATTAAATCAGCCATGGTCTTCCGTTATGATAGAGCAAGTTTGACAGGCCGGGTGGCCTAACCTCTCTCTCCTAATTTGCATGCTTGCATTATTTTTCATTTCATTATCCGCCATACCGGGTTGGACATAGCTTTAGGGTTGACATCTGGACTAATATTGAAACAAATTTTGAATATTGAAATTCTAGTTTTAGGGAACCCATCTTTATTAAAGACAGCTCTTTATCAATCTGGAGCTGATAATATACATGCCACAATAACGAGCATCATAATACCACAAAGACCAATATAATCCATTTAAGTCTGCACCTGCTAAGTGGAAATCATATGGGCGTATTTGTTATTTCAAGGCAAATTACTTTTCTCAATTTTTTTAATGCGAGGAAGCTTGATAGGTGAAGTAAATAACAATAAAGGTAGTGACGGTAAGTGGGTAGTTTTGCAATCCGTACACACACAGCGCACTTAAGACGCAAGTTAATGATCTCATCTTTTACCTCCTCAGATTCTAATCTGTGCACTTTTCATAGGCATTATTCATGAATTACTGGAGTCTTGTCATTTTAAATGTCATTCTTTGGAGTTTTTTAATCAGCTTCACACCATCCTAAAAAGCAATTTAAAATGCCTCCACTCTCTCGTAAACATGTTAGTTTCTCTTGCACAGCATCCTTCACGTGCCATGTCTTGGCTCTGTCAGATGGGGCAGAATTCATGGAACTGACCCTCAGGAGTTGTGGGATCAAATCCAACTTCAGAAATTCAAACACACAAGAGTATATATTTTTTGTATTTGTTCATTTTTCAGGATCAGGGTGACATGGGCAAGGGCATCATTTAGGGCCCGCGCTAATTGCCCTTCGTTAACATGGTGGTGTAACAAGCGGTGGCTGGCTGGACCATTTCAGAAGGTGGTTAAGAGTCAACCACTTTGCTCTGGATGAGGAATCACATTTAGTACAGGCCAGGTAGGGATGGCAGACATATCTCAAACCAAAGAATACTAGTGAACCAGTGGAGTCTTACACCAATATAGTCATCTTGTGATCACCATTCGCGAGGCCAGTCTAGTACAACATTGATATTTTATAAATTCCATTGCTGCTGTGGTGGCATTCGAATTCCTATCACTGTGTTGTTATTTAAACCCTGCAGCACCACCACAAACCAGCTGGCAAGTGGGGGCTGATAAGCTGTTGGAAAAGCTGCCATTTGGATGATCTTGGGTCTAAATCCTGGAACTGTGGGATTAGTACATGTTCTATGAAGACTGGCAAATGACTTCTTGAGGGCGACGAATGGATTGGTAATAAATGTTAACTACGCCAGCGACATCTACACCCTCTATACAAATAAATAAAATTGAAACATTACCTGGTTATTACCTGGACTGTTGTTTATGAGATCTTGTGTACAGATTAGCCCCGTCCCCTCCCCTATGCTCCATCTAGACTCCCACCTATTTCTCCCCTCCCTGTCCTCTCCTCCTGCCACTTTCCTCCTTTTAGCTTCGCAATTTGCAACTCTTCCATCCTGTCTCACACCTTCTGCTTTTATCTCTGGAATTTCTGTAGTAGGGGAAAGGGAGAAATGGGTGCACATTCAGGTGGAGCACAAGGAAGAGAAGGGGAAACAAGGAGGAGGGAAAGAGGAGGAGGATTGTTTCCAGGTTAGTTACCCACAATTGAAGAATTCAATGTTTATACCATTAGGTTGTAAGCCACCCAAGCGAATATGAGATGCAGTTCCTCCAGCTTATGTGTGACCTCACTCAGGCCCAGGTCAGAAAGGTAAGAGTGAGGCTACACACAAACTAGAGGAATAGCACTTCCCATTCCCATACTCACCTTTCTGTCCTGGACCTCCTCCACTGCCAGCCTGATGCCACAGGCAAACTGGAGGAACAACACCTCATATTCCGATTCGGTAGCTTGCAACCTAATGGTATGAATACTGAATTCTCCACTTTTAGGCAACTAACCTCCAAACACCCCCAATCTCTCCCCCCACCCCTCGCCTTCCCACACCTCCCTCCCTCCCACCTCACCACCTATCCCCAGCCCCTCCCCCCAACACCTATCCCCCCCACCACCTATCCCCCCGCTCCTCCCCACTCTCCTCCCCTTCACCTTATTCCCCTCCACCTGGATGTGCACCCATTTCTCTTGCACCCCCACCCATTCCCTTTATCCCCTTCCACCCATCGCTTCACATTTTGGACACTTTTATCCTGATCTCTTTATCTCACACTTTTTATCTTTTCATATTTGGCCTACATCCAACTATCTGCCAATCTACCCCTTCCCCTCACTTGCATCCACCTATCACTTGCTAGGTTTTGTCCCGACCCCACCTCTCTTCCAGCTCCCCCCCCTCCATTAGTCTGAAGAAGGGACCAGTCCCGAAACGTCGGCGATCCATGTTCGATGCTGCCTGACCCACTGAGTTACTCCAGCACTTTGTGTCTTTTTTGGTACAGCAGCATCTGCAGTTCATCGTGACGATGTTAAAAAAAAAGTTTATGGATATGAAAAAGTAGGGATAAAAGGGTCCTTAAAAGGATGGCAACCTGTAACCAGCAGAGTGCCACAAGGGTCAGCAGTCAGACTGTGACGGTTTACAATGTAAATGAATAAGGTAGAGGATGGAAGTGAATGTATTGTGGCCAAACCTGCAGATGATCCCAGTGCAGGTGGGGACACAAGCTGTGGGGAAGTTGGAGAATGAAAACTTCCTCCAATACGTAATTAATTAAAAATCCTACAGTCAGAACAACAAAGACCTAATATCAATCATCTTATCACCTTTCCCAGCATGGAACCAAACTTGAGATCATTATTTTTTAACAAGTCTAATTGCTTCTGACATTTGTTTAATGGAGGATTGTCTGGGTTATAAATAATAGTTGGGTAAAAGGAACCTACTCCTGGTTCTGCTCTATTTGGGTGTAAATAAAGCATGTTATGAATAAATACCCTTCCTTTCATTACTGCCAGCTGCTTGATGGAGGAGTCCCATTATACAGTCCAGGAGGGAAGTTCAGTTAAGAGGTGATTTCATGCAGAACCTTTGGAGGCAGTACTGTTCTCTCTCTCTCTCTCTCATTCAGTGCCGTGCCTTGTGAGTATTTGGCCACTGTGCTCAACGGTCGATCTTAGACTTTTGGGGATCAATATACATTGCAACAAATTCAGTGAAGGAACCTTCTGTAGAAACAAGGAACGGCAGATGTTGGTTTACAAAAATAAACACACACACGAAGTGCTGGATTGGGCAGCATCTCTGGAGAACGTGGACAGGTGATGTTTCTGGTCGTGACCCTTCTTCAGACCGATTGGAAGGGGGAAAAAGCAAGCTGGAAGAGAGGAGGGGCAGGACAAAGCCTGCCGGGTGGACACTGTTGTGGCGAGGGGGGTTGATAGGCAGATGGTTGGACAAAGGCTTTAGACTATAATTTAGAGATACAGCGAGGAAACAGGCCCTTCGGCCCACCAAGTCCACACTGCGCTAACCACCGATCACCCCGCACACTAGCACTAACCTACACACTAGAGACAATTTACAATCTTACCGATGCCAATTAACTGACAAACCTGTAGGTGTTTAGAGTGTGGGTGGAATTTGGAGCAACCGGGAAACTGGTTGCAGGGAAAATGTACAAAATCTGTACAGACGGCACCATAGTCAGGATTGAACCCAGGTCTCTGGCGCTGTAAGGCAGCAACTCTACCGCTGCACCTGTGTGCTGCCCCCTGCACCATAGATGAAAAGACAGAAGGTATGAGGCAAAAGGATTGAAGAGTTGCCAATTGTGAAGCTAACGAATGAAGGTGGAAGGGGTAGAGGAGGAGAGAAATCCAGGTGGTGCACAAGGAAGAGAGGGGGTGGAGAAGAAGGGGGGGCGGGTAAACATTGAAACATAGAAACATAAAAAATGGGTGCAGGAGTAGGCCATTCGGCCCTTTGAGCCACCACCGCCATTCAATGTGATCATGGCTGATCATCCACAATCAGTGCCCCATTCCTGCCCTCCCCATATCCCTTGATTCCTCTAGCCCTCAGGGCTCTATCTAACTCTCTTTTGAATGCATCCAGTGAATTGGTTCCACTGCCTTTTGAGGCAGAGAATTCCACAAATTCACAACTCTCTGGGTGAAAAGGTTTTCCTCACCTCAGTTCTAAATGGCCTACCCCTTATTCTTAAACTGTGGACTCCCCCAACATCCCCTCTCTTCCTTCTAAATTTCAGTGAATACAAGCCCAGTCGTTCCATTCTTTCATCATATGACAGTCCCGCCACCCGGGAATAAACCTCGTGCACCTACGCTACACTCCATCAATAGCAAGAATATTCTTCCTCAAATAAGGAGATCAAAACTGCACACAATTCTCCAGGTGTGGTCTCACCAGGGCCCTGTACAACTGCAGAAGGATCTCTGCTCCTATACTCAAATCCTCTCGTTATGAAGGCCAACATGCCATTAGCTTTCTTCACTGCCTGCTGTACCTGCATGCTTACTTTCAGTGACTGATGTACAAGGACACCCACTTCTCCTTTTCCTAATCTGACACCATTCAGATAATAATCTGCCTTGTTCTTGCCACCAAAGTAGTTAACCTCACATTTATCCACATACTGCACCTGCCATGCATCTGCCCACTCACCCAACCTATCCAAGCCACCCTGCATCCTCATAGCATCCTCTTCACAGTTCATACTGCCACCTTTGTGTCATCTGCAAATTTGATAACGTTACTTTTAATTCCTTCATCTAAATCATTAATATATATTGTAAATAGCTGTGGTCCCAGCACTGAGCCTTGCGGCACCCAACTAGTCACTGCCTGCCATTCTGAAAGGGACCCGTTAATTCTTACTCTTTGTTTCCTGTCTGCCAACCAATTTTCTATCCATGTCAATACTCTACCCCCCAATACCATGTGCTCTAATTTTGCCCACTAATCTCCTGTGTGGGACGTTATCAAAGGCTTTCTGAAAGTAAAGATACACTACATTCACTGGCTCTCCCTTATCCATTTTGCTTGTTACATCCTCAAAAATTTCCAGAAGATTACTCAAGGAAGATTTCCCATCATAAATCCATGCTGACTTGGACCGATCCAGTTACTGCTATCCAAATGAGCCACTATTACATCTTTAATAATTGACTCCAGCATCTTCCCCACCACCGATGTCAGGCTAACTGGTCTATAATAGTAAGATTAAACGAGAACTTACCAGTTTGAAGTTTGATCTTTATTTTCAGCGGTGTGAAATCACAGATAATAATTACTGAAGTATGATAGTAAGATACGTGAAGACTAGAACTACCAGTTGACCTTTATGAGGGGTGGGAGTGGAGGGCACGTAGTCCCTCATCGTAACTCCTCATAAAATAAAGATCAAACTTCAAACTGGTAAATTCTTGTTTAATCTTACTATTTTACTTCGGAGTCCCGTGAGTGACTACGTGAAGATTTTAAAGCTCTGTGATTTCATGCCGTAGATTCAAATCCAGGTGTCTCACTGCATTGATTGACTCTAAATGAGTAAAGCAATAAACAATGCATAACCATAACATAGATGCAATCAGTTAATGGTTTATTTATCACAACAATAGTAACCCCTTTATCACAAAGGGGAACTTAATACTGAATCCAAAACAGCAACACCAAATACCCCAGGTTCTGTAATCTCCTTATGGTAATACTTGTGAAACATCCGTTCACTTGCCCATCCTGCGGCCGCGAGGATATGGTCTATTGGGACGTCCAAATCCTTGGCCGCCGATGTTGATGCCGCCCTGGTGGAATGAGATTTAAATTTGTCAGTATCAATACCTGCATCAACCAACACCTGCTTCAGCCACCTTGAAATAGTCTGAACCGACACTTTCTTATGCGTTTTTTTATGGCTGATAAAGAATGCTGATTCTGCACCTCTTAAGGTTCTGGTGGCTTCAATGTAACATTGTAAATGTGATACTACACATAGACGTGGATCCGTAGGATATGCTGAAAAAAACAACTTACATCCTGTGACTCCAGGTCTACTCTGTTTGAGCAAATCATAGTCATAGAACGTAATGGCATCTGCTGCTATTTTCATCCTGTCTATTCGTAGTTTCTGCAATGTTTGCAATCTCTGTGCTGAAACCAATGCCATGAGCATGACTACCTTCATGGTCATTTTGGCCAAGGACAGAGCTGCAATAGGAGTCCATTGACGAAGGAGCATTAGCACATCTCTTACATTCCAGATTTCTGTATACCTGGGTCTAGGAGGCTTGGAATTGAAAATTCCCTACAGACAAAAGGGTGTGACCCTACAGGATTTTGTTCTGATTCCCTCCATAGATATGCAGAGAGGGCACTCCTTGCAGTATTGATTGCACTATAGCTTAACTGCAAATCAAAATAAAGAGTTGACAGAAACTCTAACACGTCTGAGATGTTTGCAGTGTGATATGTAATATTCTGCCTTAAGCAAAACACCTCCCATTTCCTTATGTAAGAAATGTACTGTTTCTGGGTACTATCCCTCCAGGCTGCCACAATAACATCCACAGTACGATCTGATAGTCCTCTTCCGAGATATGGCCTTTTTAGAATCTGCAAATCAACAAACCAGTACGATCATGTAAAAGATGCGAATCACCAGTTACAGGGTGCACAAACAGGTTTTCCTGTTTAGGAATAATCATAAGGGACTTTGTGATCATTTTTAACACCAGAGGGTACCATGATTGTGTAGGCCAGTCTGGTACCACCAATACTCCTGAAGCGGAGTCCTGTTTGATCTCACCGACTAATGAGGAAAAATGGAGGAAATGCATACAGAAAACATTCTACCCCAATGCAGCGAGAAAGCATCCACTGCTACTGCCCCAGGATCAGGTTCCCATGACACATATTTAGGTAATTGGTGGTTAAGTCTGGATGCAAACAAGTCAATCTCTGGCATCTCGAACCGTGCAACAATTTTATTAAATTTGTCACGATCCAACATCCATTCTGTATTGTCATTGAATTTACGTGACCTTGTGTCTGCAACTATGTTGAATCTACCTGGTAGGTAGATTGCCGAAAGCCAAATGTTTCTGGTAATACACCAGGTCCAGATCACGTTTGCCAATCTATTACAAGATTCTGACTTGATACCACCCATATGATTAACATACGCTACTGCTGTAGTGTTGTCAATCTGTACCTGAACATGCAAATTTTGCATATTAGAGCAATAAGCTTTAAGCCCATAAAATGTTCCTAAAAACTCTAGGTAATTGATCCCTTGTTCTTGGAGCAAAGGTACTTCCTCCACATTCCATCTACCTCCACAGCTGGAAATAGTATTAGTAGCGCCCCAACCTAGAGCACTTACATCAGTCTGTAGAATAATGGAAGGTGTTTAAACCAGAATTTCTCTGGAAGCATTTGATAAACTCCTGAACCACCATTGTATTTCAGTAATAGCTGCAACTGGCAATTGCATGGGCCTGTCAAAATGCCCCGAATGTATCCTCAATGCCTGTACCTTTGCTCGCTGTAATTGCTGATAATGCAGTGGTCCAAACTGTACAGCCGGAAATGAAGCAATTAGTTTGCCAAGCAAGCTTGCTACCTGCCTAATTGAGGGTTGGTGCTGTGTAATGAGTTTAATACAACCTTCAATTAACTGCAGCATTTATCCTTGGGCAGAGTCACTACCATGTGTTCTGAATTAATAGTGAAACCCAAATAATCAATTACTGTGCTTGGTAATAGTTTGGACTTAGCTGGATGGATAATAAATCCCAGCCTCTCGAAAGTGAGCTTGATTCTTGACACTGATGCTTCTGTTGTAGCCCGAGTGTCTCCCACAATCAGAATATATCCAAATAAGCCATTACCAAATGGCCCTGAGCTCTTAGTAGTGCTAAGATTGGTTTTAACAATTTAGTAAATAGTCTCAGAGCTGAGGTTAAACCATTAGGCAATGCTTTAAATTGCCATAATTTACTCATCCAGCTAAATTTTAAGTATCTCTGATCATTACCATGCACAGCCACAGAGTAATATGCATCTTGAAGATCTATGCTAGCCATGTAGCATTTTCTTGAAATTAGCTGTATAGCATTGGCAAATGTCTCCATTTTAAAATGTTTATACTGTACAAAAGGGTTAAGACTTGTCAGATCTAGAATAATTCTACACCCACCATCCTTTTTTACTCTAGGAAAAATACTTGACACAAATTGGTGGTGTTGGTGAACTGACTCTCAATTACCCCTTTTTTACACAATATTTCAAGTTCTGCCTGAATCTCCATATTCTCTTCTTTTGAGAAAATACGTGTCTGGCTTGAAATATGCTGAGTAGGAGGATCCAAATATGGGTAGAATTCAATTCTAAACCCCACAATACTGCACAGTATAAATGCATCAGATGTTATTTTTTGCCATTCTTTTAGGAAGAATTGTAATCTTCCTCCAACTTGTAAGTGTGAAACATTTAATATGTCTCTTACAGGACCAGACCCACCTACCTCGGGGTTTGCCGATGGAAATTGTTGTCCCCGGCTCTTAGTGGGAATACTGTAACCTCCACGTGCCCCAGGAGCAGTGCGCCAATAACGCGTATATGGGAAGGACCGATTTGTTCCTTCACCGGCCCCAGTCACCACACGTCGGTAGGGAAACTGCCTTCGAATTGATCTGCCAAGCACCGGTGGTTTCATCATCCCCACGGTTTTTGCATCTTCATTCAGGTCTTTTACCCTTTTGGCTAGATTCTCTCCAAAAAGCAGATTAGGCAATTGAATATTAGATGGTTTACAGAGCACCGCAAACTTAGGGTGTATGTTAGGTCTTATAGAACTTTTACGAATACAGTTTATTTCAAAGTGCTCACTACACATGAGTGCTAAGGCAACCTTGTTGTGAAGCAGACACATGCTCCTCATCCAAGCCTCTGGTGTAAACCGTAATGCCTGACCCCAGCAATTTCAACACCCGCTGTAATTTCATTTCTTGTGCGCGTACTGCAATGCCCAAATAGCCCCATATTACATTATTCACCGCTAGGACAGTGCGCAATTCTGCGGGGTTTCATATTTTTTAACAGTCTCATCCATGGTCAGTACCTGGAGCTGATGGGAGAGCAAGTAATTTATTGTCATTGCTAATTCATCTTCCAATGGTTCCCCTGTTAGTCTGGGAACGTCAAATATTTGTGCCAGACCTGGTATTTTAGGCTCTGTTATTCGGCTCTGGTCCTCATATGATTCGTCATCTGAATCTTGCTGCCCCGTAAAATAGTCCTCCTCATGCAGGGGGCGATCTGGCATCCTGCTTCAGGTGTTTCTAGTGCTGGCTCTCCCATAGGCCCACGCATAGTAAACCCTTTTTCAGGTGCTCCCCGCGCGGGCTCTCCTGTAGGCCCACGCATAGGCAGCCCTCTTTCAGATGATGCTGGCGCTGGCTCTCCTGTAGGCCACGCCTATACTGTCTTCCTTCAGACATTTTTGGCACTGGCTCTCCTGTAGGCCAACGCATAAAATGCCCTTGTTCCGGCATTGCTGGCGCTGGCTTTCCTGTAGGCCAATGCTGAGCCAGACTTTTCCCAGGCACTCCCTGCGCTGGCTCTCCGTAGGCCAACGCGGACCCGAGTAGACAAAATGTCTGCCTGAGGCGGGGGAACTTCCAGGTCTGAATCCTCAGAGTCTACTGGCCCCACGGACTTTTGCCTGCCTTGTGCCCTAATGGCGCTGCAACGGTACTTATTTTAAACGCTTCTGTAGTCGATGGCCTCGCTGCCACCGACTCCTCAAGCGGGCGCCCGCTACTCACAGACCCGCGGTCTTCTCGAGTTTTACCTGCGGTACGCCTCCCTTACGCCCTTTCTCCATTCTAACTTGTGTTGTCTTACAACTACAAGTCTCTCCGAAGAAGGCGACCTGAAAGCGAAAGTGAAACCACTTACCTTCAGGCTTTTTAAACTTACTGCTTGGAGGAGCTCTGCTCCTCCACACACAGTCGCTGCGCTATGCGTCTGACGATATATGACGCGTGTGCGGCTGGACGGGTTCTTCTTCACGTAGTCACTCACGTGACTCCGAAGTAAAATTCCCTGTTTTCTCTTTCTTAAAAAGGGGGATAATATTAGCTATCCTCCTATCCACAGGAACTGATCCAGAATTTATAGAACATTGGAAAATGATCACCAATGCGCCCACGATTTCTATAGCCACCTCCTTCAGTACCCTGGGATGCAGACCATCGGGCTCTAGGGATTTATCAGCCTTCAGTCCCATCAGTCTACCCAAAACCATTTCCTGACTAATGTGAATTTCCTTCAGTTCCTCCTTCACCCTAGATCCTCTGTCCCCCAGTACTTCTGAGAGATTATTTGTGTCTTCCTTAGTGAAGAAGGAACCAAAGTACCTGTTCAACTCGTCTGCCATTTCCTTGTTCCCCATGATAAATTCACCTGTTTGTGTCTTCAAGGGACCCACATTTGTCTTAACAGATATTTTCCTCTTCACATACCTAAGAAGAGCAGAGGGAGGGAAGGATGAGCAATTCATACCATCGGGTTGTTTGTTACCCAGGCAAAATACGAGGTGTTGCTCCTTCAGTTTGTGTGAGGCCTCACTCTGCTAATGAAGGAGGCCCGGTACTGAAAGTTCAGAATGGGAATGGAAAGAGGAGTTAAAGTGATTAACAATCGGGAGACCTAGTAGGCCTTGGCGGACCAAGCGCAAGAACTCGGTGGCATGGTTGCCGAGTCTATGCTTGGTCTTACTGATGTACAGGAAGCCATGTCAAGAACCCAGATGCAGTAGACAAGGTTAGAGGAGGTGCATATAAGCCTCTGTCTCACCTGGAAGGACTACAGAGGTCCCTGAATGGAGGTGCGTGAGGAGGTATACGGACAGATGTTACATCTCCTGCGATTGCTGGGGAAAGTGACAATAAACTGATCTTGAAACCTTGAGACCTTGAAAGTTACTGAGAAGAGGACGGTTGGGTGAGAAGGAATGAGTGAACCAAGGAGTTGCGGAGGGAGTGGTCCTTGCGGAAGGCAAAAAGGGGTAGAGATCAATGATGTGACTTGTGGTGGGATCACATTTGAAGGGACATAAATATTGCATAATGAAGTGTTGGATGCAGAGACTGGTGGGGGTGAAATGTAAGCACCAGGGGAACTCCATCCTTGTTCCTTGAGGGGACGGTGAGGAAGAGCAGAACTATGGGACAAAGAGGAGACATAGGTGAGGCACCCATCTATGACAACAGCGGGAAACCATGTTTACCAAAGAAAGAGGACATCTCAGAATTGAAATCGTCATCTTTGGAGCAGATGTGGCGGAGCAAATGTCCTAAATCTAACGGACTAAAATCCTCTTAACGTTTGGCTTCTCTTCCTTAAGAAGTATGCTTGAGAATATCTCACTTGTAGATTCATAGAATTATTGAATTCGACCCAAATGATCTGTGCTAGCTCTTTTACAGTACATTGACGTATTGCACACCAAGATGTTTATTGCCTTGAATCCATAAATTAACCTCTAACTATAATGCCTGAAGGCATTCAGTTCATAACATTGCTGTATATTCCTCCTGCCAATCAGTTCAAATCTCTGATCCCCAATCTACTGTTAGATTCACTGCCACGATACTAGTCTACTGTTTTCTTTGGTTGTATGTTTTGGTGGAATAAGAAAAATGGGACAGAAACTTAGGAAAACTTCAGATGACGTTAGCTTTGTTTAGTTTGGAGAACAGCATGGAAATAGGCCCGTCAGCCCACTGAGCCCACACCAACCAGTTCTCTCCGCACACTAACACTATCCTACACACACTAGGGACAATTTACAATTTTCGTGTGCGGACGAGGTGGCGAAGGATGAGAAGCCGAAGCGAAGAAGTGGAAGCCTAATAACCGAATGGAAACGACGCTCAAAAGCCAAATAACCGAAAGCGTACGAAGCCGAAAAGCCAAATAACTGAAAGGACGGGACGCCTAAACGGCAACGAACTGAAAGGGCGGGACACCTAAAAGCCAACTAACCGAAAGGGCACAATGCCGAAAAGCCAACTTACCGAAAGAACAGGACACCTAAAAGCCAACTAGTCGAAAGGGCACAATGCCGAAAAGCCAAAGCAATTGGTCCAGACCCCCGCGTCCATCACATCACTGGCCGGGGGAGACGGGAAGGTGGGGGTCATTTTCCCACACAAGACTGCCCGGGGCTGGAGGGTGACTGGGCCCTCTGAACCTGAGCACCAAGGTTTAAGCGGCCGAAGGAGCGCATCCCTCGGGACAGCCCCCACTCTCCTCCCGGGGTCAGCGCTGTCCGGCCACGGCCATACTCCGCCTCATCTCCCCCGTGCGGCCGCACTGTGACAGGCTGTGGTTCGGCAGCGGGCACACGAGGTCGGGTGGACCGGGGCTGCGGACACACGGGGACAAAAACCCGGCAACATCCCCGTCAGCTGCAGCAGAGTTGGGGACAGTCTGGTCCCTCCGCCCACCCAGAGTCACTGACCGCAGTGCACCGCCACCGGACCCCGACCCCCACACCAGGGTGATTCACCCCCCGACCCCCGGACCCTGACCTACACCAGGGTGATTCACCCCCCCTGGCCGCGGGGACAGACGGCCCGAGGCACTGGCAGCCATAGTAAATCGCTTTTAAAACATGGGGGGGACACAAATTCCCTGGCGGGCCGATGACAAGTGTGCATGACAACGAACAATTTTATCTCTCCCCCCCAGGTTGACAACATAAAGCACATTTTATTTATTGTTTAAACACAGTAATACCGTCTGGTTGCGTAACGCACACAACAAGCTCCCACACAAAACATCAGATAACCTGTATTTTTTCCGTTTATTTGCAGTTCATTTGTTTTTTTGAACTTTACGTATTTAACAGTGCTATTTTCGCAGTGGTGTCGAGTAATTCGTACTTTTTTTTCACCCGCAGACGATACATTACTTTCAAATCACATACTTTACCACTATTACCCCTTTACATAAAAACAAAGTGTCAATGCCTCTTCAAGGTCTACTAATCCACCCACAGCTTCAGCTGCAGGTACAGCTGAAGGGATTTGGCGCTCGCAACAATGACCGCATTAGAAGATCATCTGAGCATCTTGAAATCAATCTCATGAGCACGAGTGAAAGATCGACGAGCAACGCGGTATCGATCAGCCCACATCGCACAGTGTGGAAAAGAATGAAATGGAAATTGGAAATTATTCAACTGCAACAAAGGCAGCAATAACATATCTGCCACATGTTTAATCTTTTTCCCGAATATGCATAAAAGAGGCAGTATATATTATATACCTCCCCTTTACATAGTATACATATACAGTATACATATATAACCTCCCCTTTCTTCTGACCATGTCTTATGCAATATTCAACAAACTAACCTGGACAATTAGTTTGGTGTGACAGTTGTATAGGAAGGAAATACAGATGCTGGTTTCAACCGAAGATGGACACAAAAAGCTGGAGTAACTCAGCGGAACAGGCAGCATCTCTGGAGAGAAGGAATGGTCGTTCAGGTCGAGACCATTCTTCAGACCTGACGACTGAGTCCGAAGGGTCTCAACCCCCAAAAATACCGATTACCTGGTGTTTTGTGCATGGGAACTTGTGTGCGTTACGCAGGCAACCATACCGTATTACTGTGCTTAAACAATAAATAAAATGTGTTTCTTGTTGTCAACGGGGGGGGGGGGGGGGGGGAGTGGGAGGAGATAACATTATTTGTTGTCATGCACACTTGTCATCGGCCCGCCAGGGAATTTGTGTGTCCCCCCCCCCCATGTTTTAAAAGCAATTTTCTATGGCTGCCAGTGCTCCGGGCCGTCTGTCCCCGCAGCCAGGGGGGTGAATCACCCAGTGTGGGTGATGGGGGTTGAATCACCCAGTGTGTAGGTCAGGGTCTGGGGTCGGGGGGGGGGGGGGGTGAATCACCCTGGTGTAGGGGTCGGGGTCCAGTGGCGGTGCATCACGGTCAGTGAGTGTGGGTGGGGGGAGGGACCAGACTGTCCCCAACTCTGCTGCAGCTGGCGGGTACGTTGCGGGGTTTTTCGTCCCCTTGTGTCCGCGGCCCCGCTCCACCCAGACCCGTGTGTGCGCTGCCGACCCACAGCCCGTCACAGTGCGGCTGCACGGGGGAGACGAGGCGCAGGGTGGCTATGGCCAGACAGCGCTGACAACGGGGGTATAGTGGGGGCTGTCCCAAGGGATGTGCTCCTTCGGCCGCTTACTTCTTGGTGCTCGGGTTCAGAGTGCCCAGTCACACTCCAGCCCCAGGTGGTCTTGTGTGGGAAAATGACCCCCACCCTCCCGTCTCCCCCATCCAGTGATGTGATGGTCACGGGGGTCTGGACCAATCGCTGACAAGTCCCGCCCCCCGGCGACGTCATGTCCGTTATTTGGCTTTTCATCGCTGCGTCCGTTCAGTGAGTTGGCTTTTCGGCATTGCGCCCTTTTGGTTAGTTGGCTTTTAGGCGTCACGCCCTTCCGGTTAGTTGGCTTTTAGACGTCCCACCCTTTCGGTTATTTGACTTTACGCCGTTGCGTCCGGTTGGTTATTTGGCTTTTCGGCGTCGTACGCTTTCCGTTATTTGGCTTTTCGGCGTCGTTTCCGTTCGGTTATTTGGCTTCCACTTCTTCGCTTCGGCTTCTCGTTCTTCAACGCCACGTCCGGGTACCACATTTTTACCAAGCCTGTACGTCTTTGGAGTATGGGAGGAAATTGGAGCTCACAAGTTCACGTTATAGGAGTAGAATTAGGTCATTCGGCCCATCACGTTTACTACCGCCATTCAATCATGGCTGATCTATGCCTTCTAATCCCATTTTCCTGTCTTCGAATCAAGAATTTGTCTATTTCTGCCTATAAAATATCCACTGACTTGGCCTGCGCAACCCTCCGTGGCAATGAGTTCCACAGATTAACTTCCCTCTGACTAAAGAAGTTCCTCCTCACCTCCTTTCTAAAAGAGCACCCTTTAATTCTGAGTCTATGACCTCTGGTCCTAGACTCTCCCACCAGTGGAAACATCGTTTCATATGTCAACTCACTCATTCCTGGAATCATTCTAGTAAACCTCCTCTGGATCCTCTCCAGAGTCCGCACATCCATCCTCAGATATGGGGCCCAAATTTGCTCCCATTTTCTCCCAGATAAAACCCACGTGGGTCACGTAGAGGACTTACAAACTCCATACAGACATCACCCCTGGTCAGTAGCGAATCCGGGTTTCTAGCGCTGCAAGGCAGCAACTCTACCGTGGCACCACTGTGCCGGCCCTTGGCTAACGATTACATTAGAAAGCTATGTGAGGGGCTT
Source organism: Malacoraja senta (assembly GCA_038087875.1). Taxonomy (NCBI): domain Eukaryota; kingdom Metazoa; phylum Chordata; class Chondrichthyes; order Rajiformes; family Rajidae; genus Malacoraja; species Malacoraja senta. The sequence continues at coordinate 38,024,661 of CM075977.1, read as the reverse complement.
TTCTGCATGCAGTCTTTCCTCCATCTTCACAATTTGCACTTCAGAAGATTAATAACCTACAACAACCCTCCCAATGCTCTGCCAAGTAGACGCAATGTAGAAAAACCTCGCAGTCAACTTGCGTGTAGCCAGTTCTCACACATGGAGTCATATTGCAGAATTATATGGTTGATTAACCCAACGTGTCCATGCTGACCAAGTTGTTTAACTGGACTGCACCTGGCCCATATACCTTTCCTTTCCATAAGATTGACACAAAATGCTGGAGTAACTCCATTTATGGGCAGGCAGCATCTCTGGAGAGAAGGAATGGTTGATGTTTTGAGACCCTTTGTCTCAATGTCTTTTAACTGTAGTAATTGTACTCGCCTCTAACATTTGATCTGGTAGATCATTCCACGTATGCACCACTCACTCTGTGAAAAACTTGCTCCTCAGGTTCCCTTTAAACCTTTCTCCTTTTACCTTAAACCTATGCCCTCTAGTTTTAAACTCCCCTATCCAAGAGAAAAGACAGTGGCTATTTTCCTTATCTCTGTGCCTCATCATTTTGTATACCTCTATAATGACAACAATGTGATAGTGATTAGACACTTTTTACTGCTGTTAGTTGTGGGATATATAGTGGTCAGTACCTCAGAATAACTCCGCCACTCTTACTTGTATCTCAGTAGAACTCTCTTCACCAAGCTGGAACAGATTATGTGGTTCTTGTCTTGCTGGACCTATCTGCCGCCTTCGATACAGTGGACCATGGAATATTAATTTCCAGACTACAGCACCAAGTGGGCATTTGTGGCAGTGCCCTGGAATGGTTCAGGTCCTATCTGGCAGATAGAACCATGCGTGTAAGCCTTGCTGGCTTTGAATCCTCCTCCACTCCCTTGGTATATGGGGTTCCACAGGGCTCAATTTTAGGGCCCCTGCTCTTCTCCTTATACCTACTTCCTCTGGGCTCAATTTTAAGAAGGCATGGCATCTCCTTTCACTTTTATGCAGATGATAGCCAGTTATATATGCCACTCAGGAAAGAAGAAGACTATTCTCTAAAATCACTTCTGTCTTGTCTTGAGGACATTAAGTCCTGGATGGCCTTAAACTTTCTGGGACTTAATGAAGAGAAGACAGAGGTGATTTTGTTTGGCCCCAATGGCTGCCGTGAACCTCCCTTTGTTGATTTGGGTCCACTGGCATTGTCTGTAAAGCCAACCGTCTTGAACCTGGGTTTTAGGATGGACGGTGATTTTAAACTAGACAAACAAATAGGCGCGGTGGTTAAGTCCAGCTTCTTTCACCTAAGGAAGCTGGCAAAGGTGAAGCCCATTCTCGAGCGGGACCATTTTGAAACAGTAATCCATGCCTTTATTACATCTAGGCTGGATTACTGTAACGCACTCTACTCTGGAGTCGCACGAGCTTCATTGGCTCGCCTCCAGCTTGTTCAAAATGCTGCCGCTCGCCTTTTGACTGGAACTCGAAAGAGGGAGCACATTACGCCAATTTTGGCCTCCCTACACTGGCTCCCAGTGCACTTTCGAGTTCATTTCAAAATTCTTTTATTTGTTTTTAAATCCTTGAATGGGCTCGCCCCGCCTTACCTCTCTGAGCTGCTCCACCTATATGCTCCTGCCCGGTGCCTCAGGTCAGCTGATCAGCTGCTCCTTGAGGTACCAAGGTCTAAGCGGAAGCTCAGAGGGGATAGAGCTTTTTCTGTTGCTGCTCCGGCACTCTGGAACACCTTGCCGCTGCACATCAGACAGGCCCCCTCACTGTCCATCTTCAAATCCTCCCTAAAAACATATTTTTATTCTTTGGCTTTCGACACTGGCTGAGGCATTGCCCCTGTTTTTAGTGCTTTTAATGTCTTTTAATTTTTAGTGTGTTTTTTATAGTCCTTCGTTTTACGTTTTTTAATGGTTTTTAATTGTTTGTAATAGCTTTTTGTTCGTGATTTCTCATGTACAGCACTTTGTGGCAACTGTGGTTGTTTAAAGTGCTTTATAAATAAAGTTATTATTATTATTATTATTATTGGGTTTTCACCTCATCCAATAGAGAGAGTTTTGTCAGCAGAACAGTTTCTCTGCATTGCTCTGGGAGAACACAAAATGCTGGAGTAACTCAGCGGGTCAGGCAGCATCTCTGCAGAAAACGAGTATGTAAAGCAAAGTTGCGACCTGAAATATCACCTACTCCTTTTCTCCAAAGATGCTGCCAGACCCGCTGATTTACTCCAGCATCTTGTGTCTATCTTCAGTGTAAACCAGCATATCTAGTTCCTTCCTACATGTTATTAAGCCTTTGTAGTGCAACCTGAACGCATTATCTTCTGACTCACAGTGCAACACGCCGAGCCACACACTGAGAAATAAATATGCACTGTGTTCCATTTAAGGGAGATGAATACTCTCTCTTCATAGTAACATTCTGAGTTCAGGGAAACATGTGCAGGAGGTTCTGTTTTGGCAGCTGAGAGTTTCAGGAATGTTGTTAGAATCTGAGTTTAAAAATGCTGTAAAGACATGCAAAGTTCAAAATGTCCAGTCTAGTCTCTTTGATTCTTTTGAGCAAATACAGAGACAAGCACTATGACTTACAGTGCATTTAATAAAATGCAAATTTAAGAAGGGCAGTGCTTTGTATGATAATTTGTAAAAATGAAAGAGGTTCATGTCAGTTTAAAGCACTGGAAAAGTTTGAAATCCAGTCAGTTTACACTGTTGCTCTCATGCCTTGGTGACTTTCTCTCTAATAGCTGGCTGCACTGTGTGAAACGCTTTACTTAAATAGTTTAGAGTTTTCATTTGCAGATTTATTTTCCACCTCTGGCCTTCAGAGAAACAAATCATCCAGGACTTGTCACAGAGTGACATTTTCTCAAGCATCAGGCAAAGACAATTTAAAAATTCCTTTCAACCTTTGTTTGGAATTGTTGGTTTTGGAAGTTATTTCTTCCTGCTTTCTTCGGTCCCTTCAATGGGGATCCTTCAGCCAGCTTCCTCTTTGGTCCAACAGCTGCTGATCTTTTAATCCCATTCCCAACGTCCTGATCTTCTAGCCAAGGTAATACATGTTTCCCAGGCAATAATTATCCCTTAGTTCAGACCACAGAAGCAGATTATCCAGTCACACTCACATTCCTGTTTCTAAGAGTTTACTACATGGAAATTGGTTGCTGCCTTTCTGACCACTGACAGCATTGGCAGGGTAGCACTTCGGGATGGATGCCCACTATCCTGAAAGGTGCTTTAGAAATGCAAGTTTTTCTGTTCATTCAGATAAAGACAATAGCAAATCCGGTGGAAAGTTGGAAGTTGCGAAGTTTTTCCATAAAATATTGGGTAGATTTTGGGAAACAGACCTTGCAATAAAACCTTCCAACAGACTAACAGCAATAAAATGCAACTTGATAGACCTGGTATTGTCCATTAATGGAAAACAATAATCCCATGATGTTTATTTTAATTCATTTCACAAATACTATTGACAATATGATTTATTGTTGAAAAATTCCTCAGGTAACATTGAAATATGATAAGAAATATTGGTTTGAATTGATGTTGAAGGAAAGATTTTAAGGAAGGAAGGTGACATTGGGCACTGATTCAGTTATTTTAATAAATCATAAAAATAAAAGAATCCATATTATTAAGCTTTTCATCATTTTAAAGACCTTCATTAGGTTCTCCTTTCATTGCACCATCTTTTTGAGAAAGTTAGTGCTGAGCGATTTGAGGCAGGCAACAACACCCCTAGCTCGCCGGCTACAACAACATTGTCAGCGCGTTGGCTAGCCAGCCTCGGTGGTCATGAAATGCTTCGAGAGGCTGACCAAGAACTACACCTGCGCTGATCAAGAACTACATCTGTGCCTTCCTCCCTCGCACCATGGACCCGCTGCAGTTCGCATACCGTCCAAACAGATCCACGGACGATGCGGTCTCCCAGGTTTTGCACACCACTCTCTCTCACCTTGACAGCCAGAAGGGGGGCTATGTGAGGATGCTGTTCATTGATTTTAGTTCAGCTTTCAACAGCATAGTCCCCACCAGACTTGCTGAGAAGCTGCTGGAACTGGGACAGAACACTTCCTAGTGTGCCTGGGTCCTGGACTTTCTCACCGCCAGGCTCCAGGTGGTCAAGATGGGGAGACATACCTCCAACCCCCTACACTTGTCGCTTTTCCTCCCCCCTTGACTCCATTCAAGGACCCAAGCAGTCTCTCCAGGTGCGGCAGAGGTTCACGTGCACCTCCTCCAACATCATCTATTGCATCCGCTGCTCTAGATGTCAGCTGCTCTACATCGGTGAGACCAAGCGTAGGCTTGGCGATCGTTTCGCCGAACATCTCCGCTCGGTTCGTAATAACCAACCTGATCTCCCGGTGGCTCAGCACTTCAACTCCCCCTCCCATTCCGAATCCGACCTTTCTGCCCTGGGCCTCCTCCATGGCCAGAGTGAGGACCACCGTAAATTGGAGGAGCAGCACCTTATATTTCGCTTGGGCAGTTTGCACCCCAGCGGTATGAACATTGACCTTTAATTTCAGGTAATCCCTACTTTCTCCTCCCCTTCTCAGCTCTCCCTCAGCCCTCTGGCTCCACCGCTTCCTTTTATCTTTCCTCCCCACCCCCCACCCTCACATCAGTCTGAAGAAGGGTTTCGACCCGAAACGTTGCCTATTTCCTTCGCTCCATAGATGCTGCCTAACCAGCTGAGTTTCTCCAGCATTTTTGTCTACCCCCTCCCCTTGAACACAGGATACCCCCAGGGTTGCGTCTTCAGCCCCCTACTGTACTCCCTGTACATACATGACTGTGTGGCCAGGTTCAGCTCCAACTCCATCATCAGGTTTGCTGATGACACTGTGGTGGTGGGCCTGATTTCCGAAAACGATAAGAAGGTCTACCTGGAGGAGGTGGCTGACCTGGCACTCTGGTGTCAGAACAACAGCCTCCTCTTGAATATCACTAAAACTAAGGAGCTGATTGTGGACTTTAGAAGGGCAGAACAACCGAGGACGTACACGCCACTGGGGATTAATGACTCCACTGTGGATAGGGTGAGCAGCTTTAAATACCCGAGAGTCCACATCACAGAGGATCTGACGTGAACAACACACATTGCCGCACTGATGAGAAAGGCAAGGAAGCGCCTTTACAACCTCAGGCAGCTGAGGAAATTCTCTCTGAGGCTCCTTCAATCCTTCTACTCTGGTGCAGCAGAAACCATCATGTCCGGAAACATCTCGATCTGGTTGGGCAAAAGCTCTGCCCAGGACAGGAAGGTTCTGCAGAGAGTAGTGCGTTCGGCTGAACGCACCATGGGATCTACACTCTCCCCCTGCAGGACTTATACACAAGGAGGTGCAGATCCAGAGCCAACAAGATCATGAGGGACCCCTACCACCCCAGCAACGGACTGTTCCAGCTGCCACGGTCAGGCAAGCGCCTCCGCTGTCACGCTGTGAAAACAGAGAGAATGAGATGGAGTTTCTTCCCACAGGCCATCAGGACTGTAAACTCTGATCTCACCAGGGTGTAAATACTGTCTTTTTAAAAAATGAAAATACTGGTTCTGGTCTGTTCTGCTGTCCTGTTGTTTTGCACAATCCCACAGGAATTGCCACATTCATTTCACTCTACATCTTGTATGTGTATGTGACAAATAAAGTTGATTTGACTTCTTGAGAAAGTTAATGCTGAGCGATACATTAAAGAACAGAATAATTTGAGTGGGATGCAAGTGAATCGGAAACAATTTGAGATCAATGCATAGAAGGGGGTCTTATGTCTGTTACATGAGACCAACTCAGATATTCAAATGCCTTTGTCATTCCAGAGCCGGTGCTGGTTCCGATTCATAGAAACATAAAAACATAGATGCAGGAGGAGGCCATTCGGCCCTTCGAGCCAGCACCGCCATTCATTGTGATCATGGCTGATCGTCCCCTATCAATAACCCGTGCCTGCCTTCTCCCCATATCCCTCGACTCCACCAGCCCCTAGAGCTCCATCTAACTCTCTCTTAAATCCATCCAGTGATTGGCCTCCACTGCCCTCTGTGGCATGGAATTCCATAAATTCACAACTCTCTGGGTGAAAAAGTTTTTTCTCACCTCAGTCTTAAATGACCTCCCCTTTATTCTAAGATTGTGGCCCCTGGTTCTGGACTCGCCCAACATTGGGAAAAAATTTCCTGCATCTAGCTTGTCCAGTCCTTTTATAATTTTATATGTTTCTATAAGATCCCCCTCATCCTTCTAAACTCCAGTGAATACAAGCCTAATCTTTTCAATCTTTCCTCATATGACAGTCCCGCCATCCCAGGAATGAATCTCGTGAACCTATGCTGCACTGCCTCAATCACAAGGATGTCCTTCCTCAAATTAGGAGACCAAAACTGTACACAATACTCCAGATGTGGTCTCCTCTTGTTATGAAGGCCAACATTCCATTAGCTTTCTTCACTGCCTGCTGTACCTGTAAGCCAACTTTCAGTGACCAGTGTACAAGGATGCCTAGGTCTTGCTGCACCTTCCCCTTACCTAACCTAACCCCATTGAGATAATAATCTGCCCCCTTGTTTTTGCCGCCAAAGTGGATAACCTCACATTTATCTATATTATACTGCATCTGCCACACATCTGCCCGCTCACTCAACCTGTCCAGGTCACCCTGCAACCTTCTAACATCCTCTTCACAGCTCACACTGCCACCCAGCTTTGTGTCATCTGCAAACTTGCTAGTGTTGCTCCTAATTCCCTCTTCCAAATCATTAATATATATGGTAAACAGTTGCGGCCCCAACACCGACCCTTGCGGCACTCCACTCGCCACTGCCTGCCATTCTGAAAAGGACCCGTTCACTCCTACTCTTTGCTTCCGGTCTGCCAACCTATTTTCTATCCATGTCAACACCCTACCCCCAATACCATGTGCTCTAATTTTAGTCACCAGTCTCCCGTGCGGGACCTTATCAAAGGCTTTCTGAAAGTCTAGATACACTACATCCACTGGCACCCCATCATCTATTTTACTTGTCACATTAGTCAAGCATGATTTCCCTTTCATAAATCCATGTTGACGGACTAATCCTTTTACTGCTATCCAAATGCCCCATTATTACCTCTTTAATAATTGACTCCAGCATCTTTCCCACCACCGAAGTCAGGCTAACTGGTCTGTAATTCCCCGTTTTCTATGTTTCTATGTTTCTCTCTCGCTCCTTTCTTGAAAAGTGGGATAATATTAGCTATCCTCCAATCCACAGGAACTGATCCTGAATCTATTGAACATTGGAAAATGATCACCAATGCGTCCACTATTTCTAGAGCCACCTCCCTGAGGACCTGTTGGATGTTGTTAGAGATCAGAAATTAACAGCATTTCATCCCCTTCCTTCTTCTCATCTACCTAAATGCTCCATGTGCCTGTTTCATTTCCATGTTTAATCTGTAACAAACCTCTCCCCCACTCCCCCCCAACTGCATTGTCTGCACCACCACTCCACTGCCCACTAGCCCCACCCTGAGACTCACAGAGATTTGTCTACACTCCTTGTCTGGAAGAGTAGTCCTGTTCAAGATCATACATGACTGAGCTTGAAAGCTGCCAAGCTCAGTAATTCTTCTTCATGGTAAATTATGTTAGTTTACAATTTGTACTATTAACTTGTTTTATCCCTCCTGTTGGAAAATGACAGCAGTTTAAGGTTTGTTTTGTTTTGAGTCTTAAATCAAAGTTCCAGTGCGCGACTGCCATATGAAGTGTTTGGGTCAAACTTGGACAGCAGCTTGTAAATTAGGGTAACATTTTGGGTCTCTGCAAATTTGTGGTGAGGGGAGAAAGATTACATAGGAACCTGAGGCGCAACTTTTTTTACATAAAGAATGGAAGGAATATGGAATGATCTGCGGGAGGAGGTAGTTGAGGCAGGTACTTTCATAACATTTAAACATTTAATCAGGTAGGTTTAGAGGGATATGGGCCAAACGCAGGCAAATGGGACTAGTGTAGATGGGGCATGTTGGTTGGCATGGGCAAGTTGGTCCGAAGGGGCCGTTTACACGCTGTATAACTCTAAGTCTGAGTACCACAAATCAGGAAAGATGTAAAGGCTTTAGAGAATGTTTAGAGGAGGTTTACCGATAAGTGACCAATTTGAACGATTTTCAGGAAGAAAGCATTTGGAGAGAGTACGTTGAGTTAGTTTTGCAGCTCATTAACGTCATACAGGACTTGATCTGTGACGCAATTATCCCACTTTACCCCAAATCTATTAATGCTGCTGGTTATCAAAGATCTATCGAGCTCACGCCTCATATTCCTAGGAGCTTCAAAGCACGTGTTCCTGCACTGCATGTCCAGTCCATACAACTAATTTCTATCTTAGCTCTCCCCCCCTCTCTCTCTGGACGTGCTACCTGATCTGTCCAGTATTTATAGCAGTTTTCATTTTAATGAAGTCTTTGTATAGAGCCGGAGTCATTTAGTGGTTCAGCATAGAAATAGGCCATTCGGCCCATTGAGTCCATGTGGACCATCTAACCCATTCTACCATAACCCACTTTATTCTCCCCACATTCCCATCAACTCCTCCCTAGGTTCCATTACTCATCTACAATATAGCCAATATACAATGATGATGAACCAAATAACCCACTTGTCTATGTGTCATTGGAGGAAACCGGAGCACCCAGCCAACATTGCCGCAGTGTGTGCAAATGCCACACAGACAGCATCCGAGGACAGGGTTGAACCCAGGTTGCTGGAGCTGCAAGACAGCGGCTCAACTTAATGTATTCATGTATTGCCCTGGTCTGTGCTGAATATTTTTTTCTGCTTGGCCAATTAGAGCTATGGGTTACCAAATTAACTGAGGGTAACTGGAAGGCACTTGACACCTCATTGATGATATCATAGAATTATTGAGCACAGAAGCAAGGTCTTTGGCCCCCTCAAATCCACACTGATAATCAACCGCCATTTACATTAAATCTATCCTTTTTATTTTCTCCACATTCCCATCCGCTCCACCCTGATTCTACCATTCCACTATACAAGAGGGACAATTTGCAATGGCCTGTTAACCTGCCAAAACTGCACGTCTCTGAGGTGTGGGAGTAAACCAGAGCGCAGAGGAAATTATCTTGTTTGTAGATATGGGCAAACGCTCCACACACACACACACACACAGTGCCAGAAGTCACCAGCTACACCATTGTCTCACTGGTAGCTATAATGTTATTGGGACATCAGTTCATAGCTATTAAAATTTATTCCTCTCAATTTGCTCTGCGATGATGTCCATATCTTTGAACTCCTTTGTCACCATGACACCCGCAACATAATGCTCCAACTCCTATCTCTCTTCACCTCACCCTTTCAGAATATCCTTCCATCCTTTTTTCTCTCGTGGTCTTGTACAGCTTCCAGTTTGTTGTATCATTGATATTCACCTCAAATGTCAAATCACCACTGCAAGATTTACTCAGGTCCACACGCTTTTACTTTTTCCAGGTTATTATGTACTGAGTATTGCTCTGATTTCCTTTAGCAGGTGTGAGAATGCTTCCCTCCCTCAGATACTGTTCTGATCCCTATCACTGCACATAGGGCAGGAGAGGCCAATCCTCAGCATCATTGGTATTAGCTGCGTGAAGTTAGCTAACATCGGATTGGCCCACCTGAAGCTCGTCAGCCTACTACATATAATAACCAGGTATTCCAGCTAGAGAGAGGAAGTGGGAGGAAGTGGGAGGAAGTGGGAGGAAGTGGGAGGAAGTGCGGTGCCTCCTTGCAGGCTGTGTTTCCCTTGCAGTTTGGAGGGAGATTGAGTCACTGGGACAATCCCAAGACCACCAATGCCACTGTGTTGTCAAGACTGAGCTGCTGGGAAGAAGCCATAGACAGCCACCTTCCCTACTGGGGCTATGATTGAATGGCTAGGGAAAGCCTGAGACCAGTCCCTCTTCCAGCCAACAGACAATGAGGGACTGGTGCCACACACGGAAGTAAAGACTGAGTCGCCAGGATAAGCTTGATACCACTAGGGCCACCTCTTCTAGCCCAAAGCTGTGCTGCCAGGTTAAACCCGAGACCGTCAGCACCCACTCTCAAGGCAAGGGTGAACTGCAGGGAGAAGTCTGAGATCACCATGCTACCTTCGCCACTGCCACCGCACATACGAAACACATGTAGATAGAGAAAAACATGTTCTCTTAATGGTCATCCATTTGATATCATTTAAAGCAAGTCTAATCACACAAGAAAATCAGAAACCTGTTGTGCACCGAAAGCAGAGGCACTTCCATTAATGTTTGCTTCACCTTCTGAGGTTTTGACAACCTCGGCAAGGAAAGAAATGAGGCTGCAGCAGATCAGAGCCGTGTCACAGATAGCAGACATTTATTCTGCATGGGATATGGGAGACATAGGATGTAAGAGTCCAGGCTCTAATTGCCATGAGTATTGGTGATTATATATTTAGAATCATAGACAAACAGCATAGAAACAGTCTTTTCAGCCTACTAAGTCTGCGCCTATCATTAAGCACCCCTTTACACTATTTCTACCCAATCTCATTTTCATCTCCCTTCCATTCCCATCAACTCTCCTCAGATTCAACCACTCACTTACATATTCAGCACAATTTACAATGGGCACTTAACCTACCAACCTACACATTTTTGGGTTGTGGGAGCAAACTGGAGCATAGAGTCACAGGGAGAACATCCAACCTCTACATGGACAGCACCCATTGTTAGATTTGAATCCGGATCAGTGGAACGATAAGGCAGCGGCTATTAGCTGCATCCCCTGTCCCACTTAGGAAAACTGAACGGAAACCTCTGGAGACTTTGCGCCCTACCTAAGGTTTCCGTGCGGTTCCCGGAGGTTTTTGTCAGTCTCCCTACCTGCTTCCACTACCTGCAACCTCCGGCAACCACCTGCAACCTCCGGGAACCTCACGGAAACCTTGGGTGGGGCGCAAAGTCTCCAGAGGTTTCCGTTCAGGTTTCCTAAGTGGGACAGGAGCATAATTACTGTGTAGCATCCAAATTCTATTTACTTTTGCCAAAGATTGGATGTTCATCTGATCTTTGGAAAATAAAAATGGAAATTGGATAGTAAATTCAGTTGAAGGGTGGCGGAGACCCAGGATTGATCCTGACTTTAGGTGCTGTTTGTGTGAAGTTTGCACATTCTCCCTGTGACTGCATTTGTTTCCTCTGGGTGCTCCAATTTCCTTCCTCATCCCAAAGAGGTAGGTTTTTAGGACAATCGGCCTCTGTAAAATTTCCCTAATGTGTAGAGAGTGGATGGAAAAAGTGGGAATACATACTACGTGTGAATGGGTGATCAGTGGTTGTGGTGGACGTGGTAGGCCCTGTTTCTATGCTGAGTCTCTAAACTAAACTAAACTATAACATTTGCAATTATCAAAATGCTTTTCCTTTGGATCTCTCAAGATGTTTTATGTTGAATGAGGTACGTCTGAGGTGTTTGGCTGCTGTGAAATGGAGGCAAGAGTGCCATAGCAATTTTTGATAAACAGCACTCTGATAATAACCAAATAATGCCCTTGAGCAATGTCTGTAAATATTGTTGGAGATAGAGAGATCTCTGATACTTGCAGGTGGTGTGGTGGATAATGAAGTAGATTTTCAAAGTCTACAGAGAGATTTAGGCCATTTGGAAGAGTGGGCTGAAAGATGGCAGATGGAGTTTAATGCTGATAAATGTGAGGTACTACATCTCGGCAGGACAAATCAAAATAGGACGTACATGGTAAACGGTAGAGAATTGAAGAATGCAGTTGAACAGAGGGATCTAGGAATAACTGTGCATAGTTCCCTGAAGGTGGAATCTCATGTAGATAGGGTGGTAAAGAAAGCTTTTGGGGTGCTGGCCTTTATAAATCAGAGCATTGAATATAGAAGTTGGGATGTAATGTTAAAATTGTACAAGGCATTGGTGAGGCCAATTCTGGAGTATGGAGTACAATTTTGGTCGCCTAATTATAGGAAGGATGTCAACAAAATAGAGAGAGTACAGAGGAGATTTACTAGAATGTTGCCTGGGTTTCAGCAACTAAGTTACAGAGAAAGGTTGAACAAGTTAGGTCTTTATTCTTTGGAGCGCAGAAGGTTAAGAGGGGACTTGATAGAGGTCTTTAAAATTATGAGCGGGTTAGACAGAGTTGACGTGGATAAGCTTTTTCCATTGAGAGTAGGGAAGATTCAAACAAGGGGACATGACTTGAGAATTAAGGGACAGAAGTTTAGGGGTAACATTAGGGGGAACTTCTTTACTCAGAGAGTGGTAGCTGTGTGGAATGAGCTTCCAGTGGAAGTGGTGGAGGCTGGTTCGATTTTATCCTTTAAAAATAGATTGGATGGGTATATGGACGGGAAAGGAATGGAGGGTTATGGTCTGAGTGCAGGGAGATGGGACTAGGGGGAAGTATTTATTTTTTAAAAAAATAAAAAAATAAAATGTTCGGCACGGACTTGAAGGGCCGAGATGGCCTGTTTCCGTGCTGTAATGGTTATATGGTTATATGGTTCCAGTCTGTGAAGTAGTGGAATGGGATAACCAATTCATCTACATCAAATGGGAGTTAGGGCCTAGTTTAACATTTCATCTCAAAGATGGCACTCTGCCAACTGTTTGGTAGGATGCCTGGATTAAGGATCCATAACACAAGTGGAATATAGAAACCTTCAATGTATAAAGAGAGACGAAAATGCGTACATATTAACCTGCTCAGGTGGGAAGTTAAAATGACACTAGAGGAAACATGGATTTGACATATGCTTTTTTTTTATAAAGGGAATTGATAATCAAATAAGAGAATAAATACCAAATATAAACAGCATTAAATACACTTATCTAACAAATCATTAAGATGACACTTTGCTGCATAATTCTCCACGGTTGCCTTGCCAGCTTAAAATTGGAATTAACTTGCATTATTAACCATTAGGATTTATGAAGATAAACAGTTTGAGTAACTCTGGAGAACGGAGAGGAGATATGGGGTAGGGAAGCCATCTACATTCGCTAATCAGACCACGTTCTGTATGGGAGTTAAACAAATGCTTCACCAACTATTTCCAGCTTTGGTTGTCACATCCCCAGGGTGGAACATTGTATGTTCTTGAGTTCCTGGCACAAACTGTGTAAGCCATATTACAAGTTAGGAAACAGATCAAAATACATAAAGATAGTGATTTAGTGCCCTTTAAAAAAATAGTCTGAGGTGACATTGATCAGGTTCTTGCAGGTTTTCCTCCAGTCATAAATCATTTGCTAAGTTATTGACAATCGCAGAGTGGCTGGTGATACAATAGATCCATGTTATAAGTGATTTATAGCTTGCCATGGCTACATCATAGAAGGTGTTGAATCATGCTCTCAAGTGGGTGGGCGTGGTTTGGGAGATATGTTCTGCGTTCCACTGTTTAGCATGTCTTTGACTCCAGCTCCCTCACTCTGCAATGCACCAAAATTGAATCTGCTGGAAGTCAGGTATTGACTGACAATAGACAATAGGTGCAGGAGTAGGCCATTCGGCCCTTCGAGCCAGCACCGCCATTCAATGCAATCATGGCTGATCATCCCCAATCAGTATCCCGTTCCTGCCTTCTCCCCATATCCCCTGACTCTGCTATCTTTAAGAGCCCTATGTAGCTCTCTCTTGAAAGTATCCAGAGAACTGACCACCACCGCCCTCTGAGGCAGAGGATTCCACAGACGCACCACTCTCTGTGAGAAAAAGTGTTTCCTCGTCTCCGTTCTAAATGGCTTACTCCTTATTCTTAAACTGTGGCCCCTGGTTCTGGACTCTCCCAACATCGGGAACATGTTTCCTGCCTCTAGCATGTCCAAACTCTTAATAATCTTATACGTTTCAGTAAGATATCCTCTCATCCTTCTAAACGCCAGAGTATATAAGCCCAGCCGCTCCTTTCTCTCAGCATATGACAGTCCCGCCATCCCGGGAATTTACCTTGTAAACCTACGCTGCACTCCCTCAATAGCAAGAACGTCCTTCCTCAAATTAAGGGACCAAAACTGCACACAATACTCCAGGTGTGGTCTCACGAGGGCCCTATACAACTGCAGAAGAACCTCTTTGCTCCTATACTCAACTCCTCTTGTTATGAAGGCCAACATGCCATTCGCTTTCTTCACTGCCTGCTGTACCTGCAGGCTTACTTTCATTGACTGATGAATAAGGACTCCCAGATCCCATTGTACTTCCCCTTTCCCCAACTTGACACCATTTAGATAGTAATCTGCCTTCCTATTTTTGTTACCAAAATGGATAACCTCACATTTATCCACATTATACTGTATCTGCCATGCATCTGCCCACTCACCCAACCTATCCAAGTCATCCTGCATCTCATAGCATCCTCCTCACAGTTCACACTGCCACTAAGCTTTGTGTCATCTGAAAATTTGGTAATGTTACTTTGAATCCCTTCTTCTAAATTATTGATGTATATTGTAAATAGCTGCGGTCCCAGCGCCGAGCCTTGCAGTACCCCACTAGTCACTGTCTACCATTCTGAAAGGGACCCGTTAATCCCTACTCTTTGTTTCCTGTCTGTCAACCAATTTTCTATCCATGTCAGCACTCTACCCCCAATACCATGTGCCCTAATTTTGCCCACTAATCTCCTATGTGGGATCTTATCAAATGCTTTCTGAAAGTCCAGGTATACTACATCCACTGGCTCTCCCTTGTCCATTTTCCTAGTAACATCCTCAAAAAATTCCAGAAGATTAGTCAAGCATGATTTCCCCTTCGTAAATCCACGCTGACTCGGACCGATCCTGTTACTGCTATCAAAATGTGCCGCTATTTCATCTTTTATATTTGACTCCAACATCTTCCCCACCACCAATGTCAGGCTGGCTGGTATATAATTCCCTGTTTTCTCTCTCCCGCCTTTCTTGAAAAATGGGATAACTTTAGCTACCCTCCAATCCACAGGAACTGATCCTGAATCTATAGAACATTGGAAAATTGTTTTTCAATTGCTCTAGAATTTGCTTTTCAATGCTTCCACGATTTCTAGAGCCACTTCCTTAAGTACCCTAGGATGCAGACCATCAGGTCCTGGGGATTTATCAGCCTTCAGTCCCATCAGTCTACCCAGCACCTGCCTAATGTGGATTTCCTTCAGTTCCTCCATCACCCCAGATCCTCTGGCTGCACTGCCACCTGCCTCAGCACTGAGTCCGGGGCGGAGCTCAGGTGTGCTGAGCTGAGAGATCAGAAACCTTTCACATCCTGGTGTCCTCGGCACATGACTTTCAACAACATCCTAAATGTTACTTCTCTACTTCTCGTGAGCAGTCATCGGCCTGAGATTCCGAGGAGTCATTGGGGATGTTGCATTTTACCAAGGAGACTTTGAGTACATCTTCAAATCTTTCCCACTTTTCCCAAAGACAGATATCTATTTTGGAAGGCTTGTGCCAGGTATACAAAGGTCATGACATAGGCCGAACATTACTGACTGAGTGTAACTAGGTTTTCAATCCTGAGCAAGTTGGCCTTGGAGAGGACACTGACATTGATGCATTTCCAGTGAATTATGATGATTTTGCAGAGAGTTGGTGAATTTTTTTCAGTCCCTTGCAGTACCTGTTGTAGAATGTCCTTGTCTTAGAAGCATACAGGATAACCAGGATTGCTGCTGCCTGCTGGATCATGAATCTTGTGCCAAATCTCAGGTCTTGATCTTCAGAAACCTTTTGCCTTAATTGATTAAAGGTTTTAGTTTTTTATTTTAGTTTAGAGATACAATGCGAAAACAGGCCTTTCGACACACTGATTCTGCGCCGACCAGTGATCCCTGCACACCAACACTAACCTGCACAAACTAAGGACAATTTACAATGTTACCAAGCCAATTAGCCTACAAACCTGTATGTTTGGAGTGTGGGAGGAAACCAGAGCAACTGGAGAAAACCCATGCAGTTCAGGTGAAGAATGCACAAACTCCATACAGACGGCGCACATAGTCAAGATCGAACCTGGGTCTGTAACACTGTAAGGCAGCAACTCTACCACTGCTCTGCCATGCCAGTTTTGTTGATGCTTTGAAGGTGACGGAGATTCTAGTTGTGGTACGGTAGCATGTTATCTCAAATCCATACGCCCTCTTTTAACACATGGAGAAGGTCTAACATTTTATTAAAGGAATATGTTCTTAAACTAAACTCTTTGGGAAACCTTTTGGGGTTAATGGAAGATGTGACTTTTGTCTTTTTGGTACAAACATTACAAGAAAATTCACACAAGACCAAAATTATTTGAAGATTCAGAACAAGGGAAGAAAAACTATTTTTGGTTAATACCTCTCAAATGTATTACTGATGAGGTAGCTCTCCTCTTAAAAGCAATTGATGGAATAGAATTGTAAACTATTGAACATTGTATGGATTATTTCAGAAAACAGGTCGTTCAAGTCTGTCAATATTCCCCTGGGAATGGAAGATTCAGGGTGTTTCAAATAATTGATGTAGTTGACTTAGAATGTGAGTTCAACTATTAATGCAGTCACTGAAAACAATTAATGAGGATTGACACTCCCAGCACTGATGCTTGGGCCAACTGATGTCCTTATGTGCAATAGATTTCTACAATTCTACAAACAATTATTCATCCCTAAAAGTTCCTGCTGAATGTCCTTCCACCATTCTTTTAAGTCGTGGGTTTCATTTTGTAATGACTCCCACATCAACTCTGAGTGTTTGGTTCATTTGGGAAATGTTATGGTATGGCAGGCACTTACCTTTTGCCAACTGTTGAATGGTAATGGTCAATGTGAACTTAACCCGCCCATCTGAGATTGGGTGTCACCCTGTTTTTCCACAGAGGGCAATGTTATAAAGATGAAATGCAACTTCAACTGAGGGTGGTGCAGTGATCGAGTTGCTGTCTTGCAACATCAGAGATCTTGGTTCAAACCTGACTACATGTGCTGTCTGTACGGAGTTTCTACATTCTCCCTATGACTGTATGGGTTTTCTTTGGGTGGTCTGGTTTCCTCCCACAATCCAAAGATGTGCAGGTTTCGTAGGATAATTGGCTTCTGTAAATTGTCACTAGAGGATATAGGATAGAACTAGTATACAGTTAATCACTGACTGGTGCTGACTAGTTGGACTGAAGGGGCTGTTTCCATGCTGTATCACAGAACTGAACTGAATTGAACTCTTCTCCTCTCTCCAAATGGGCAGAAGATACAAACATCTGAAACCTTGTAGCACCAGATTTAAGAACAGCTTATTTCCTGCTGTTATCAGACTGCTGAATAGTGTTCCCGTAAATAAGAGTGTAGTCCCAATCTCCCAACCTACCTCATTGTAGCCCTTGCACTTTTTTTATCTGCACTTTCTCTGTAACTATATATCATTGTATCACAATATACTGCACTCTGATATTTTACTCTCTGCACTACCTGTTATACCCGTGTATGGCTTGATTGTACAGGATGGCACACAATTTTTCATTCTATCTTGTTACACATGATAATATTAATACCCAATACCAATACACTGAATTTGTAACAAAGGAGGCTGGTGGGAGATTTAATCGAGGTGCATAAAAATGAAAACAAACTTAGATAGAACCTATTTCCCTTGGCAAAGAAGTCAACATCTATCAATTTTGAGGTAAGCATTAGAAGGATGTAACGGGGATGAGGAAAAATGTTTTTGTTCAGACGTTGGTGCGGGTCTGGAACTCATTGCATGAAAGGCCTGGATAAATTGAATGTGGAGAGGATGTTTGCACTTGTTGGAGAGTCCAGGACCAGAGGCCATAGCCTCAGAATAAAAGGACGTACGTTTAGAAAGATGAGGAGGAATTTCTTTAGTCAGAGGGTAGTGAATTTGTGGAATTCATTGTCACAGACGGCTGTGGAGGCCAAATCATTGGGTATTTCTAAGGCGGAAATGGACAGATTTTTGATTAGGACAGGTGACAGGGGTTATGGGAAGAAGGTAGGAGAATGAGAGGGAAAGATAGATCAGCCATGATACAATGGCGGAGTAGACTTGATGGGCCGAATGGCCTAATTTTGCTTCGAGACCATATGAACTTATGAAAGGATGGTGTAGTCAAAAACATTAAACATATCAAAAAAAGTACCTAAACGTACCCTTGAAAATTCATACCCAGATGGCTAAGGAGCAAGAATCATAAAATCGTATCATCATAAGACACAGAAACAACCTATTTGGCCCTCTGAGTCTACACTGATCATCAAGCATGCATTTACAGGTACAGCAGGCAGTGAAGAAAGCTAATGGCATGTTGGCCTTCATAGCAAGAGGAGTTAAGTATAGGAGCAAAGAGGTCCTTCTGCAGTTGTACAGGGCCTTGGTGAGACCAAATTTGAGGAAGGACATTCTTGCTGTTGAGCGAATGCAGCGTAGGTTCACGAGGTTAATTCTCGGGTGGCAGGACTGTCATATGTTGAAAGAATGGAGTCCAGAACCAGGGGCCACAGTTTAAGAATAAGGGGTAGGCCATTTAGAATGGAGATGAGGAAAAACCTTTTCACCCAGAGTTCTGAATCTGTGGAATTCTTTGCCTCAGAAGGCAGTGGAGGCCAATTCTCTGGATGCTTTCAAGAGAGAGTTAGCTAGAGTTCTTAAAGATAGCAGAGTCAAGGGATATGGGGAGAAGGCAGTAACGGGGTACTGATTATGGATAATCAGCCATGATCACAATGAATGGCGGTGATGGCTCGAAGAGCCGAATGGTCTACTCCTGCACTTATTGCCTATTTACGTTCATTCTATTTTATTCTCCACAAAATTCCCTGACCTCTTCAGTTTCTACCACTCACCTACACAGTAGGAGTAATTTACAATGTTCAACTCCCACAACATTTCTTTGGGATCTGGAAGGACATCGGATGGGTATGGGTTTATCCGTGTATAACACTGAGGTACATTATTGATGGGGATGGATTTATCATTATGTAACATTGGGGTACAGTACTGATGGGGATGGGTTTAACACTAGTATAACAGTGGGTACAGTACTGGTGGGGATAGATTCCATCATTGTATAAGACTGGGGTATTGTACTTGTGGGAACAGGTCTGTGGGGTACAGTATCAATGCAAATGGGCCTGCAACTATATAACCCACATACAGTACTAGTGGGGGCAGGATTAATCATTACATCATGTGAGTACAGTACTGGTGAGGAGAGGTCCTTTATTTTAGACTTTAGAGAGAAAGCATGGAAATAGGACCTTCGGCCCACCAAATCCACGCTGACCAGCCATCAGCCTGTACACTAGCACTATCCTACACATTGGGGACAATTTACAATTTACAAAAGCCAATTAACCTACAAATCTGTAGGTCTTTGGAGTGTGGGAGGAAACCGTAGCACCCAGAGAAAATCCATACAGTCATAGGGAGAATGTACAAACTCCATACACATAGCACCCATGGGCACCCATGGTCCATCACTGTTTAATAAATACGTTACAAATTGTCACTTTGTTTCATTTGGTACAGTACAGGTGGCCACAAGTCTATCTCTGTGAAACACTAGATATAACAATGGTGAGGTGCAGTACTGGTAGTGCCAGAAATGTCACTGTATCACACTGGTTAGAGTATTGGTGGGGTCAGTTATTGACATTAAACCTCTTCTAAAGAGCTAGTACAGATACAAAGGGCTGTAAGATGTTTGACTCATTATTTCTGCCTTGAGCTTCTTTCCCAGAGTTTACTCCTACACAAGCATAAATTGAACTTCCTCCCAGATAAAGCTGATTCAATGAAGGGCCTTATTATTTTGAGGGTAGATGGGAAGGAAATGTGCCTAGTTTTCCAGCTTTAGGGAGGGCAAAATCATAAGATCATAAGTGATAGGAGCAGAATTAGGCCATTTGGCCCATCAAGTCCATTCCGCTATTCAATCATGGCTGATCTATCTCCCCCTCCTAACCCCATTCTCCTGCCTTTCCCCATAACCGCTGACACCCGTACTAATCAACAATTTTTATCTGTGGGAGGGGAAGGAAGGGGAGAGTCTGTTTTTTCTCTGGAAAGATGAAAGTGTGAACTACTAGACTTTCAAAAAGACAATATCTTAGATATATTTTTGCTGAATGGCCTGAGTTATTGCCTTTGGTGTTGATCTCTAAATATAATCACACATATTTTAAGTACTGCAGTGCTTTCAAATATGGGCCAGATGTCAGCGACAGGAACTGTATCATATTTTTCTTTCTTCTTTTACTATTTGAATACAGTTTTGCATCACGTCTATAATTACAGGGTAGAGCTTGGCATAACTAATCTGTTTCACCTCTAGGATTTTGTCTTAACCAGTGTTGTCAAGGGTTATGGGATCTCTGATTACCTTAATCTGCCATCTACGGGATGAAAATTAACAGCATATCCAGACCAGGAGTGCAAAGCTATTTGATATCAAAAGTTATATAATCAGGAATCCAGTCATTCCTGCTTCTTCTCTGTCCCATTGGGCAGAAGATACAAAAGGTTGAAAACATGTACCACCAGATTCAGGAACACCTTCTTCCCCACTGTTATCGGATTTCTAAATGGACATCTCGTAACCCAGGTTGTAGTCCTGATCTTCCAACTAACTTCATTGTGGACATTGCATATATTTTATCTGCACTTTCTTCATAACTATACTGCTGGAACACAAAATTCAGCGCTCTGGTAATTTTCTCTTTGCACAACCTGCTGTAGTTGTGTATGGCTTGATTGTGCAGTATGATTTAACTGGGTAGCACACAAACAAAAGTATTCACTATATCTTAGTATACGTGACAATAATTAACCAATGCAATGGTGGATTAACCCTGTACATAGTCCTGAGCAATAAAGGAATGCATAGTTCTCTGCTGTTGTGCAACTGACCATTTTACCATGAACATTTCTTCAAATTAGATGAACAGAATAGTTTTACTTGTTGGAAAACTTTGTGTGTTTCCTGTGTCGGCGTCTGTATCTGCAGAAGAAATGTTCATTTGTTTTAAAGTAGTCCATTGTGAAGTCTAGACTGTGGAAACAAAGGGTAATTCTGTTGTTTAATATGCAATTATTAAAAATATATACACATGTGTTCTTGTTAAAAATGTAGTACCTGCTCTATAGGGGAGGGCATAAAGCTTCCTGTTGACATGACTTGCCTTTTAATTGTTAACAGGAATTAGTTTTGCCAAATCCAGTCATTAAATTGAAAAAAAAATGAATGCCTCTTTGATAAAGTTTAACAATCATTTTCAATGATGTGATAAGGGCGGAGTTGCTAGTCCAAGTTGTTGCATTTTGCTGATAATCAGTCTAATGCATCTAGTCTCAGACTGATGGCATCAGCTCGTCTCAAACCACGATTTCTCCCAATTGAAGAAAAAAAAAACTTGGGTGCAATCTAGTGATGATTTAACTAGTTTACGTTGCCAATGCAAATAGTTAATAAAAAAAATGTTTTCCAAACAGCTGGTTGACTTTTCTTCTAATAGCACCACTTATCTGCATTTTGTTAGCAGAGAGCAGATGTTCTTCCATAGATGACTCAGTCTGGCTTTGTCTGATTTTATGCCATGGATACTTGTTCCCTGCCTCCTTAAGGCCTAAAACAGACCTACAACAACTTGTCACGTTTCCCACTCGCCAAAAGATTTCTACCACTTTTTGCCTCGTGTGAATGGAGAAATCCAGAGACTCCCAAGTTTGGGGATATCGTCATTCCAGGATAGTTGCTCCAGGAACATGGTGATCTAGCGAAGAGGGATCAAGCTGCCCCTCCATGGATCTGTAGAGACTGTTTTCACCCTGCGAGAGTCTGAAGCGGCGATCTGGGTACAGACTGTTGTCGAATGGTACACGATGAACGTATTGTACGTGCATTTTCAGATTCCCCTTCTGGGAAGCACTGTAAGGGCAGAATCGGCATTGGAAGGGTCTCCTACCTGCAGGATAGAAGAAGTGGTTCAAGTTGATGGTCAGTGTAGTTATCACATTATTGCTATTCATTATGCAAACAAAAACCTCACTTATATTTGAGTGATTATGTAACTAAGTGATACAAGACAACATTCAGAAGATCACTAAGCAGGGCGACAGAAAAATACAAAGCCTAAATATTTGGAAAGTTTCCTTCCAGTGATCAAAGGAGTGATGTAATATTCTTACGCTGTTGCGCCTGGTTTAATGACGCTATGTACATTTCCCTTTTAATAACATTGTGTGTTGGTTGTGAGCATGTACAGTGGCTAGGGCAAGGATAAAGAAGCAGCCATGTCTCAGTTTTACTGAGCAGCAATGTGTGTGTTTAATAACCAATGTAGGAGTTTACAGTCAACATTTCTCCCCCCCCTCCCCACCAAACCATTCTCTCATTCTCCAGAGGAACTGACAGCCTTTCTGTGTGCTTATGCCGATGTCAGTATTTTTATTCATCTCCCATCCAGGACATTCTTCCTTTCCTAACCTCCTTTACATATTTAATTTCCAGTGGCCTATCACTGGTGATTCTACCTTTGACCATTGCGATAGCCATCCTGAAAATGTTAACACCAAAACAACAAACATAAGGCATCTTAAGGTGCTTTGCATGAAGTTGGAAGCATTCTGACAAACATTTCCAAGTCATTGGAACATTTGGCCAGGGTCTTCCTGGCATCAGTCATCTTTGTGATTTCAGTGTTCTTCCTGCAAGGGACAACGTCATTGGCCCAGTGCAGCACTCCTTTTGGAGAATAGCTGTGGAAATTGGACCATGTTAACTTGAGATCTTTGGGAATGGGCACTCCCAGGACAGCATGGATGGCCTCCAATAGTGCATGCATCCATGGTCTATCCTAGCATTTCATCTACCACTAACCCACCCCCAAAACTGACTGTGATGACCCAACCCTAAATGATGATCTGAAGGATCGTTTTTTCACACAGAGGGTGGTGAATATCTGAACCGAGCTGCCACATGAGTTTGTGGCAGATACAATTACAACAGTTAAAAGGAGTTTGGACAGGTACTTGAATAGGAAAGGGGGGCATGTAGGCCTAATACAGGCAAATGAGAAGAATGAAGATAGTCATCATGGACGAGATGGTCCGAACTGGCCCATTTCTGTGCTGTAGGTTGTTATAATTCTACCATAACCACGGACCATGCAACATCTCCAACCAATCCCTCTCTGCATCCCCCAAAAGAAAGAACATGTTTCTGAACACCCTCAATCCATCTTCCCAAGGAAGAATTTCCAGTCTCCCTGATCTCCCTCCTTATTCAAACCCCCACTCCCTAGCCCACGCATGGAAAGAGTGCCAGTATCTCCAAACTTCTCCCATCCAGCCTTCCTCAGAGAAAGCGTCCCCTTATCTCCAACAGCTGCAACAAGCATGTTGGTAAGTCCTACATCTCTTAGCTACCACACTCAGAGGAGATGGCCAACTGGGCATATGACCGAGCTCCAAAACTTCACCTCGGGAGAGGAGGATAAGCAACACATAAAATAATACAAATTAGACTGTTAACATGGTGGACCAAAGACCAAGATGGCGCACCAACTCTGGTATTCCTGGATGCACTAGAATCACGAGGCATTTCACATTTATTGTGCAAGGAGCAGGATTCTTCCTCAATCCTACTGGAGTGCATTGCCTCTCACTTAACCATCTTGAAATTCATTTGCCAACTTTTTGTTCTGCAGAAACTAATTTTGGTTTCCTTCTGACTCAGGGGAAGGTGTATGGATAGCTGAATGTGGCAATCGATGGTTTTGAATTGCTTTACAAATTGCCCTGGCATTGAATCTGCTATCTGACAATGGATCCTCTTATGGATATAGCACATGATGGAGATTCAATGGGGATATGCATTTGTACAGGGACCATGTGCTCCTTTAAATTTTTCATGTCTCTTGGGAATCTTTAGCCCATGATCATTCAAAGTGGACATTATGCACTGGGATGGTGTTGAGAACCTAAAGTGCATGCTTCACACCACATAGAAGTACCTCACAAGCTACTCCTTCTCCTGTCCTGCCTGTGGAAGAGACTACGGTTCCCATATCAGTCACCCCACAATCCACAGAATTGGAAAGTCACCCTCGATCCCAACCTGACAACGAAGAAGAATATTTTTGCTTGAAGAGTGGCGGTCACGGTTATTTTCACAAACTAAAAGCCTCTGGAAAGGTTTGGACAATTTTGACATCCTGCTGCAATAATGGAGTTTCTGCTGAGACAGAATATTCTATCGCCTAGGATAAGCATATCTTGTATCTTCACACACTCCCTCTCTCCCTCTCTCCCTCGCTCCCTCTCTCCCTCTCTCCCTCTCTCCCCCTCTCCCCCTCCCTCCCTCCCTCCCCCCCGAGTTCATGACAATGTCACAAACATCCCAGGCCGCCTCTCCCCTGCCCCCAACCAAAGGAGCCAGTGGAGCCTTAAGGTTGATAAAATGCAACTGTTAGCATTCTGCTGCTTTTAAACAGTTCTGCCCTAGCAGGAGCTAAAAATAGGCCATCCATAGGTGCAATCATTTTTGTAACAAAATTAAAATGGATTTTCTATTAGAGTGTAGAGTTAACAGGAGTAAATTCAGAATTGAATTTGGCCGGTTCTAATTGAGGCTGTGTGTGAGCATTATACACAAAATGGTTGTCCATCCATCTTTGCAGTCCCAAATTTCAAATTCTTAAATTGCATTTAGATCCAAACAAGAAAACCTAGCACAGTAAGACCTGAGCACTCTGGAGTTATGTCATTGCTTTAAAGTAAAAAGAAAATGAGTTAAAGCCACTGAAATCATAAATATTAGAAAGAACAAGGGGTTCATTTGATTCCATAAAACAAAGGGCAGTTTTTCCATTGACTGCATCGTATGTTCAACAGCAGGATTATCTTAAAGTGAAGTTAAGTGAAAGCTCCTCATTGTTAACATTGAATTTCCTGCAGTAAATCAGTAAATGTGTTTTTACATTTCTTTACACAGCTAAATCATTCACTGGAAGCACATATACAATTCCGAGGGGAGTCATTTATCATAAAGTCCAATTTAGCCAAAGGTCTTGGACTGCCAGTATCTTGGAACTTAAAACCCA
The DNA here is from genome assembly GCA_038087875.1 of Malacoraja senta. Lineage (NCBI taxonomy): Eukaryota > Metazoa > Chordata > Chondrichthyes > Rajiformes > Rajidae > Malacoraja > Malacoraja senta. The sequence goes on along the minus strand of CM075977.1, from coordinate 37,999,520 downwards.
ATAGGGGACACTTTCTCCAAACTTTTTAAGACTAATTCAACTGCTATTTTTGAAATGGTTTCCATGCACTTAACTTATATTTTTGGTATATTTGTGCAGAACATCAGACTATAATTTATCACGGGAAATCCATGTAAAGTAAAATTCCAATAATCTGATGCCTTTGGGATTTTGATAGTGTTGGACTGACAGAATATCCAGATTTAGATGTTAATCCTATTAATATCCCAACACACGTTTAGTGCACCTGATTTTAGATATTACTAGACAACCCGTGGACCTGTTGGGTCCCGTTGTGACGCCAGAGATCCTCGAGGCATTCAGTTATTTCCAATTCGTCTCTTCATTCCTTCTGGGCGCGCCGCCGCCGGGCCCGGCAACCCTCCCCCATCTGTGCACGAGCGGATACCGGGCTCGGCAACCCTCCCCCAACTGCGCCGGCGCGGCTGACGGGCCCCGCAAGTGGGACCACATTGTATATGCACGACTGCCACAGTGAAACTTGTCCCATTCACAGAATAAAGTTCATTAAAGTTTATAAAGTGAATTACGTTTTCAAATATAACGACACTTGATACTGCACACCGCAGGCGAATGGTGAGTAAGGCGCCCTTAAAATTGTTGCCCTATCGTGTACCATTTTGGCTGTATTTCAGGAACATACATACATACATACAAGATGAGACCTTAAGTTATGTATAGATAGATATGGTAAAATAAACTTTCTAGTGAACTAGGTGACTTCAAAGGGATTGGGAGAATGTGATCTACAGAGTTTTAAAGGAATGGAGAAACAGGGCCGTATTGAGTTAAAAAGACTCATGAACCTCTGAGTGAAGAAATTCCCCTTCATCTCAGTCCTAACTGTCTTACTCCATATACCAAAAGTCTCTTCATGGCTTCTAACTCTCCTGCCCCTTCCCCACCCTGGGTTAAATGTAATCTTGGGGAAACATTCTTACTGCATGCAGTCTATCTAGTCCGGTCAGGATTTAATAAATTTAATTCAGATCTCCTCCAATTAACAAAGAACGCAGAACACTATAGCACAGGAACAGGCCTTTCAGCCGATAATGTCTGTGCCTAAATAAAACTAATCCTTTCTGCCTGCACACGATCCGTATCCTTCTATTCCCTGCATATTCATGTGCTTGCTTAAAATCTTCTTAAACACCATTATTGGATCTTTCCATCACCACCCCTGGCTGTGCCTTCCAGGCACCCACTACTCTTTGTGTAAAAAAAAACATGCCTTGTACATCTCCTTTAAACTTTCCCCCTCTCACCATAAAGCTTTGCACTCTTGTATTTGACATTTCCACTCGGTGAAAAAGATTTTGATTATCTACTCTCATAATTTTGTAAGTTTCCATCAGATCTCCTATCAGCCAGAGAAAATAATCCTAGTTTGTCCAACCTTTTATAGCTAATAATCTCTAATCCAGGCCTCATTCATGTAAACCTCTTCTGCACCCTCTCCAAGCCCTCGCATCATTCCTGTAACGGGGCAGCTAGAACAGCATATATCCATGCACCAAATGCAGTCTTACTAAAGTTTTGTAATACTGCAACATGGCTTCCCAACTCAGTGCCCCAACTAATAAACAACAGCATCCCATACACCACCTTTACCACTCTACCTACTTGTATTGCCAATCACAGTGAACAAGGGACATTGACCCCAAGATCCCTTCATCCAACAATGCTGTTAAAGCTCCTGCCATTAACTGTATACTTTCCCCTTACATTCCACTGCCTAAAGTGCAATACCTCACATTCACACAAATTGATTTCCATCTACCATTTCTCCACCCATATCTGTAACTGATCTATATCCTGCTGTATCCTTTGGCAGCCATGCTCACTGTCCGCAACTCCACTGATAATTCTGGTGAATTGAGGCTTAGTTGACTCAACGTCTCCCTCTCACACAACAGTTCCTCCAGCACAGGAATTAGTCTGGTGAACCTCTGCTACACTCCCTCAGTGCCATGTTTGTGCTTTCATTGGTTTAGGATGGACACAGAAATAATCCAGGGATGGTCTCAGAAAGGTCTTGTATATTTATAGCATTTATATATAAATGTACATACAAATGTCACAACTAAAGCAGTTAACTACAAATACAATCACTTTTCATGACAGCAAGGCATTCCAGTAATGTACTTTTAAAGGGTGGGGAGAGGGGCTGTTATCCTGACAAGAAACATAAGAGCCAAAGTATGCACAGAAAGCTCCCACATGCCTCCATATTAATGTTATAATGAGGTTGGTTGAGACAGAAATATTGGACTGGAAGCCAAGTGGATCTTTTCTGTTTTTTACCTCAGGAAGAATATAATAGGACTGGAGACAATCTAAAGGAGATTGGTCTGACTAAGTACTGGAATAAGAGGGTTGTATTATCGAGAGTGGCTAAACAGATTGGGTCTGTATTTCTTGGAGATTAGAATGTGCGGATATCTTATTGAAACATATAGGATGCCATGGGAGTATGACAGGGCAGATGCTAAGGTGTTTCCACTGAGAATATCAAATTAGAGATTTACCTCATTTAAAATGGTGCATAGAAATTCTTGTGATCATTGTTGATCTTTGAACCTCTTGAGTTTCTGTTTCAGATACAGTAGTTGTGAATGTTTGCTCATTTGAACTACAAAGGCAAGGCTGATAATTTTTTGAAAAATTGAAGGAACTGAGCTATTAGAATCTGGCATAGAGATAGAGTCAAGAGTGTTTTATTGCCTTATGCATTAAAATGGAACAATGATATTCCACAGGTTTGTAAACATAATATTCAATAGATAATCTAATTAGCAAACATTGTAAAAGTTCAAAAATTAAAACCCAATTATGCAAACCCCCCCCCAAAAAAACCAAAGTCCCTAGTGCAATTAAAGCAGTTCATAGTTTGAAGTTGGTTAGAGTTGATCCCTGGTGTAGATTAGCCTTGATCCTATTGGGAGATGAATGACCTATTCCTGCTCCTATTTTCTTGTTTTCTTATGCATTCTTTCCATAAGTGCCATGGGTTGCTTTGTACTCAAGTAACAGATGGAAGTCTCATTTAGAATAAGATTTGAGTCTCATTTGGAAGATTCTGTACCATGTCTCCATTGTGGGGATTGAGCTTTGTGTCTCAAATATGAATGTGATACCTCTGACCTAATTGACCTTGGAACAGGGCCCATTGATGGAAGCTCATTAGCTCTGTATTCTCTGCCTCAGAAGGCAGAAGAGGGCAATTCTCTGGATGCTCTCAAGAGAGAGTTCGATAGAGCTCTTAAAGATAGCAGAGTCAGGGGATATGGGGAGAAGGCAGGAACGCGGTACTGAATGTGGATGATCAGCCATGATCACAGTGAAAGGCGGTACTGGCTCAAAGGGCCGAATGGCCTACTCCTGCACCTATTGTCTATTGTCTATTGTATTCTTCATCAGATTCTGAATTGGATCTTGTGCTTTATTGGACTAAAGGTAAATAACAATGATAATGGATCCTCTCTAGAGTAAGGATCTAATGCCTTTAGTCATCTGCCCATACCCAATTGATTGGAACTGACAACACAGAGCAGACAAGTGATTATTGAACTGTAAAATCACGGACCAATTTAAAACCTGCAACATCATACCAATGTTCTTTTTAAACCTACATCAATCAATTATGCAAGCAGCTGAAAGTTCCAGGTAACTACTCTATTCCCACGGATGCTGTTGGTGGAATTTTCCAAGAAGCTTGTGGGATTACTGGGAATTATGTTCAAGACAGAGACATACATACAAGTGGATGTCTAATATGCAGCAGGGCATTAGGGGGAAACGGGTGGGAGAAAGAATAATACCTGTAATAAGGAATAATACTTCCTCCGCATCCCAGGGTACTTAAGGAAGTGGCTCTAGAAATCGTGGACGCATTGGTGATCATTTTCCAATGTTCTATAGCTTCAGGATCAGTTCCTGTGGATTGGAGGGTAGCTAACGTTATCCAACTTTTTAAGAAAGGAGGGAAAGAGAAAACTGGGAATTATAGACCAGTTTGCCTGACATCGGTGGTGGGGAAGATGTTGGAGTCAATTATAAAAGATGAAATGGCAACACATTTGGATAGCAGTAACAGGATCGGTCCGAGTCAGCATGGATTTTTGAAGGGGAAAAATGCGTGACTAATCTTCTGGAATTTTTTGAGGATGTAACTAGGAAAATGAACAAAGGAGAGCCAGTGCATGTAGTGCACCTGGACTTTCAGAAAGCCTTTGATAAGGTCCCACATAGGAGATTAGTGGGCAAAATTAGAGCACATGGTATTGGGGGTAGGGTACTGACATGGATAGAAAATTGGTTGGCAGAAAGGAAACAAAGAGTAGTGATTAACGGGTCCCTTTCAGAATGGCAGGCAGTAACTAGTGGGGTACTGCAAGGCTCGATGCTGGGACCGCAGATATTTACAATATAGATTAATGATTTACATAAAGGGATTAAAAGTAACATTAGCAAATTTGCAGATGACACAAAGCTGGGTGGCAGTATGAACTTTGAGGAGGATGCTATGAGGATGCAGGGTGACTTTGACGGGTTGGGTGAGTGGCAGATGCATGGCAGATGCAGTTTAATGTGGATAAATGTGAGGTTATCCACTTTGGTAGCAAGAACAGGAAGGCAGATTGTTATCTGAATGGTGTCAAGTTAGGAAAAGAGGAAGTACAACGAGATCTGGGTGTATTTGTTCATCAGTCACTGAAAGTAAGCATGCAGGTAGAGCAGGCATTGAAGAAAGCTAATGGCATGTTGGCCTTCATAACAAGAGGATTGAGTATAGAGACAAAGAGGTCTGCAGTTGTACAGGGCCCTAGTGAGACCACATCTGGAGTATTGTGTGCAGTTTTGGTCTCCAAATTTGAGGACTGATATTCTTGCTATTGAGGGAGTGCAGTGTAGGTTCATAAGGTTAATTCCTGGATGGCGGGACTGTCATATTTTGAAAGAATGGAGCGATTTGGCTTGTATACACTGGAATTTAGAAGGATGAGAGGCTATCTTATTGAAACATATATAAGACTATTGAGGGATTGGACACGCTAGAGCCAGGAAACATGCTTCCACCCGGCCACTGACACCCTCCTCCGCCTAGCGGAGCTGGTCCTTACCCTCAATAACTTCTCGTTTGACTCCTCCCATTTCCTCCAAATACAAGGCATAGCTATGGGCACACGCATGGGCCCCAGCTACGCCTGCCTCTTTGTCGGGTACGTAGAACAATCCTTGTTCAATACGTACCAGGGCCCCATCCCCGACCTCTACCTCCGCTACATCGATGACTGTTTTGGTGTCACCTCCTGCACCCACACACAACTGACTGACTTCATCCGCTTCACCACCAACTTCCATCCGGCACTCAAATACACCTGGACCATTTCCGACACTTCCCTACCATTCCTTGACCTCACTATCTCCATCGCAGGTGATAGACTTCATACCGACATCCACTACAAACCTACCGACTCCCATGGCTATCTGGACTACACTTCTTCCCACCCTGCTTCCTGTAAGGACTCCATCCCCCACTCCCAATTCCTCCGTCTACGCCGCATCTGCTCCCAGGATGAGGCGTTCCACACCAGGGCATCCGAAATGTCCTCATTCTTCAGGGAACGGGGGTTCCCCTCCTCCACCATAGTTGAGGCTCGCACCAGGGTCTCTGCCATACCCCGCAACACTGCTCTCTCTCCCCATCCCCCCACTCACAACAAGGGCAGAGTCCCCCTAGTCCTCACCTTTCACCCCACCAGCCGTCACATACAACAAGTGATCCTCCGTCAGTTTCGCCACCTCCAACGTGACCCCACCACTCGCCATATCTTCCCATCTCCCCCCATGTCTGCCTTCCGCAAAGACCGCTCCCTCCGTAACTCCCTTGTCAATTCTTCCCTTCCGTACCACCCCCTCCCCGGGTACTTTCCCTTGCAACCGCAAGAGATGCAACACTTGTCCCTTCACCTCCCCCCTCGATTCCATTCAAGGACCCAAGCAGTCATTCCAGGTGCGACAGAGATTCACCTGCATCTCCTCCAACCTCATCTATTGCATCTGCTGCTCTAGATGTCAGCTGATCTACATCGGTGAGACCAAGCGGAGGCTTGGCGATCGTTTCGCCGAACACCTCCGGTCGGTCCACAATAACCTACCTGACCTCCCAGTGGCTCAGCACTTCAACTCTCCCTCCCATTCCGTATCTGACCTCTCTGTCCTGGGCCACAGCGAGCAACACCGGAAATTGGAGGAAATGCACCTCATATTCCGCTTGGGCAGTCTACATCCTGGGGACATGAACATTGAGTTCTCCCAACTCTGCTAGCCCTTGCTGTCCCCTCCCCTTCATCAGCCCTCTGGTTGTCTCCTCCCATCCCCCAGCCCTCGGGCTCCTCCTCCGCCTTTTTTCCTTTCTTCTCCCCACCCCCTATCAGTCTGAAGAAGGGTTTTGGCCCAAAACGTTGCCTATTTCCTTCGCTCCATAGATGTTGCTGCACCCGCTGAGTTTCTCCAGCATTTTTGTGTACCAACATGCTTCCAATGTTGGGGGAGTTCAGAAACAGGGGCCACAGTTTAAGAAAAAGGGGTAGGCCATTGAGAACGGAGATGAGGAAAAACTTTTTCACCCAGAGAGTTGTGAATTTGTGGAATTCTCTGCCTCAGAAGGCAATGGAGGCTAATTCTCTGGATACTTTCAAGAGAGAGTTAGATAGTGCTCTTAAAGATAGCAGAGTCAAGGGATATGAGGAAAAGGCAGGAACGGGTTACTGATTTTGGATTATCAGCCATGATCATATTGAATGGCGATGCTGGCTTGAAGGGCCGAATGGCCTACTCCTGCGCCTATTGTCTAGTGTCTATTGTCTGTAAAGCCTGTAAGGCAATTCTCTCCACCACTGGTAACTTTACCAGCAGAAATGTTCTGGTTCCCATTTAAATCAAAACACATTTTTGATAATAATAGCAGAATTGCTGAAATACCCAACAAGTCTGGCAGGATTTGTGGAAATGGCAATTGTTTTTCTTAATTTTTCTTCTAATGAAATCACTCTTCACCGATGCTGTCTGACCTGACGAATATTTCCAGCATTTTACTTTTATTTCAGATTTGAGGCTGTGCTATTTTTGCTTTTTGACTTTATTGATAATTCCAGGTGGATACACAGTTACCTCCATAGATACATATAAAAAATAGTTTTCATTGATAAGATGCAAGGCCAAAATTTGCTGAATAATCCTGATTGCCCCAGAAACTAAGAAGCAATTAGGAACCAATAAAATTTGGTGTTCTGGAGTCACATACACTAGACCAGGTGAGGATGGCAAATTTAATTTCCCAGGGCATAAGTATTTGCAACATACCAGTAACTTTATGGAGTTATACAGTACAGAACCAGGCCCATCATCCCATCATGTTTATGCTGACCATTAAGTATCCATTCAGCTGCTGTGGTAAGATTTACACACATTAATCAGTGAAGTTTAGTTTAGTTTAGAGATACAGCGCGGAAACTGGCCCTTCGGCCCACCGAGTCCGCGCCGACCAGCGATCCCCACACATTAGCACTATCCTACACACACTAAGAACAATTTACACTTACATCAAGCCAATTTAACCTACATATGTGTACGTCATTGGAGTGTGGGAGGAAACCGAAGAACTCAGAGAAAACCCACGCAGTCACGGGGAGAACCTACAAACTCCGTACAGACAGCACCCGTAGTCTCCAGTGCTGCAAGCGCTGTAACTGCTGCACCACCGTGCCACCCTCATGTCTCCTGTCTCCAACACCTTTCCACCTTCTAGAAGTCACAAGTCAGAATTGGGATGGAATACTCTCAACTTGCCTGGTTATGTGATACTCCCAACAATACTCAAAGTTCAACCGCATGCAGCTCACGTAATTGGCACCCCATCCACCAGCCTAAACAGTCATTCCCTCCACCACGAGCACACAGTGGCTGCATTGTGAACCGGCTATAAAATGCATTGCAGTTACCCACTTTAGATCGTCTATCAGTGCCTCCCTCCTCAACATCTACCACTGTAAAGTTTGAGGGCAGTCAGTGCATGAGAATACCATGCCTTGCAACTTACATGCAATCCTGGGAAATATATTGTCCCTTCATTGTGTCCAGGTCTAAATCCTAGAACCCCCTTCCCAACAGTGTGAGTATTTCGCTCCAGAAGGACTACAGTGATTAAGGAAAGCACCTTACCATCACCTTCTCAAGCATTATAAACACTGGCCTTCATTGCAGAGCCCAGATCTCAAAAACAAATACATTTTTAAAAATATCCTGGTCTCCAGATGACAGACCAGTAACTATTCTATGCAGTTCCTATGCGGGAAGGAGAAACCAATTATGACTTAAAAGCTCTGTACACTGACATTCACAAGATGAATACTTGTCTATAAGTACTTGAGGATTGCTAAAGGATTTTTGAACTGTAAGGGAATGCAGCAAAGTTAAAATACTTTGGTATATTTGGCAAATACTACAACTTCCATTATACTGCGCCAGATGCTTCTCAATTTGTGCCTTAAAAATAATGACTTTAATAATTGAAAACAAAAAAAAGCTGATGAAAGGTCATCACCCTGAAATATTAACTCTGTTTCTCTTCTCTGTGACCTGCTGAGTATTGCCAGCATTTTCTGTTTATATTTACAATTTTAATAATGCAGTGTAATGTGTTTTTAAAATTAAAATTTCAAGAAAAGGTAGAAACACATCTCCAACTCAGTAGAATTCTTTGTAAAGTATGTGCATTTGTGCTTTGGAACCATTTTGCAGGATATTACTGTGTGAAATTTATTACATGTATATTGAAATGGTTATTTTGTAAAAATGCTAATCCACTTAAACAGTCTGCTAAAACACTACATAGCAAATTCTGATGAAAACGTTGAAGAGTTTGTCAGCTATTATTTAACAGCTTGAGTTCATTCCTTTACCGAGACAAATTTGAGTTCAGAAGATTAATGAGTGACTTACTGAAACAGCCGAATTCTGAGAGGGATCAGCAGAGTTGATACAGAGAGGTGGCTTCCTTTGATTGGAGAGTGTAGGACTTCAGGGAATAAGGTGTTCGCCATTGAAGGCTGAGATGTGATGACTTTCTTCACTCAGATGGTTGCAAATCTTTGGGTCTTTCTCCCCAGAAGCCTGTAGATAACTTACTCCTTTACAATGGGCCGGGAATGCTGAGGCCCTGTACAAGAAGGGGCAGAGCCAGTTATACTTTTTGAGAAGGGTCCGCTCTTTCAACGTCTGCAGCAAGGTGCTGCAGATGTTCTACCAATCAGTGGTAGCCAGTGCCATCTTCTTTGCTGTCGTGTGCTGGGGCAGCTCGGCAAAGGCCGTGGACACCAGCGGGAATAACAAACTCATCAGGAAGGCTAGCTACGTCCTGGGGGTGGAGTTCGATTCATGGGAGGTGGTCTTGGAAGGGAGGATGCTTTTCCATCTGCAGAGCATCTTATAAATCTCATCTCATGGAGCTCACCGCTTCCATGACACACTAGTCAACCTGAGGAGTACCTTCAGCAACAGACTAGTCTCACCAAGATGCAGTACAGAACGCCACAGGAGATCCTTTTTCCCTGTGGCTATCAAACTGTACAACTCCTCCCCTTTCTGTCGTGGGGTAGACTGACCCCCCTCCCCAAATCTCTGTACATCCCCAATCCTTTCCACTCCTCACTTTAATTTCATGTTTCATGTATTTTGTGTTTTATGACTGTTGGCAGATCAATTTCCCTCCTGGGATAAATAAAGTTCTATCGTATCGTATCGTAGGGCCATCGGGTTTACAGAAGCTCCTAACAGAGCAGTTCCATCAGTCCCAATTTTTAATCTTATTTCCTTGTGACCCTGCAACTTATTCTCTGTCAGAGGCCCATGAATTCCCTTTTGATTCATTTTTTGCCCCTGATCTATGCTAATAAGTAACTTGCAGCAGCCAATTAACCTACAGGCACATCTTTGGGATGTGGGTGAAAACTAAAGCTCTTGATGAAACCCATAAGGACTGCAGGAATAACATGCAAACTCCACACAGACAGAACCTGAGGTGAAAATTAAACCTGGGTCTCTGGGGCTGTGAGACAACAGCGCCAGCTGCTGTCCCATTGAGGACTGATTGACTGGGATTTGGGGAAAATGGCGAGATATGGGAATTGGGCAAGAAAATGACAAAGAAACAGGATCAGCCATTATCTTACTAAATGAAGGAATAGCTCCAAGTGGTTGTTTGTCTACTCTGCCTCTCGTAGAGTCACCGCATCATACAGTGCAGAAACGGGCCATTTGGCCCACCACATCTATACCAACTGTTGCACCTATCCCTTATTTATCCTGTTCACCTGCATTCTATTGCATACGCTCTATGCTTTTGGTTATGTTTTAAATTCATCTTGTGCCTAATTTCCTTAGAGAGTTAACCTTTCTGCCTTACACAGTCTATTGCTTCTTGATAAGCTGTCACTGCTGAATAACATGGCATGCCTTACAAAGGGTAAGGTAGCATTGTATTTAAGTGTCTATGCTACATGCCTAGGGTAATGATCTTGTGACTCAAATTCAGTCAGGAATTAGGAATTAAAAAGCTTGCATCATTAATGGTGACCACAAAACAACCAGATTGTCTTATTTTTGGAAGAAAAATAAACATGTAGTAGGGACACATGTTAAACTTGCCTTTCTGCTTTTAAATCCCTGTGAGCCACCCTTGACCAGAAGAGTTCTGTTCTAGTTCAATCCTATATTCCTTCCTGGTTTGTGGTTATCAGTAACAAGCCTGATAATTGTTTCCCATCTCTAATTGAGGTAAGTGGCTTGCAAGGCCATTTTTATGGAGCATTCAGGAGTAACTCACAATGTGCTAGCTCTGAAACCATCCTGGTTGGGGTGACTTGAGCCGGGATCAGTCAAGCAGGATAGTGATGAGGAGAAATTTCTCCACCAAAACGGTAGTAAATCTTTGGAACACTTGTTTAGCAAAGCTCAGTCACTGAGTACATTGAAGGATGTTATGGGAAGTGAGGAATATAGGGTGAATGCAGGAGAGTGGCAATGAAATTAAAGATCAAACATTGTCTCCTGTATGGTGGATGAGGGGCTTAATGGCCTACTCCTGCCTCGACTTCGTTTGTCCTTACTGCTTATTTAGGGATGGACTGATTAAAGACAGCAGAGGGCATTTTCTGAAGGAGTCTCAACTTTGATGGGTAGCCTTGATTGTTATGATTTTGGCTCCCCCCCGCCCCTAAGCAATTCTGCCTATTACAAAGCTGGCTCACCTGATCAGGCAACTTAAGTACCTTTAAACGCCTGAATAGTGCTGGGACGTAGAAAATTGTCAGAGTCCCTATTTCACTGCTCATCAATCAAGTATCAACTTCATTGGTCTGCTACTATACCGAGACACTATAGTAACAGAGTGATGAGGCGAATGGCCTCCTCCTGTGCTATATCAGCCCAGAATTCTAAGCTGAGGCACAAAGCAGGCAAGAGACGGACAAAATTAACACTGTAATTGTTGCAAATTCCACAGTCAATGCAAGACAGGTGCCCTCCTGTAGAAACAACGGCAACTTATTCTTTTTGAAGCAGTGGCAGATGGGAGACAGAGAATCGGAAATGAAAGCACTCATGGCTCAGGTTCGTTGTGGAGTTCTAAAGAAATAACACAACATAAAAGTCTGGTGTTGATACAGTGTGGAAAGAGAGACCTCTGGAGAAGGTAAGGAAGGCAAACTAATATAAAGCACAGCAGGATACAGTGCAAGTGCACAGACTTTTATAAATCAGTCAACAACTAACTAATAAATAATAAGCAGAGAGTTTGGTTTGTAATTTATACTGTGTGTCATTCTCTTCTCCAACTTTGAAATGTGTTGTTTATGCATCAAGGGTTTGATTAAATCAGCTGGGGGCACAGCTCTTCACAATAAAGAGGGCCGATGCTCCAGGAAGGACCCTTCACAAAACTACCTTAACCACTCAACAGTGATTCAAGATTTTTCTCCCCTTTCCTAACACCAAGCACCTCACTCTGCGCGAGAAACATACGGAAACTCCTCAAACTGATGTACCATTGCACGATTTACATATCCCAGAGGTGCCTCTTGAAGGATGAAGCTGTTCAGCCCACTGGCCCTGTACCACCTCTTTGGAAGACCAATTCAATTGGTCCCACACCCCTGCTCTTTCCACAAGCCTGGAAATGTCCGTTTTTATTCTATACTGGTTTCCTTCTGCAGGTTGCCATTAAAACCTGCTTTAACTGACTCTTGAGGACAATTAGGGAGGGGGAATTAAATGCTGCAGAGCCGATATCCATTGAATGAATAACAAGTAAAATTCAAACCAGAGCATTAACATTTCACAAAAATATTAATTTACCTCCTCTTTGGCTTTTCTCCCCCTAACATATCCTTAAATCTATATGTTGTGGTCGGCTGTTCTCCTGACACTATAAATGATTACCTCTCATCTGCCCTTTCAAAAACAATTTCAATTTTCAATGGTGAATCTCCTCTCAGCCCACATTGGCACAGGGCTGGGCGATCCAAGCTTTCCCTCAATCCTTTACAACTCTGCTAAATCTCCTTCTCAAGGCTTTCATATCCTTCCAAGCATTGACACCCCAAAATGGACACAAAGCTCCATCCCTGGGACTTCATTAAAGTTTTATCATATCTTCTGAGATTAATAATCATCTTACATTTGTAAGCACATAGGGTGAAAATTGTTAAATCAGTTCTTCACAGGGCACGGACACACTGGCAAGGCCAAAGGTGAATACCTATTCCTTGCCTGGCCAATTTGGAAGGCAGTTAAGAGTCAACGACCTTGCTGGAATCACAATGGGCTAGACGGCGTAGGACTGCAGTGAAAGGGTTTTATGGCAATTTAGTCCAGTTGTATTATCAACATTAATTTAATTAATTCAATCAGAATTCCTCTGTTGCCTAACTGGGTTTTGTGTTCAAGTTTATAGATCATTGTTTAAATTTAACAGATTAAGAACGGTTGGGTACAATTAAATATGAATTTTTCTACTGTACTTTTTGTTTTCCATAATTCCTTATGAAATAGATGGTCATTTTGCCCATTTTATTCATGCCAAATCTCAAAGCAATCCTATTCTATTAACTTTATCCAATGAACTTTTCTCATTCTACTGTCATTAACTTTCACCAGATTCTACCATTCACCTACAGACTGGAGGCAATTTACAGAAGCCAACCAACCTGTATGTCTTTGGGATGTGGGAGGAAGCTAGAGGAAATACATGGGGTCACAGAAAGAGCATGGAAACTAAACACTCTCAGCACTTAAGCCTTTGATTGAACCTAGGTCATAGGCAGCGTGAGGCAGCAGATCTGTCACTGGCATCATTCTGCTACCCATTTGTTGGTTAAAGTAAATTCTGCCTCATCAGTTAATTGCCCTTGCAACCAAGAGAAGAAGAAGAGCACCACCTGCAGATTCCTCCACGATCGTGACTTAGAATCATATTGGATGTCCTGTACTGGGCCCAGTATATAGATGTCATCATGAAGAAGGTACATCCGGACATCTGCTTTCTTAGACGTTTAAGAGATGTGGTGTGCTACTGAATACTCCAACAAGCTGCCACAGATGTACTGTTGAAAGTATCCTGACTGGTTGCATCATGGCCTGGTATGGAAATTTCCAATGTACAGGGAAACGAGGGGATGAAGGAGTGATTGGACTCAGCCCAGTCCATCACATCCGTAGTCCTCCCTGCTATCGAAAACATCTACATGAGGCACTGCCTCGAGAAAGAGGCATCTATCACCAAAGATCTTCACCATCTGGCTATGCCCTCTTCTTGCTCCTACCATCAGACACAGAAGCCTGAAGTGCTACACCAGCAGGTTCAGGAACAACTAATTTTCTACAACTGTCTGGTTTTTGAACCACAAACACACCCTAATCCTACTTTGGCAATGGAACATTAAGATCACAAAGGCACTACCATAGACTTGTTTTTTTGTTCCTACTTGTGTCTTGCATTGATGTCTTGATCTTTTTTCTTTTAATTGTCTTTCAAAATATTATGTGTAATTTATGTATGATTTATGTTTTCACATGTTTGTCTGAGTCTATGTGCCTGTGATGCTGCTGTCGGCAAGATTTTCATTGTACCTGTACCTGACTGTACGTGCATAGAACAATAAACTCAACCTGACTTTCATTGATATTGCAGCATCTAAATCCCTGAACTCCCTCCCAAGAGTGTTTATTTCAAGATATCACAACAGCACTGTGGTAACACCTTCACCAGAAGGACTGCAGCAGCTCCAGAAGGCATCTTAATGCCACAGGTAGACAAAAGTGCTGGAGAAACTCAGCGGGTGAGGCAGCATCTGCGGAGCAAAGGAAATAGGCAACGTTTCGGCCCGAAATGTTGCCTATTTCCTTCGCTCCATAGATGCTGCCTCACCCGCTGAGTTTCTCCAGTACTTTTGTCTACCTTCGATTTTCCAGCATCTACAGTTCCTTCTTGAACCTCTTAATGCCACAATCTCAAGAGCAATAAATGCTGTCCTTGCCACTGATGCCAACATCAGGAATTTAAAAGGAGGCAGTAATACACGGAGATGAAGAAATGTATTGCCCTGCAATTCATAGGAACTAATTACACAATGGCTGAATATTTGGCCGATCATGCCTGTGATGCCTCTTTGAAAGAGATGCCAAATAAGTTCACAATATTTTTCACTGTCCCGATAAACCATCAAAACTTTATTTTTAGATAGACACAAAATGCTGGAGTAACTCAGCGGGTTACGCAGCATCTCTGAAGGAGAGGAATAGGTGATGTTTTGGTTCAGAATTCTTCATCAGATTACAACTTCGACCCAGTTTAAAAAATAGTTCCGACCGCCGTCTGAAGAAGGGTTCAAACCCGAAATGTCACCTATTCCTTTTCTCCAGAGATGCTG